>CAVLJG010000005.1:71453937-72053937 GCA_963669975.1 Acanthoscelides obtectus
AGAGCAATATTTTCAAACCATTGATCAAGATGCGAAATATGCCTTAAGATTAGAATTTAAAAAAAAAATATCTCAGAACATTCCCAGCAACGTGATAGAATATTTATAAATATGAGACTTTTTAATAGTTTTCTTTTTTATTCTTATTTAATTTTATTTCAACCTTCCTGCGCAATTGTAATAACATGTAACTTTGACCTTTTTATTCTCGTAAACAGAACATTTTGTTGAACCAGAGTGACTGAGAATTTCATTCTGTGCAAAAACGATCCTACCATTCTTTGTGTAGGACTGATAGTTTAATGGGATAACGTTCTTATCAAAATCAGTAGCTTAGATCAGTATTTTACGGTGCAGCTGCCTTCGTGTTATGTCGTAGGTCTCGCAGTGACGTTATGCAAAAAGCGGTGTGAAATTGAAATCCTATTTCACCAGTTTCCATCTCATTTTGACGTATAGTGAGGTGAACAGCAAGCGTATTATTCGATGACATGGACAATAATGAAGCGGGTGTAAGGCTAGTAAAACTTGCTTGTGGTGTTTTTTGGTATGCAACTGAAATTCCTAAATCAAAGAGTTGTTAGCAAGTACGTACAAAATGAATCTGTAGCGTACAAAAAACCAAAACAAAATACGGCCCTGTCTTCCTGGCGTTGACGGATCCATTAGAAGTATGTGTCATTTGTCGATATGGGGATTTTTGATATATTACTGACCAGCTGTTATTCTACCGTAATGGATACTCGTGAAAAAGACAGTATCTTCTCGAGTAATGGTATTATGGTTTAGTGTCAATAGTTTTATGCTTGTAATCCGGATCTATGCACGCGTACCTTCCTGCTTGGTCATATTTCTTTCCAAAGAATCAAATGAACTTACATAATTTTCCATGCTTATAGCTGTCTCTAAAGGAGTTCGTCGCCCTGGTTTTGTTATTGATAAATAGTAGAGACCTCCTGGCAGTCGACAGTACCTCATGATGGGCTTGACATATCTTGGCACTAACTGATCACCACGTTCCATTTCGAAGTCCCATCCAGCCACTTCCTTATTTACGGATTCTGACTAAAGGGTCAGAGCGATCATCTTTTTTATAAAATTCCATCAACTATATCGAAATGCTTATTACTATGAATACGTTAACAATTGTGTGAAGATATGCATAATATTTTTATGCCTAACTATGAATTATATGAGATTTTATCAATGACAAGAAACTCACTGAAGCTTTAAAACGTCCTATAAGGGCGAACGGTTATTTCCAACTTGACAAAATTGCATTTTTATCGATTAAAATAGATTTTATCCATCTTCCATTTTTTGAAATAGCTCATCTGAAATTCATACATTCTAAGAAAGCTCGCTCAAGCTGTATATATATTGCCCCCTAGAGGAATCAGCCAATAGGAATTATTTCTTTATGTGCGAATTGAATGTAGCCATATACATGATAGATTTTGTAGATTATGAAGTTGAGATAAAGCAAAATATTAAAGTTATACTACCAAGATCGTCATTCCTGGGAGATATAATCACTTTAATGGCTTCATTTGATTTTTTTACACTATCGGAAGAATCGTCTATTAGGAAGAATTCCAACTCGTAAACAGCTTCAAAATGAGGTATCACTTGACTCATACATTTGGAAAAATGTTCCAAATTGGCATGCAGCTGCTTTTCCCAATTTCAGCTGCCAAAATTGAGCCATGCAATTATTCAGGGTTAACCGGTTTTAATAGGAAAAGGGCCCAAAGTAGTAAAATTATGTGTTTTTGCACAGTCGATTGTTGCCAGTATTATTTATAACATTATTGCCCCTACTTTTGTATTTTAACCGTGTGTTACTGTTGGTGATTAGGTGTACTTGATAAGCCTGTTATTGACAGTGTGTGGTGTGTGCGTGATGTGTCAGTTTGACATTTCAGTTGAAGGTGAAAGCATGATAAATGCGTGTCATTGTCATTATTGGATAATATTCAATGGATTCATTTGCTGTACACGCATCATTACGAGTAAAGCTGCTAAACTTGCACCGTGGCACACAGACACAAATGCGACGAACAGTGACGTGTTTACCAGAGGTCAAGCCTGATCTTCAATTCAAAACATTGTGTTTCTTGACTGAACTGTACTAAAAAGTACAAAATACACCTACGAGAACAGGCGCATACAGACGTTCAAGACAAACCGGCTTCAAGTTTTGGGCAGTAGACTTTATGAATACAGGGTGTTTCTTACATGAACCGACAAAAAAAATATGGGTAATTGGGGACGCTATTTGATGATTTTTGGTGGAAACCGTAATGCTCTAAGGGCTATGGCTTTTTTTTGCTGAAATACCTACAATGGCGCAGAGCTATCGTGTTTGTCGAGATAATAACACAAGATAAATTCAAGTCGATTCTGTGTAGCATGAGATGAGATGAGATCAATGGTTTGTACAAAGCTTCTCCATACAATGACTTAAGATCTTCCAAAGTCGTAAAATAGCGCAGAGTGAATAAAAATTAGTTTTATTTACAAAAGTTCTGTGGTTTATTGCGTCTACAACGAGATACTAGACATAGAAATAATGTTTTGCGGTCGATAAACGAGAAAACTGATTAGGTTCAGGAATAAAAAATTTATTTTTTCAATGTCTCACGTTTTAATTTGATGTTAACATATCCTAAGGTATTTTCAAAATGACTGCCTTCATTTCTGAGACATGCTCGATACCTTGTTCGTATTTCGACGGTTGTTGTGTGAAGCAGGATCTCTTCCTTCATCTGACGAGAAGCAGCTTCAATCCTTTGGATTAGCACCTCTCTGTTGGGCGCCTCTGTCACATACAACAATTCCTTGGCTCGGGCCCAGACGTATAAGTCCAAAGGTGTCATGACTGGAGACCGTGGTGGCCAAGATATAGGACCATCCCTACCAATCCAGGCGTTTGGAAACGCTTTGTCCAAAAACTGTCGAACGGGTTGGACGTAATGTGCGCAGTCTGCAGGAATTCCATGTAACTTTCACCATTTAGCCGGTCTGGCAAAAAAGGTCCTATCAGAGTCCGTCCAATAACGCCGGCCCACACGTTGACGCTGAATCGTCTTTGAAATGAGCAGTCTTTTCTTGTGTGGGTTCTGGTCCTGGTCTGCCCAATAGTGTAGGTTGTGCAAATTCGCGATTCCGTCATGGTTGAAGCTGGACTCATCTGTCCACAAGATCCTCTTCAAAGACTGATTCAAATTACATAAAAATGTGTAAAAATAAAAAATCATTAGCTCGACACACTGGTTCCTGTAATTTTGACCACTAAACAAATTACTTCTATGATGTGTAGCATATCGTTGGAAAGGCAAAGAAACACGGAACTTTTTTTAATAAAACTAAGTATCACCAGAGGTATAGTTTTTTTGTCGTAATCGAATTTTGAATTTAAGGTTGTTTAATCACCCCGTGCTATTTTACGACTTTGAAAGGTCATAATTTATTTTATGGAAAAGCTTTGTACAAACCATTGATCTCATCTGATTCAGTATGCTATACAAAATCGACTCGAATTTATCTTGTGTTAGTATTTCGACAAACAAAAAAGTTATCACGATAGTTCTGCGCCATTGTAGGCAATTCAACATTACGGTTTCCACCAAAAATCATCAAATAGCGTTCCCAATTATCCATATTTTTTTGTCGGCTCATATAAGAAACACCCTGTATAGTCTAGATAACGAACAAAACCTCACCAACTCGACTCTATTCATAGTATGAGGTCTGTCGGAATATGACAGCACAAAGTGTATCTATTACCAGAATCGACCACTGCGAAGTGAAAACAGCAAGCAGTCTGTTGGAACTGCATGCCAATTCGCATATCAGTTGGTTCACCAGAATCGGCGGCATCTAGCGGCCACAGTGCTGACCCGGCTGACAATGCCAACTGGCATACAGTCCCAGCAGACAACTCGTTTTCACTTTCGCAGTGGTCGATTCGGTAATAGATGCACGGTAATAGACCTTATACTCTGAATAGAGTAGAGTTGCCCAGCTTTGTTCGTTGTCCACCGAGACCAAGCCTACCTACGCCGTACTGAAGAGATGCAAAAAGGCACGTTAAACATCTGTCCGTGGTTGGCCATCTGTGGTCAGACGAACGAAAGCTATACTAGTTTATATTATCCTCGCTAGGAAACCGATTTCCTTTAGCTTCATTTTTACATGCGGAAACAGTGCAAAGTCGCAGGGAGCAAAATGCCCCTTTGGAATTCTGTGTACCACCTGAGTATAGTCGTACGATGTAGACAGTCTTTCTTTAATGCAAGCGTCATTTCAGCTAAGCACTGGTCTATGCTTGAACCATGCGTAAAGTTATACCGTAAACTGCCCTTATCTCACTACGTGTCCACTCATGGACATGTCTCAACATGCAGTGTCATGCAGACTCCTGCGTCCGTTAGTTAAGTCATATTGCAAAAGTTTTACAGTGCCCTTTGTATGAGTTCATTTCCAAGATTAGTGTGTTATTCCAACCATTATACAAGATAAATACGTATACATCTTTTGACTGGTCTATAGATTAGTATATCGATTTTTTGGGATTAGCATGAATTTTTTTTAATGACATTTTAGGAATGTCAGTGAAATGACAGTGGGCATACTGACACGGCACATGAAACTTTGCAGCATTCTAGGTTTTCACATGTTTCCTTGTGGGTGAAAATGGTCTTTTCACGATTGTTGGCGGATCACGGTAAAATCGATTTCCATACGAGGACGTTTTTTTCGTAAGCTTAGGCATACGTTTTTTTTTGTTTTATCTCACCGCCTGGAAAATTTGGTCATAAACGTATTTATGCATCCATTCTGCGAGTTTACCTTTCAGTGATCTTCGATATAAAACAGCCACGCCTGAAGATACAATTACAATGTTAACAGCGTGCATTAAATTCATTGAGTATTTTGAGAAGGTGAATGCAAAGAACCTATTTAAACAGCCAATTAATGTGTGTGTGCAAAGAACGAGTAGCAGCTGAGTTGAGGATCGACTTATGCATTGTGCAGTTTCGCTTAGGAAAGTTAAGCTCCCCACATGTAGTACAGGTATCCGATCTGTTTACTTATTTCGTATGATATCTTGACGTAACCGGATAAACCGTGAAAGGAAACGTACATTGCATTCAAGTGCAATAGGTTATATACTTCACGAAATAGAAGCTGAATTCAATTAAGGATTTCCATAGAAATGTTCTCACATACATACATATCTAAAGCCTATACATTATTTTAGTCTGTCATGTTTGACTTGTGGGCCTTTGAACTTGAAAAATGTTTTCCGTGTTGGTCTCATTTTGACAGGTAACGTCAGCATGCTATCAGAATTCATGCCTGTGGAGCACTTTATGCGATACAACTTACAAGTGCAGCCTAACAATGCGCTAACCACAGGATTTGCGAACATTGATAAAATACGGACGTACAGAGATGCATGCATTTCTGGACTATTTGTAATTAAGAATCTATTAATCTTTAAGCAATAAAGTATGTCTGTATCATTATCAACTTAACCAATTTAATTAATGACAATAATAAACATGTATAATTGGCCAAACTCTTAATAACTTGACCTGTATTGCAATTTATTATGTCGAATGTATATTATTGGTTATTACATATAATACTTCCTACCTTGTGTGGAGTAATTACATTTTGATCTGTTCTCCTAGCTTCGCACCAATCTCAACCCTGTTGAAATACTTGTGAGACATAGACATCGCATAGTACTTCCTGGAGTACTTTTGTCAGCGTGCCAGCACCATAGATTTTTGGATCATTGGTTCTGCATTGTTGTCTATACTAGACGACCGTCATATACTAAACCGGCTTGATTTATTACCTAAAACGTGTAGAGGTATGAATATTGCAGAAGCATCTGATTATTAAACCTTAGGTCGTGCTCAAAAATCTAGAAACTGGATGTATAAACGTCCCCTTCATCTCTAGAGTCGTGGAAATATGTATGGAAGCAGTCGCGGATTTGTTTTGAGGTGCTATCGAGTAAACAACGAAGATTCATTGCATGGTTCTTTCTCGTTTTCAAGCCAAAGTCCAGCTTTTCTGTCGAGTTACATAAAGTCGTTCTTCGTTTGAACTGTTGTGGAAGAAAGATCCTCTATACTTGATGGCCTTCAAGCTGTGTACTGTCTTCGGAGTGCCGATTTATGTTTTAGTTGAAAAAAACAATAATAAATAAATCATAATCGATAGTCTCTAAAACGATTTCCAGTATATGAAGATTATTAATCATGGTCAAATATTCCATTTAAACTAACAGCATATTGAAACGATTTTCTAGAAATATTGTAACTGTTTATAACTTAATTTACATTCTCACTTTGTATACTCTGGAATGGATTTCCTTTTCTGCAAAATAGAACATCGCCATGCATTTCCAGTTCAAGCATGTGGTGCCTTGACTCGAACTTCGCCATCGTGATCACGTTTCGCTTGGGTCAATTCCCCGTCGATGAAAGTAGTAAGATTGGTAGACCTATTTGACACATAAAATAATTCAATTGAAGTTCTTTTACGAAGGTTTTGGTAGTCCAGATTTTCGCGATTCATAGACTGCAAAAAGGCTAAGTTTGATCTGATGTAATAATTGGAAAACACGGATAAGGACAGTTTCCACATAAGCAACATTTACTTCCGTCAGTACGAGATATGGAATTAAAAAGTATGATATTATTGAATCGAATATTGAAAACAATTAAATATGTAATAAAAAAAATATCAAAAATAACACAAGGAGGGGTGGGAGCACACACGTTTTTGCGTTCATGTAGTATCTATACATACAGGGTGTCAAGTTAGTAGTGGATCAACGGCAGTCAGATGATAGAGTGCCCCAAAACCTCATCGAATGAACCCACTATATGTGTGGTCCGAATTTTTATAGTTCAGTTGCAAATTTGTGAAATTTGGAAAAAAGCGTGATAATAAACTTTCAATCGCAATCACAACTAAACTAACTATTTCAATCCATGTGGAATAAACCCTGAAATTTCAGCTTTTCTCGATGAGTGTATCATGTCAACCTCGTTGTTGTGATGCGGTAAACGTAAGAAACCGCAATAGAATCCTTACCAACTACAAGTTCAGAACCTATTGTGTTTAGCCGCTCTTTATGGCGATTTACCGACAAATGTGGAAAATAATTTAATTTCACTAACTTTAAAGAACATGTTCGGAATGGCCTCCATTGTTTATACACAAGCGACACCTAATAAAATGTCCTTTAGTCTTGAAATGAATTTGCGTATTCCATAATTTTATGTTGCTTCATCAATTTTCTGGCGCAGTTGGTTGACATTTGTATATTTAGATGTATAGATTATCCTCTTATAACATCCCCATATAAAAATCTAGAGGGTTTAAGTCGGGTGACCTTGTGTCCTCCTCTACCTATCCAACGCCCAGGAATGACACACAACATGCAAAGTGGCATGGGGCACCATCGCATTGAAACTACATGCGGCTTCGAACATACAAAGGTATGTACATCCTCTAGCAGCTCATGCAAACTGCGTTGTAGAAAAGCAAGATATGACTGACCATTCAACCGAGGCGGGCAATTCATATGGTCCAATTAATTTTTTGTTGAGTACTTCAGCCCATAAATTAAAGCCGAACTGACGTTGAAAGCTGTGTCGGCGAATAGCGTGTAGATCTTCCACGCTCCATGAATGGAAATTGAGCATGTTGAATATTTCGATTATTGTTGGATTTTTCTTTCCATAAGATGCTGCCGAAAAAAGTTTCATCCTCTTCGCACCTTCTCAACATATTTTCACAAAATTCAACCTGTTGTGCATAATCGCTTGGAAGCACTTCTTGTACTTTCTTTTTATTCTCCGAGCATAGTAAGCGATATGTTTCTGCTTCGGGCAATGGTTCTGGTGCTTATAGAGAGACCTCTCTCGGCTGCTTCTATCATATCTTCTATTTCTTGTGGGCGTATCCTCGCGCTCCTAGCTGACGATGAGTGCTTAGTATGCGGCCCTCCATATACACGTAGAAAAACGCGGTAGTAGGGATATACCGCCGGTTCTGGGGCACCTTTTCTAACCACATACTCCCGATACATACGAGCAGCTGCTCGAGCATTTTCTAGGGCAGCACCATAATAGTGATGCATTATCTGTATAATCTCATGGAGAATTTGACATGGTTCTCTCAGATGTCAAACGTTTAAACCTTGGCCACACGTACAAGCGTCACCACGGTCTCGCGCAAACCAAAAGTGCGGCTTGTGTGAAAGTCGCTCTGCTGAAAGTGTTACTTGAGCAAATCTCTTTATGCAGTTAAACTTGTAAGTGTGGACAGCGTGCAGGTAAAATGGCCGACTTACGTACCTGTTCTAAACAATTTATTACAGATTTTATTGACTTATATCGTTCATTATCATGGAAATAAAATCAAAATTCTATACTGATTGAAGTAAAAAAAATGAAGCATAAGTAAAATTAAAAGAGGTTTATCACCAGGGTATAGATTTCAACCTAAGTACGTTTTGTATACAGGTGTCGGTGTTTGTATCTGACTGTATTTATAGTTTTTTGCAACTTTTATTGAAATAAGGGTTTACCAGACAGTATAAAAATCCACTCAAACCAAACAATTCATCATTGGCACCATTGTTCAAAAATAATTGACCAGTATCGATCTCTTCGACGATTTTAACTACAATGAGGTTTGTGCAAACTTACTTGCATCGTGTGGCCATCCTGTGGTGTTCCATCTTTATCGCGCAAACTAGACCGTACAAGTAAGTCACTGTCGTGTGGGCCTTTAGATACAAATTCCGTGCTGGACCATTGTCTGACTTAGTAATTTCGGTCGGACCGAACTGAACGCTCCCGCACCTGGAATGCCTAGTTGAATGCCCAAGCTCATTAAGCTGATTTGGCTATTTGCGTAAAAAATCCGCTATTCAGATTTTAAAAAATGTTAATACACACAGTATCACTCACACTGCTAGGACGAATCAAACAGTACCTCATAGTAATTTGGACTGTAGCTCATAGAATAGAATTTTTTGTTTACATGTATAGATACCCACCTGCGTCCAACATTCATATTTTTTCAGGTGACGCACTTATCGTAGCAAGCTAAAATTGTTTAGGGTTTATTCTACATGGATTGAAATAGCTTTTACAATAAAATAAATAATGAAATACAATCTAATTTTTTTTACCGCGCTCCAAAGTTGAGGGATGGAAGAGATTTTTCACAAAAAAATGAATTTAAGAGTTTTTGCGTTGATTTCTAATAAGCTCTGTTAAGAAGTGACATAACCATTGCTAAAAGCTTATCTCAGAAAAAAAATCACATCCTTAAACCTAATAGTTCAGTTGTAATTGCGATTGAAAGTTCACTGTCCCGTTTTTTAGAAATTTTACAAAATTGCACATATCTCCTGAACTATAAAATTCCGGACCACACATATAGGGGTTCATTCGATAGGTTTTGTGGCCCTATGACACCTGACTTCCGTTTATTCACTACTAACTTCACACGCTGTATATCTATAATGAAAATACCGATTTTATGAATATTTATAAACATTTGCGGCCTGGATCATTCATAACGCGTCCGATTAGAGCAACACGTTTAATTATTTTGGTTTGGGGAATCGAATCCAAATTGTCGAGTTTTATTTTTAAACTCCGTGGTTTGTTGGTATAGACAGTACTGATGGTTGGAATTATCGAAGGTTTACGTGAGAGTTTATAAAAAAAACTCTGTGGCTTTAACAAGATAAAACTGCCGCTCACTCTTGAAGTAAGTAAGTCAATAGCTCTGTTAAAGGGGTTTTAGAGGACCACATAATTTGCTAATTTATCATCCGCATTCAACCCACTCAACCACGCCTGGGCTCTTCGTTTGTGCATATTTGAAGGAATATGTGCATATGAAGAGTCCAAAAAACAGTGGTTATTCAAAAGACAATACTTGTAATCAGATCATTATGCGTATCAGATAGAGAATGTCAATATTAATTCTGTGAGCAATATTAGGGACCTGGATGTTACACTAGATACGAAATGGAGCTTTAAAAGCCATATAGATGAAACCATAAATAAAACGAATAAGATGCTTGACTTCATTAGAAGAAACTCTAGATAATTCAACAACCCTGCTACACTGTGATCACTATATTATGTGTTTATACATAGTAACTTGTCTTTTGCCTCTATTTGGAACCCACAGTACGAAGTCTACATAAGGAGAATTAAGTCTGTCCATTATACATTCATGCGAATTCTGGCTTAAAATGCGAGTGAAATTGTTCATAATCACGATTATAGCTTGGTTGGAATATTTCATAATCTTACCTCTGATTAAGAGAAGGGTATTATCCTATTTATGTTTTCTCCGCAGAATCTTGAACAATCAAACTGACTGCTTTTAGCTTTAATCGAAAATCAATATGAATATACCGATAAGAGTGAATCCTAGACACTGTAAATACTTCATTATTTCGTTTTGTAGAACTAATATTGGTTTAAACTGTCCACTGGTACGAATGCAAAGAAATCTGAACAACTATGGTAAATTTGCTAACATTTTTGCTTGTGAAATGTTAAGTTCAAATACTTGATAAAAACAGAATGTTGGTCACTGTGGTTCTGTTTTATTTTTCTTCTTTACCGAATTGAATATTATACCATTTTATTTTCATATATGTAGATTATAAATAATAATGCTTATAACTAACTGTATTGTGGATGTCTATTTTGAAGATTTTCCCAGATTGATGTCCGTAATTTGTTAAATAAATAAATAAATAGGAGTCATAGCGTCCGAAATCTTGCTGAAATTTATGGAAAACTTTATAGAGGAACACGAATAGTTTGAGCAGAATGTGGTTACGTTTATAACTACTACCTACTATTTTAGAACAAATTCATTTTAATTGTCGCTCAAATAGCGTTAAACGATTTGAACGTCACTTGTATGAATATTTTTGAACCCATACGTAATTATGGATTTGCTGAGAACATACATCTAATTTCGAAAACATTTGAGAAATTTTGAAATAATTTTTAACAGCTCAAATTCAGAAAATATTGAAGAAGTTTACAAGTGCGATCTTAATGCTTAGTCTAAGAAATAATTAGCTACAAAAACCATCTTGTGACCTGTATGCCCTCTGCCCTGATGTGATCGTAGACCGCTTCGTCGATATCAGGATCATTGTAAATCGATACTTTGTGTCTTTGTCGTTTTTCGAGAGCCATGCAATAAGGAAAGGGCTCCACAAGGACTAGATTCTTTCCTGGGATGCCGAACATCAATAGTCCATTCAACGTGGTGTGTGCTTGTAGAAAGTGGCCGAATACTATGATGGTATCTGGAACGTTAAAATATTGTTATATTATATTAAGGATACAGTATGTCATGATAGTTTGCATTCGTTTTCGTAATGCTATAATGAGAGATAAGAAAAATGAACATACGTTTTCCTGGAAAAAACATTACTTGCGGATGGCCCTTCAGAGTTAACGTAGTTGAGGACGCTCGTCAACCTATTTGGTTATTTGGTTCCGATAATGGGCTGTGAAGGTACTTTTTGACTGTTAATGAAATATACCGATTTCCGTACGACCGGAATATATTTATAGGATGACCTGAATTGATGATCAAAGGTATTTATAACAATAATTTAGGATTTCCAACTAAAATTGAAATAATACCACACCTCACGAGGTTGTCTGTTAGTCTCTCTGCATAGTGGCAAGTACATACCTCCTTTATATCACGTCCTCATGAACTGCGATATGCATCATCTGTGTCACGTATAGCCTGTAATCTCTCATTTTCAAAAATAAAAAAGAAACTTGATCCTGATGGACTATTTAGGTTGGGATATCTCAGGACGAAATTATGAGAAGTATCGCAAAATAACCGTCGCGAAGAATGCAAAATTTCATAAAGGAAATCAACATCATTAAATAACGTTGAATGAAAAATAATCTAAGTGAATAAAACAATAATAATTAAAACATGTAGTGATAAGATTACCTTAACCTTATTCTATTTAAAAGAAACTTACAGTCTCGATCGCCATAGTTGGCATGCAGTTGTTTCAACTTCATAACAGCATTGTTGGCTTCGATAGCATTGTTGATGACGAAGACGTTATCTGGCTTCTCCACGAATGGAGTTCTGTTCTGCCTGATTGGTTGAAGAAACTGTTCTCCGTTCATCAGGAACAGCATATCATACGATATGAAACTATTGTTGTTAATCACCAGGATTTGATCTTGAAATTCATAGGTATATGATTAATATAAGATTGTTATCAAAACTCTGGTATTCGTTTAAATTATTTGTCGTTGGATTGACACCACTGCGTTGGAAGTTCAGAATTATACCGCTTGATGCTATTCTACTTCCTACGCGACTGGCGAGGAAGTATTCCATTAATCTCGAAACATTTTGAAAATGGGTTATCATGTTTTTTTGGATGCTATATTCCAGGTACCACATCACGAAAAAACATGTCACTCATTTCCCTCGGTCTGTCTGTCGCTAATCCTTGGCCCGGCTATGACTTGGACAGTAGATTTTGATGAATTTTTTACACGAGATTACTACTATGCCATGGACGAAAGAGCTTTGGCAGCGATGATCCAAACAAAGAAAAAGGTATAAATCGACCAAACTACGTTTTTTAACATTTCAGAAACTTTTTTGCACGGTTTAAGAATCAGGGGTTGTGGGCTGTATGGGTGAGGGAGGGTAGATCTCAGTTTTTTGGCTTTAGTATATTTATACGCTTCTAACCCACGTAATTCCACGTACTTATTAGGCATAAAGTCTGAAACATATGTGCAATTCTTCAATTCATTTGAAAACATTTTAGATAATGATGTGGATGTGATAATTATAGGAGATTTTAACCTACCATTTTACGTAACACAAGGCTGTGAAAATAGCAAGTTGTTGAATAATTTTACGAGTTTATACAATTTGCATCAGATTAATACTGTGCTTAATGTAAAATAAAGGCAACTTGATCTTATACTGTCAAATATGTCTATAGTTAACATAGAAAAATGTGAAGACCCACTTCTAGATGAGGATCCGCACCATCCTGCCCTGAATATGTTTATATTATTTAAAAATAAAACTAGTTATGTTTACAGTCAGCCTGAATATATCTATGATTACTCGAAAGGAGAATTTTATAAGTTATACAATCTGTTAGAAGATGTTGACTGGTCAGATCTTCAGAAATCTGAAGATGTGAATATATGTACTGACTTATTCTATGGAAAGCTTTATGGATGTTTAGACCAAGCGATACCCAAAAAAGCAGTGAATAGAGCCACGTATAATGGTGGCAATTATCCAATTTACTTTTCCGTGGCACTGAAGAAAAACATTAAATTAAAAACTCGGATTCACCGACAAATTAAGAACGGTAAAGCTAGCTTAGAGGTTAAACAAAAAATTACAGTAGCTTAAGAACCACAATCAAGCACCAAACTGCAAAAGAATGTCAGGCCTATTATGAGACAATTGAACATAATGTCAACAGTGACCCCAGCAGCTTTTGGGACTTCGTAAGGTGCAAGCGTGCAAAGCCTGGGATTCCTTCAGATGTTATGTATGAGGGTTGTGCCATTAGTGGCCCCAGGAGATCCGATACATTTGCATTGTATTTTGGATCAGTATTTTAACAGTCTGAAAAGCCAAATGCATAGCTTCATCTGGGGTGCCGCAAGGTAGTAACCTTGGTCCTTTGATATTCTGTATTTTTATTAACGACTCACCAAACTGCATAAACAGTTCAGAATACCTCCTGTATGCTGATGACTTTAAAATATTTAAGCCCATAACATCATCTAAGGATTGTCATGAACTACAGAAGGAATTAGAATTGGTATCCAATTGGTTTCACGAAAATAAGATGTGGTTAAATATCGATAAATGCCATCTTTTAACTCTTACACATAAAAAACAATACATAAATTTTACAAACACGATTGAAAATGTACAGCTAGGCAGAGAAAGCACATGCAAGGATCTTGGCGTCTACTTCCAAACAAACTTAACATTTATCCAGCATTATGAAAACATTGTGAATAAATCTTATAAACTCCTTGGATTCATAATTAGGCATACAAGACATTTCAAGGATAGAAATACAATAATAACTTTGTACAATACTCTAGAGAGACCTAATTTAGAATATGCATCAACTACGTATTTGGTCACCACAAACAATGCCATATCGAAATGATTGAGAGAGTGCAAAAGAGACTTCTCAGATATTTGTATTCTAAAAAATATATTATATATCCTTTTATCACCCCATATAAGAATATGTTGAATGAATTTAAAATGGTCGAATTAAGCGATAGACGAGTAGACCACGTTTGAGTGATGTTTTATTCCTCTACAATGTCACTAGCAACCTAAAGTATGAGAAATGTGACTTATATTAATATGTATTATTTGTAGTTCCTAAAGTTAAACTAAGAATAAGAAAAAACAAATTGTTCCAGTTTCAAAAGTTAAGTATCTCTCCTATAAATAGGATGATGTACGAATGTAACATTCTTATGCAACGGTGTGATTTAGACATCAGTAGGATAAATCAAGGCTGTGTTTCTAGACAGCACACTGCCTTGATGCCATTGGTATTATATACTATTTTAAATATAATATATATTTTATCTCTGTTTTGCATTTTAAACTGTTGTTTTGCCTTTGTAAGTTATTTTTTAGTAGGGGCTCCTCCATTTAAATATATTTGTATGTGTTTGTAGGAGGGTAAATAAATAAATAATTCACATATAAATTTCCTCGCACATTTGCTTTTAAGACTCAAAATAGAAATATTTCAACTCCGCTTGTGCCAAGTGCAAGAAAAAGCACTACATATAAAGTTTCCCATTTTTCTGAACACGATAAACTTAAAAACTACCCAACGAATTTTAAAACGGTTTTCACCAGTGGTTAGAGGGATTCATGAGGAAGCTTTAGATGTATAATTTATTGAAGTTTTTTTGTAAATGGACTGAAAGATGACGGATTTGTTAGCCAAGATATAAAAATTTGACCATAAAAATTCATTAACTGGCGTATGCTGAAAAGCCAACTAATGTTACATAAAAAAAGTACTACATATGAGCCTATTTGATTTACAAAAAAGTCCGCGTCGCTATGTGCATAATTATTACTTAACTCAAAATAGCCGATTGTCAGTCAAATTGGTCAACCACGTGTAAGTCAACTCTCGACAACACAGAGCGCTTGGGCAAAGAGCGAGCAACTTGTAAGTGGTAGAGTAGTTACAGTGACTGCTTTTTCGTGGTAGATCGGGGTTCGATCCCCATGGGAGGGGATTTCTTTTGTTTCTGGATGTGCTGTTTTGGGCATACAAAATCTATACTTGTGTTCCTTTTTACACATCATCCAGCACCGTCAAGGAGTATACGAGTATATGTTTATAATGGGTGATTTTTTTGCTAGTATCTTTTTGGCAACACTGTTTTTGACAAATGACGCGTGAATCGTGTCTTGTGTCATTGTCAAACTTGTTTAGTTTGGTCTATAATTTAACCGTGAATCGACTTACGAACGAACAACGCTTGCAAATTATTGAATTTTACTATCAAAATTCATGCTTGGTTAAGAGAGTGCATCGAGCACTGCTTCCAACTTATGGGCAATTTGGTCGGCCTACTGAGGGAGCTATTCGGAAGCTTGTGACTAAATTTCGAACCCAGTTTACATTATTGGACATTAAACCACCAACACGCAGACGTAGAGTGAGGACTGAAGAAAATATTGCGGCTGTATCCGCCAGTGTTAGTGATGACCGTGAAATGTCGATTCGCCGCCGTTCGCAGGAATTGGGCCTCTGTTACTCCACTACGTGGAAAATTTTGCGTCAGGATTTGGGTGTAAAAGTTTTTAAGATACAGCTGGTGCAAGAATTAAAGACACACGACCTCCCACAACGTTTCCAATTTGGTGAATGGGCGCTGGCAAAGTTGGAGGAAGATCCACATTTTTATCGAAAAATTGTGTTCAGCGACGAAGCTCATTTCTGGTTGAATGGGTACGTTAACAAGCAAAATTGCCGCACCTGGAGTGAAGACCAGCCAGAAGCATTGCAAGAGCTACCAATGCATCCCAAAAAAATCACTGTTTGGTGTGGATTATGGGCCGGTGGCATCATCGGGCCGTACTTCTTCAAAGACGACAATGGCCGGAACGTAACTGTGAATGGCGAGCGCTACCGTGCGATGATAACAAACTTTTTTTTGCCCAAAATGGAAGAGCTGGACTTGGCTGACATGTGGTTTCAACAAGATGGTGCCACATGCCACACCGCACACCAAACAATGGCCCTATTGAGAGGCGAGTTCGGTAACAGTTTATCTCACGTTTGGGGCCCGTCAATTGGCCTCCTAGATCGTGTGATTTAACGCCGTTGGACTATTTCTTGTGGGGCCATGTTAAGGCTAATGTCTACAGGGATAAACCAGCAACGATTGACGCACTGGAAGCCAATATTGAAGTATTTATTCGTGAGATACCGGCCGATATGTTGGAGACAGTGTGCCAAAATTGGACCTTGCGCATGGGCCATCTAAAGCGGAGCCGCGGCCAACATTTACATGAAATAATCTTTAAACATTAAATTATATCGACCGTTCTATCGTCTTAAATAAAGATTTAATCGTTTTTTCAAATTTTTTGTGTTTTTTTTTAAAATCAAATCCTATACCTCTTAAAAAATCACCCGTTATAACAGTGGCGAAGCGTGACTTTTTCTAAACTGTTATCAAAACCAGATGTGAATGATCTTGTTAAAAAACGTTTATTTTGAACCTACCAAAGTTTTTGCTTACTTTAGGTATTTTATTTAAACTTTTTTAATTAAAGTAAACATTGCTGAACTGGGCGTCTGGGGCACTTGATATACCTCATCGTCTTCTGCTATGACTAATCCAAGCCTTCCGAAAAAAAACAATTGACGTTTCTAGATGTTCGGAAAATTTTTGAGCTTTTTTGGCAATTAATGTTAACAACTCTCTGTAATTTCAACTATTGTCAGAGTCATCCCCTTCAAAATGACCCCGAAATGGTAATTCTTGCTTGGCCAAAAAACATACGGCATCTATAAGAGGGCTGCTTAAAAGCTTGGTTAAGACAACTTTCGATTCTTGTTTTGCCAAACTGAATCGAATTGGCTACACATCTCACATGTAACGGAGACATTTCATGTCTCCTCTTTAGAACCCTAAGACTATTTAAATCGTTGACTCCGCTGCTGGTTCACCCATTTTTTTCTGTAGAAAACAGAAGACATGGCCAACAATACAATCTGTTTTTCTTGCAGCCCCATAACCAAGAGTTTTCACTATACGAACTTAATTTAAAATATCGAATTACTTTTTTTATTTCTATTTAAAATTATGTAAAATAGGTGTTGGTCTTTATTTTCAATGATCTCCTTTTTTTTCTTCAAAATTATATAAGAAGAATGACTTTTTAAGTAGTTGATCGATCACGCAGTGACATTCATCTGTTTAATTGCACGCACACTACAGCCGGTAACCAAAACGGCTACTTACGGTAACAAAAATGGCTACGAACGAATGAGAAGTGAGTAACCAAAACAAAAAGTGGTAACAAGCCCACATAATAGTCGCAGCGGCCCACGCACTCTGGCGACCGCGATCAGACACGAGCCGGCACCGACGGTCCCCGACGGACTAACAAGTGTATCCATAAACGAAAATGGTAACAACCGACAACCAAGTCGAGGCGAGTCAGCTTCATCGCGTTCGCAAAATCTAGACATTATAGGGCGCATTATTTTCTTACGGCTAATTTGGCATTTACTGAAGTACTATTACATATTGCTGTTGGTAAACATATAAATGAAATTATTTCACAGTACTTAGTCATAAAATATTTATTTTCAAGATTTTTATCTGTTACCAATGGTAACAATGGTTACATGGACGCTTCGCCACTGTTATATATCTATTCTTTATGTTTTTAAATTTTTACCAGATCAGAAATAAAATATAAAAAAATTATCCAAGTAAAGAAGATTTAGATCGCAACATTGTCTAATGGATGGGGACTAATTGTATGACCCTATTTGACCGATTGAATCCATTTAGTTGGCTTGTTATACATGATCGTTCTTAACTTTTTCCCAACTTGTGCAGTACATGGTCTTTCATAAACTGATGGCAGCATTGCGTATGAGAGTCCTACCTGCTTGATGCCATTTTTTTGCAGACATTGTGTTACGACTCTGCTCAACCGAATCCATTTACTAATAAAATCCTTGAGACACATACAAAAAAAAATACATAACGTTGAAACAGTTTGACTAATAAACCAAATATTTTTGCAACATAGCCTACTAAGGCTACTTGCGTTAGTGTTAACAACATTCATCAATTAAGCATCTGCAAATGTACCAGGAGCGGAACATAGGGATCAACCATCGTATCTAGCCCCCCCCTCCAGCACAGTATCATTGTTCTGTTTACCTACTTTTCTTGTCTATCTTGGAAACCTTCCCAGATATGACGTTTACATATGTCTTCAAGCTAATCATATCCATATGTCGTGGATCCATGAAGTATTTCTTGATCAGAAATGCGTCCCTGATTCGGCTGCCTACTTTAGAAGCCGCCATACCGCTTGCACAAATCAGTGTTACGTTGTTGAAGGTTACCTATCGAAAAATCATGGAATCACAATGAACATATCTTATTGTCTTAGCCAACAAACGGTAATACAAAAGTAACTTCGAGGTATGGAATTTATGAAATGGAGTATATATAGTCTTGAGCACATGAGACAACTATTACATTTTGACTATTGTAATAACGATTTTGTGTTTTTTGGATGTTATATGACATGTACTTCACGAAAAACCATGTCCCTCATTTCAGCCGACCTTTCACTCACGGTAAAGATACTATCATACCTACCATATCATTTGGATCTTGTTTGCACAACAAAGTCTCCAGAAATGATAGTGCTGTATTACTACAACCTACGACCACTATTCTTGTATTTACTGCATGCCTATTGACGCTACAGTTCGGAACTGTTGATAGGTACAATGCAAATGGTTCTTGATCTTCGACGATTAATTTGCTTGGAGCACATTCTGAAAAAAATGACAAGATACTTAATATGTATTTATATGGCTAAAAGCTCAAATCTTAGGCCTTGGGTGGACGTGTGAGAGCTTTTCGAGTGGTGTTACCTGTTAAGCCTGTGGTCAGGTTGAAAATGTTCATTTCCCAAAAATATCTTTTGACTTTCTGCAGATAACTTGATATAAAGGAAATTTCTGCCTATCCTACCCTGTGTGCATATTTGGTTGGGTAGTAGACATTTCTTTCTACACGATTTCATCAGACGTTATTTGGAAGTAATATTGCAGGGTAGGACTTGCTGATAGAAAGAAGCTTGTGTACTGTGAAATCGGGGGTAAATCTACTTAATGTAATTTTCCATTTGACTTCACAAGAATTTCGTAATTATTCCTTGGAATTGGGATATATTGGCATATTTTAAACAATGCCAACTTTTAAAGTCGTTCTCAGGTCAAAAAGTTGTTGTTTTCTCGATTTTAAATAAACATATATATCAAACCCTCGCAATTCGTTATAGTGGGTACCGTTTATATTATATTTTTAGCTATCCAGTTATGTCATTGTGAAGAGGGAGCTTTACCTTCTTGTAAAAGTAAATCCATATCATAATCTGGCAACCTCCTAGGTGCTAATGGCAGCATAAATTGCAACAGATTCATTAACGGCCTTTCCCTGTATGCGTCAGTAGTATCGTATGGAGTGTGCCTGCAGAAAAAATGTAAACCATTTATAGAGATACAGCAAGGATGCTCAACTTTTTTTAAAATGGAGCCAAACAGAGAATTCAAACTTTTCCAACCAGTCACTGACGATGTATATTCTAGTTACTGTTAGAACTTGTGTGAAAAAATCGAAATATTTACATATTGCTATGTGAAATAATAACCCAAATAGGATCGTATGCTAAATAAAGAAACAAAATTGAACGAATATATCGTAAATTCAAGTCTAAGGTAGGTAAGGTATACAATCAGTGTGATTTCTAACATTGTTTCTGATTTAATTGACAGTAACAAGTCATAATCATGTTGCTCAGTTAATAATGTGCGCTATTTATTGTTTACTACTAAGACTTGAAAAACATATGTATGTTGATCCGAAACTACTTAAGAACTGCAAGCAGTAAAGTCAGTTATTGACTTAAAATCTTTTGGGACCCATTTCCATCAACAACGTCTTCAGAAGAATTGTGTGATTTCGAAGACACTTTTTCGGTAAAAAGATTTTTTAGCACATACAATATTTTGCAGTTCAGTAAGTTAAAACTTAATATTGGCAGGATAACTATTTTAGTCAAACTGGTTATTAAAGGATTAATAAAAATTCGAATATTTAGTTTTTTTACTGTCAAGGTCCTGAAATCTGCTTATTGAATTGACAATATTGAGCTTCTCTTTCAAATGATTTGGTGTGTGAAAAAAAGTCAGTATTTTCTGTGGGGTAAGTTCATTTAAAAGATATTTAATTTTGCTTGGAATTCACTTATCAATTGAACATAGTCGGAAGCGAACAATTTTTGCTTAGTAAGGGAAATCGATGGCGCAGAAGGTACGCGGCATGCAACACTTTTTCAGCTTTCAACCACAGCTTTGCTAATGACGGACTTTATATGCAGGAATTCAGAGTGAAAGGCCGATCTCTGCTTGGAGACGCAACAATTTTGTACAGTTGATTGTTTGAAAAACACAAGACCGTTGTAGTGTCCATTCGGCTCCGAAATTACAGTCATGCACAAATTCTAATAATCCCTTACAGATGCATAACTCAAATAACTTTGAAAAACCGGTTAAAATATTGATTGACCTATAATTTTCTAATTGCTCTGGATTACCTTTTTTAAAAATTGGTTTTATAACAGCTATTTTCAAATTCTCTGGGAATGATCCTTGTCTAAAAGCATTATTAATAAGTAAGCACAAAACATGTTTTAAAACTGAAATGTAAAGTTTTACTATTGTTGTTGGAACTTCATCTATATTCTATACCATAGCTGAATTTGTTTTTTATCCTCTTCGGCAGTTCACACACTTCATCAACACTCATAAACCGACCTAATTGAGTGACATCCTTTTCCGTGATGTTCATGTCATGTAATATCCAAAAACATGGTATCTCATGTTCGAAAAGTTTCGCGATTACAATACTTATTTTTGCTTTTTTGTTACTTATTTTTGACGTAGAAAGTAAAAGGAATACCCAAGTTTGTTTTATTGAATAAAACTCTTTATGCCAAAACATAATATGCTTGATACCATAGTAATGGTATTGATACTGGACTACTGAAGTTTTGTTTGTATCCCTACCTGTAGAATAGCACCGAAAAATCTCCGAGTGTGTGGAGTTCGCTCAGGAAGAGTTTGGAATGTCGTTGGAAGATGGGGTTTATGAGCAGTGTTTCGATAACGCCGTAGGAGTCCGATCTGTGGACGCGTGTATTTATGTATGATAGGTCGTAGTGAGCTTGTAGGTACAGTAGATCTGTCTCTTCGGAGAGGACTGGAAGAATTCCAAAATAAACTAAATTTGATCATGTCGCAGGCAATTATCTATTCGTGGCATGGCAGAATGATGGGAGTTGTCTGGCCGAATCAAAACCACATGTTTAGATTTATGTTTATTGTACGACGTTTCAACCACCAGTACTGAAGTACACGGCTCTGCTTCAACTGCTCGTGGTACGACATCCTCATAAGGAAAGCAAATGCTTTCTTCATCATGTGCTTGATTTGGGAACCATCCCTCTGAAAGTAAACGGTGCATTTACATTCACAAAAACTCGGTGATCGGGATTAAGAGCAGCATTTGGATACCTCCCACGATAAAGCCTAGCTGCAGCACTAGCATTGCATCTACACCCCCCATAAATGAGGTGCACGTTGGCGCATTCCTGTACAGTGTACACAAACATGGTGGCCCTACACAATCGGGAATTAATAGAAGTGGCGTTACTATAGTTGTAGTGACCGTTCTCGGCGGTTACGTCATCAACGCCATATGAAATAAGTAAACAGATCGAGTCTCCGTACCATGGGCACAGACTAATCTTCAGCGCATCTACTACTCTCTCCAGTACGCATGAAGTGGGTAGCAGGGGCCGCTGTTTTCTTTCTCTTCCTGGAAATACTCTAATAAATTTAGCATGAGCTGTCGGCCTCCTCCATTGATCGTATTTTCGGTCATTGTACAATTTTATGTTGAAGATTCATAACAGGACAATTTAAATTGCACGCCGATGTCAAGTAAGTTGTCACTCTGACGAAAATGAGTGAACGGCAAAGTTTTCGAGGCACACAACTAAAAAACACGTATGTCTTACCGAACAAATGTTCACACACAGGGGTAGGTTGCATGAGAGAGATGGAGATACATAAAGGGATACTGGTAGTCTTACTTTGACCCGGAAGGGAGACTACTTTATCTATCTTGCAGTCACTACGTAGAATGACACTCTCCCTCACTCTTTTAAAGAAAAAAATTGTAGTAATGGGAACTAAAAGATCAACACAGGGAGTAGGTTTTTCCAATTTTTTATGCCTATCATTTGCAAAGTACACGACTTAGATTTTTTTATATTATTCTGATAACTATTACGACTTGACGTATCCTCCGTTTCCGGCTTGACGTCGACTTCCGAGACACCCTATTTACGGTTTTGATTCGACCAGACAATGAAACCCTATGAATATGAAAACCTCATGATGAGTGTTAGGAGTTACAGTAGTCAAGCGTTGGTATACTTATGGTACTTGGCACAGTGTCTTTTCGGTGGTACCTCTAACCGCTGGATTAACTCCCACAAGATAATAGTAAGCTCTGCTTTATCGTCCATTGCTCAATAAATCATAAATACACTCAGCCAGTGCTCACTGTTTAATTAAAGCGAAAGAAATATTGTGTATGGAAAAGTTGTTTTGAACCTAAAACGTTTCGACCTGTGAGGGCCAGCCTAATGGCTTGTTGACTGGAGTGGGCCCTGGCGCCGGCATTCTAGGAACCAAAACATGGCTTTTACTGTCATATCGGAGATACGAAGTCTGTAAATCAAGTGAGGTGACTGATTTTTTTTTAATTTTCTTATACAAATATAATTACAATTGTATATTGTCGCCCTCAAAATAACTTCCTTCTGAAGCCACACAGCGCTGGAGACAGTTCTTCCACTCCTCATGCCAGTGCTGGAGCTACGATACTGGAATAGCCTTCAGCTGCTCGGTTACAGCCGTTCGAATGTTTTCGACTGTCTTTACATAATTTTTCAACTTCGAGAAGAGAAAAAAGTCACAAGGGCTCAAGCGAAATAAATATGCTAAGGAGCCACAGGAATGTTTTTACTGGCCAAAAACTCGTATATTGACATTGCTGTGTGACAAAGAGCATTATCGTGATGCAGGTGCTCTTGATCTGATGAACGGTGATGTGAGTCAAATTTAATTTTTCCGTGACCATTCTGATTGTCAACCGACAATCTGAACGCACAAAATTCCGAATTTTCACCGGTTCTTGACTATCTCTCCCTTCTGAAAATTCCTTAAACCACCGAAAAGCCTGGGCTCTTGACAAAACTCTATCTACGTAGGCCTGCTGAAGTTTAACAAGAGTTTCGGTTGCACTGATCTCAAGTGAATCAAAACCTGATAGCACACCGTTTCTCGAAATTTATGTCACTTACCGTCAGAACACAATCGGAAAAACTGTTTCACAAAAAGATCGCTACGGACACCCAAATACTTGAGCGAGTTCAAACTTATACTGAAGACGGATCACATGTTCCCCTGCCTGTCATCACTTAATTTACAGACCTCGTACATCATAGTACTCCCGACGGGAAATAAGATCATCTGCTCCGATAACCAGGTGGCGATCAAGGTATTAAGTGGCCACGAGATAACTAATGACCTTACTTCACAATGTAGGAAGTCCTCTAAGGTTTGGTTTATCAATTCTTAGTCAAAGTGTTAATCAACTGATCAATAGATAAAGATAAGCAGACCAGAGAATGTGTCTCAGTTATTAGAATTATATCCGCATTCCAAATACGTCTGGTTAGAATAAAAATCCTTACTGGCGAGTCCAATAACTTGTTCTTCACATAAGAAGACAAAAGGCAGGTATGGAGTAGCTGGATCTTTGATACTTTTTTCGAATTCTTGCAACACAAAGGAGTTATTCGGAATGGTGCTTATCAAGCGCTTCACTGCAGGAATGTGCTTACTGCTGCCTGCCTGAAAGTGTTAGTTATCTCGATGATAGATATAAGCCTCCAAATGAAAACTTATCAAGTATGTTAGAATTCTTGGATAATCTACTACCACAACTCATAAGCGAATATGACAATATACTGGTGTTGGGTGATTTTAATATTAACATGCTCGTGGAAAATAAAATAAATGGTTGTTTTGAAATATATGGTATGACCCAAATTATAAGTGAACCGACTAGAATAACAGAGAGAACTTCTACATTATTAGATCCTATATTTATAAGTTCTTCTACTTCATATGTTTCTAGTGGTACAATGAATGCTGATAGCTTTAGTGACCATCAGATGGTATATTGTGATGTTAAATGTTCAATCAAATGTGAACCAAAATTTGTAACATACAGAGACTTTAACAACATTAACTTAGAGGCATTTGATAATGACCTTTATCGGATAGACTGGGAAAGCATACTTTACTTCAGCGACATTGAAAGCAAAGTTGAGTTTTTGACATCAAACTTATTGTCACTTTTTGACTTGCACTGTCCTGAACGAACAGTACGAGTCACAAAGCCAAAAGCGCATTGGCGTACTGCAAACGTACAAATGTTATTCAGGGAAAGGGGTGAAGCTCTCTCCAAATATAAAATGGATCCATCAGAAGAAAACTGGAACAGCTATAAAAGCCTCAGAAATTACTGCTTGCTATCATTACGCAAAGAAAAATCAGCCTATTTGGAACATCTACATAAAAATAAAAACTCTAAATCTCTTTACAGATCATTGAAACAAATGCACATACAAAGTAATAAAGAGCCTCCGAACATTCCGGTCCACCTTTCCAATCCATATAAAGTGAATGATTACTTTACCTCAATTTTTAAGAATAGTGATGAACAATGTATTGACAAAATAATTCATTATCGTAACAACAGACATAGTTCTGAGAGGTTTTCTTTCAATTTAATTGACTTGACAAGCTTAGCATCTATAATCAGTCATTTTGATTCCAATGCATCTGGTAATGACGGAGTTACGTTGCGAATGTTAAAATTATGCTATCCCGCTATAAATCTTTATTTGTTGCATATTATCAATCTATGCTTAGAGAGAGGCTATTTTCCAAGCGCGTGGAAAACAGCAATGGTAAAACCACTCGCTAAAACCTCGAATCCTTTGTCATTTGACGACCTACGACCGATAAGTCTTTTGCCTCTTCTATCCAAAATACTGGAACGCGCAGCTTATATCCAGATTTACGAGTACTTGGACAAAAATAATATTATAAGTGTTCATCAATCGGGTTTTAAAAAAAATCATAGCACTACTACGGCTTTAGTGGACTTGATCGATGGCATAATTTCCGCGCTTGACAATAAAAACTTGTGTGCTCTTGTCCTTTTAGATTTCTCGAAAGCATTTGATACATTGAATCACAAACTGCTTGTAGCCAAATGTCATTACTATGGCTTTGATGATCTTGCTTGTAAGCTCATCAAGTCATATTTAAGTGATCGGTCGCAAGTGGCTGTGGTTGATGGTCAGATGTCTTTGCCAAATAAAGTTCAGTCCGGAGTACCTCAAGGCTCCGTATTAGCTCCATTGCTTTTTTTGTTATACACCGCGGATCTTCAAGATACTGTCAAGCACTGTCATGTGCAATTCTTTGCCGATGACACTCAGGTAAAGTATGATTTTCCAGCCTCACGCTACTCTGAAGCCCAAGACCAAATCAATGAAGATTTGTCAAGTATTAGCCGCTATTGCAAGTTACATTACCTCAAGCTCAACCCATCGAAGTGTAAAGCATTGCTATTTGGCAATATCAAAATAAGAGCAAATCTTATAAGCAAAATTAACGTTCAAATCGAAGGAGAAATCATCCCTTATTCAGAATGTGCCAAAAATTTGGGCTTACATTTAGATGAAGACCTGAGGTTCGAAAAACACTTACAGCACGTTTTGAGGCAATGTTACGGTTCGCTCCGGCTTCTATTTGCAAACAATTGCATCACTGGTAAGCAATTGAAAAAACAGCTATGTGAAAGCTTGGTATTGTCTAAGATTTCGTATGGGCTAATAATTTATTACCCCTGCCTAACTGCTGCGAATAAAAGACGTCTACAGATAATGCAAAATACCTGTAGTAGGTATATAAATAATTTGAGGAAATTTGATCATATATCGCATACGTATTCTGACCTCAATTGGTTAACTATAGATAATCTATACAAATATTCTGTTATAAGTTCTGTGCATCGTATTTTACTATCCGCATCACCCCCATACCTGTTTGAAAAATTTATTACCAGATCCAGCACGCATAATATTAACACAAGGCATCAGGCTTTCTTTCTACTGCCAGTCCATCGTACTGTTTTATATTCAAGAACCTTTATTTACAATGCCGTTAAATATTACAACAGTATTAATTTTCATTTTAAAAATATTGCGAATATTAAAACTTTTAAATTAAAATTGAAGTCCGATCTTCTCTCGCAAACATGAATTGCCACTTATATTTTTTTATTGGTTAATGATGGTTGATTTTAAAAAAAAATCCCTTTGATCACAGTTTTGTTGGTTTAAAACAAACCGATTTAAATGTATGTACCATAGTTATTGTCATCCACTTCTATGTAATTTCGTATAAATTATCAAAACGGGGTTAGGTGGAAGAATAGCTCACGCTAAACCTCGCCCCTCGTAATGTACTAAATGTTTAGTGCAATAAAGACCATTTATTATTATTATTATTATTATTATAAATGTGCTTTATTGTCTGATAAATACAATCGACAAAGCTAACTTAAAACTATACTAAGTATAACATAATTACATATGTGGATCTTGAGTAGGTGAATTGTAGAACTCAGACAAGGTATATGGTTCTTATATTAAACATTCTTAAGTTCACGGCTGAATATCTTTAAATTTTTAATTCCTTTGTTAGCATGAGGGAGGCGAGTAAATTTTCAGACCATTATACTCGTAAATTATGGAGCCTATACCATGCTGATGAGTAGCTAAGAAGCACGAAACAGCTGTCCATGGTTGGCTGTCTTTTCTTGGTCGGACAGACAGAGGCATTTCATTTTATTTTGACCTGTGCAATCATATTTGTTTAATTTTTTCAATAGTATATTGTAGCAATAACTTTGTCCTAGGCCTGACACATACGACTCTTTTCTCTGAGCTCGCTCATTTCTTTCATCTCTCTTCAGTGAGTCGTTCGTTCGGAGTCGTTCATTTGAACGATAGAATTACCGACCGACCTCGAAACTGGCGAGATTATTGTGTTGCCTATATTAACGACTGACTGAGTCAGAGAATATACATCATACTATGAAAATGAAATGAATTGTTAGGGTTGCCAATCTTATTGTATTTATTTATCAATATTTTTGGTAGAAATTGATTGTATACATTCTTCCGAAAAAAGAAGGAATATGTGGTTCGGTTTTGAGAAATTACCGAATTCTGAATCCAAATGCAATTTTTGCTCTCATTTCAACGTATAATTTAATGAGACATCTCAAAACAAAACAACCGGGTTCCCTAGATTGTGTCTGTTGTCAGTTCGCAGTTCAGTTGCTGGATACTGCAGACGTCTAGACACGCTTTGCACAATTAAACGAGTCATATGTACTCGTAATAAAAGAGTCGTTCAATCATCGCTCACATAGATGAGTCGTTCATTTTGAACGACTCGTTCGCGAACGACACATGACTACTTTGTCCCTGTGCCAACTTTTTTCATCACATCCACCATATTGCAAACGGTATTTCGGCATCTTGACTGGTTCAGAGATGTCTCATGGATTTTTATACTACCAGATGGCTTAAAATGACTTTATGAATTACCAAAATGCATAGCGATGTAAGTTTGAAACGCAAGAATGTAAGTTTACAGAAAATTGATTAAAAAAATGTGTAAAAGAAAAATTATACAAAATTGACGTTATAGCACGGATGCTACGTAAATCGAAATATGAAGATAGAAATCAAACGAGAGCTAGTTCACCTCACAGACTTACCACTACACGAACATGTCCTAGAACAGCACTTTTATGCAATGCATATAACTCGTACGGAAACACCCCCGTGCTCCGAGGTACTACTCTGGTGAAAAACTTAGTGAGTCGGTTGATAGGGGTGGTGGAAGGTACTGCCATTATGCAGTACTCTCGGTCCGGGAAGGTCTCGAACGCAGCTTCGAACAGCTGCATCAGACCCACTTCGTGGTCAGGATATGCGGCGGTTATTTCCAGACAGAACGCGTTCGGGTCCCCGTGGAACTCCGGAATGTGGCCGTACATGCCGCGAACTGAGGAGTCTGGAAATGATCATATACGAGTACTTACAATTACAAAGTACTTTAAAGAGTAGGTAAGTTCAACTAACGAAAATTGCAACAGAATTTCTTTATTGGTGTCGTAAGAATACTGGTTTGTAATGATACATCCAATGGTGTCATTATAGAGCTGGAGCTGGAGACGGAATAAAAATATTTTCGCGGGGCGCAACTTTGATGGGCTGTAACTTTTTTTGTAGAGATAAATTAATAAATTTTAACCATCTTGTTTCATTTTTCCTAAACTTTCAATTGAGCTAATAACAAAAAATGGAAAACTTGTCCATTGCACAGGGTGTTTCAGTAGTGCGCTAATTTCTTGAAGGACTGATTTTTTACAAATTGTACACTTACAAGCAGACATAGCGTCCTCGTTCAGTCTTGGATCCTTTTCTGCGGATAACATGTAATTTTTCAAAACCTCTTTACTACTTTCCACTGATTCGGTAGAATTATGTCTGCTTTTCGTCTCATCGTCCTATATAGGAAATAAATACACTTTGTAGAATAATTTGAAAAACATGTGGGGAGTACTGAGTCACTATTATGCAAAAACAGTCTTCACCACATTGATTGCTGCCTTTTTTCTAAATAGATCAGGCTAACTTGCTACAAACGGACCCAATTCTAGAAAAAAACGTATACAAGGAGTTCACAATGGATTTATATTTTTAAAGCTAAATGAAAGATCTTTTACCTAGAAATCCAAAAAAATTGCTAGGTAACGTTTTCATCTGCCGTCAAAGTTGAAAAAATCAGTCTTTCGCGTACGACGTCGACGGACAGCTCGTAAGAAATGACAATAGGTTTAAAAAAATTAGTGGCAGTTGTAAATTTTCAGAAAATGTCAGTTTTTTTGATTTTTGTGCCATTCAATAGCGTTTTTGGAATAAATAAATTGTGTCAAGTAGGTTATCTCTGCACTTCCTACGCAACGCCGTCACCAGTTTATAAAGGATTAAGTTCACCGCAATTTAAATCCTCTGAGAAAAAAGTCAGTTACGAACATGTACAACAGAGAAATTAAATGGATTAATCAGTCAAACAGGTCCATACAATTAGTCCATAGACATTCACCACTTCAGTAATATATTGAAAGCTACATATGCAAGCTTGAGGCTCCAATCGGTCTATCTCCAATTTCAAGACTTGGAAGAAATTAGTAGAGAGTTTGGTTATTTCTAAACTGCTTTACTGTTTCATCCTATTTTATCCTTGTCTTGACTCCGTAACAAAAACCAGAAAATTCAAAATTGTTGCTGTCGTTTCGTTTTCGGTCTGAGTAGGTAGAGCCGTGTTACATGCAAGATTTGTGAGTTGGGCTGGCTGAAGCTCAAAAATCGTTGTGAGCTTTTAATGTTGTATCAAAGATCGTTTACGTACAATGCCGTTCAGTTACACAATTCACTCAGTACATCCAACGAACAAAAACGTTTACCCTCCGGTTAGAAAACAGATGTAAGAGATGCAAACATCTCTCGATGCTTGAGTTATTGTTTTGTTATCCTTTAATTCTTATTCATTCGTTTATGTTTCTTATGTTACTCTTCTCTTTCTGGCTTGATATGCTTGTAAATAGTATAATTTCATAACTTTTATAATAACTTTTGTTATGCTTCGTCCATATTGTGGTTAAGTCAAAGAGTAGCCATCAAGCTAAACTTCGCCATGATATAGAAGATTACCAATAAAGTTACTTTATTATTTCCCTGTCCTACCGGTAGTAACAACGTTGGCCTTTCGCACATCTAAGCGGCATCGCTGTAGCGAGCTTTCGTTTATTTCATGCATGGTCCATGCATATGTTTTTTTGCTGTAGTACTGATAGATTAGTCAGCCGGGCCGGTTTGCGGGGCAGTGGGGTTAGACAACAGAAATTCGCGGATCGAAAACGTTTATCCATCATCAAGTTTTAAAGGCATACTTAAGTTCAAAAAATTTGCATATTTCGTCAAAATATAAGGGTACTTCTCAAGCTATAGACGGACCAAGAATTAGCGGACAGATAGTTAGACAGACTGACAGATGTACATACCGACGGAAATGAGTGACATGATTTTTCGTGATGCCTAAACTGCCCTAAACATTCTGTCAATGACATGTTACACATTACCTGAAAAAATAACAGAGACGCTGAAGTAAATACCAATGAGAAACTGTCAGATTCACTATAATCAACATGAATCAAAGTTTCGTCTAGTTCACTTGTCGAATTTTGTCCCTCAGCATTTGTTGTCCTCTCTATTATTTCCAGAATCCTGTAAACATTTTAATCCAGAATTTATTCATATGAATTAGAATTCATATGCATATTATACAGCCGAATTGTCAGTAATTGTTCAATGTCTGTGGAGTCATTCATCGCCCAGAATAATATTTGTATGGATCAAAGATAAAACCATATAATCAGTTTTATAACTTTCATTAAACTCTGATGTTTTGCTAATTTGCATTCACAGCAACTACATCGAAATGATGATCCTTAATAAAAACGAAACAATGCCGATTATGTCTGATAATGAGGGATAGAGCGTAAAGAATAATGTAGCAGTTTTATTGCAAATACAATCATAATTATTTCTATGTCTCAGACGTGATAAAAAACATCGCTTACTCATCCTCATATTTTGAATGTAGGTTCTCTAAGCTATGGAAGATAGCTTCCAGTGACACATCTGCTAAATCATCAGGGTGAGGCTTTTTCAAGCCGTTGTAACAGGCCAATTCAAATTCTTCATTGAGGACCTGAAAAACTGTTTCATTTTTGCTCTAATTACATTCATAGTTAATAATTAAGATCTGCGATGATATCCAATTCCTAGTATATCAGCGACATCCTGGTGACTTAAATTCCAGAGAAGATAAAATATAGCTATGATTAAGCCTAATTGGCCTAATTTGTAAAAATAGTGGAAGTGTTAGTCTTTTTACAATGTATTCTAAAAATGGTGGGAGTGCGACAAATCAGGTTCGTTTTTTGACCTTCAATGAACCGTAGCAATTGGCGTCCATATATCAAAATTCAAGGGATGGCACTTTGGTTGCCCCAGAGTTTATGTTCAGTAAGTTTTTGGTGTAGGGGGTTATATATTTTACTTTTCAAGCGGAAGCCAGAGGGACATGTCCTTCACAAACGGGCGCCCATGATCATGGCGAATGCATTATTACTGCTAATGGAATGGCCAGTCTCTCAGATGCATAAATCATTTAATAAAAGACACGTAACCTCTGAACTACACAGTATTATTCAACGAAATTTTGTCTGCATAATAACCAGTGGGAGCCTGCCGTTACGGCGTCCATAGAAAACAACTAACTCATTTAGATTGGCAGGGATGCACTAACCTTAACATAATATTGCCAATTTCTTCAAAGTCCTGTATAGTAACGACTTAATAATACTATTTTTGGAAAAACAATCTTGTTTCGGTACAGTTTTATCAAGTACCACAATACACTACTAGTTCCGCAATTTTGAAAATATCGTCATTCTGATTACAGATTTGTTTATTATACCGAAATTAAGAAGGCTTAGGCAAATATCATTTACGAGCCAGAGATAAGCTCAAAAATGGTTTGGATTAGAAGCATATACAAAGCACGCCTCTCGTTACTGGACCACAGAGTCACCTAGAGTCGTATTATGTTGGTTACAATGATTTTGCTTTGATTGATAAAGTATCGTCTACCTTGTAACAGACAGATTCGTTCAAACACAGCACTGCAACAGCGTTACCCTCATGTTCTGCTACTATTATTTGTCTACCGCTGTCCTTATATCTGGTTAGGATTTCAGCTATGTAATAACGGCCGTACATTTCTTCTAATCTCAATGAGTGGGTGTTTATCAAAGGTACTAGATCGTCGTTATCTTCTTCCACAGCTCTTCGTATTTTGTACTTCTGTATGAAATCTTCACGGTTGAATACGTACAATCTCTGAGCATTCTTACTTGTTTCCTCTACGAGATGTTAAAAGATTTTTAAATATTAATTTGAGAACTCATTTTCATTATATTACTATAAACACTATTCAGCTAACAGGCGCTGCAAGCATTGATCTACGAATTCTCCAACAAAATGCCTAATCACATCCTGTATTTCCTACTTCTCTTACAATTTCAATCGCCACGGCTATGTTGCCAAGTTAAATCGAAGCAATTTCCTTAGAAACAATAAAAGCAGACTCCAGCATTTAAAAAAAGATCACCCCTTGCTCTCCCTCGTAGTTATTACAATTTCGTATTCTTAACGACGGAAAAGAAAATCCCCTAACCTGCGGCAAAAATCCGAAAGGTGCCAACGCTGATACCTAAAGACGATGGTTCAGTAGGGAATATGTATGCGATTCAAATATCGCAAAATTATTCTTATTTACATTCTATATTGCAACAAATATCGCCTTCAATCTTACTTCATACTTGAGCGCTTTAAATGCATGAGTAAGAATTCATAAAAAATAGAATACAGTGCAGGAAATTTAAAATGTCGAAACGCAACGCTATTGGCGTGATGTCACCATTGGCGACCCGTGACCAGCCAACCCTAAAAGTGGCTACAGACACAACTGCAAGCTTGTCTAACATGCTTATTCAATCTTTTTGTACAAGTATGCACAATTTGCCTGTGGCACCACACGTACAAGCATGCTTAATAAAAATAGAGGTAGTTTAATAAAATATGTCGAGCTCGGACGACGATGCGCTCGCTTTGGCCGCTTTTGCTCTTGTGAAGGAAAGACAATACCGAATAAAAAAGCGTGCGGTGTGGTGTAAATAATGGTTGCTGAAAAGGAAGACCTATTCTCACATTAACTTACTAAGTGAGCTCAAAATATATCCGCGTGACTGGCACAATTATCTTAGAATGGATCTCTCAGACGTCAAAGGTTGAAATACGTCTCTTCAGACGTATTTCAACCTTTTGTCTCTTGTATCACCTTTGATTCAAAAGCCGGCTATGATCATCAACGGACGCCAACTTGTGCAAGCTTGAACATCTTGAGTACACACACACCGTTTTGCTTGCACAAGCGCGCCTAATTCAATCATGCATAATCAAAATCAATTCAATCCTCAAGCTGCTTGTATAATTACAAAGCTTGCACCACATTTCCTTAGGGTGGCTACAGACACAACTGCAAGCTTGTCCAGCATGCTTGTTCAATATTCTTGTACAAGAATGCTTGAATGTCTGTAGGGAAATGTGGTGCAACCTTTGTAATTGTACAAGCAGCTTGAGGATTGACTTGATTTTAATTATGCATGCTTGAATTAACCGCGCTTGCGCAAGCAAAACGGTACGTGTGTACCCAAGATTTTCAAGCTTGCACAAGGTGGCGTCCGTTGTGTTGTGCTGAAATTGTCGTGACTGGTTGTCCCTAGATAGCACTTTACTAGAGATCTTAAAAAGGTTAACCGTGAAGATTTTATTCGAGAATACCAAAATTCAGCTATGTCTTTGGCACGTTAAATCCAAAGATTATCATAACAAAGCACAGAGGGATGCAGCGTACTGGATATTATTACCAAAATATGGGTTAAGTCACCATTCTAAGATAATTGTGCCAGTCACGCGGATATATTTTCTGATCACTTAGTAAGTTGATGTGAGAAAAGGTTTTCCTTTTCATCAACCATTCTTTACACCACACCTCAAGCTTTTTTATTCGGCTTCTTGCTTTTCTTCACAAGAATAAAAGCGGTCAAAGCGAGCGCATCGTCGTCCGAGCTCGACATATTTTATTAAACTACCTCTATTTTTATCAAGCAAGCTTGTACGAGTGGTGCCAAAGGCAAATTGTGCATACTTATACAAATAGATTTAATAAGCATGCTGGACAAGCTTACAGTTGTGTCTGTAGCCACCTTTAGTTGGTTGTTCAGTCCAATTTAAAATGGCAGACCCTTGTTCTCACTGTCAGTGATTGTCAACCTGAGAGTTTGATGTTCCAGCATTTGAATTGTAATTTGTAGTAATAAACATAACCTATAAATACTGTGTAACCATATTTCACGAGTATCCATCAGGTTTTGACGTCTACTGAGGTGAAACAGTTGACCAGCAAGTGTCATCTTTGTATTAGTCTCCAATGTTGGCAATAATGAATCGGGTCTAAATCAAGTTAAACTTGATTGTTGCGTTTTTTTTCTATGAAAATGAACTTTTCTAGGTAAGAGTTGTTAGTAAGTACAAAATGAATCTCTATCATACAAAAAACTAAAACAAAATTTGTCGACATAGGGAGTTTTAAAATATTACTAGATAATCAGCTGTTATTCTACCGTAATGGATACTAGTCCAAAAGATAATGTGTCAAAAACTCGACTTTATCATAATCAAAAATAGTCAAATGACAAATTATGATAGTTAGGACGTGACTGCGAAGTGCGCCAAATTTGCGGGGCTTAAGTCAACGTCATCAGCATTGCATTTTTAAATATTTAATTAAAAATAAATGTAGGCATCTCCATGAATGAAATATGTGTTTACGGTATTATATTTACCTGAACAATTGTCACAAAATACAATAAGTCATGCATAGTCCCTATTGGGTTGGATATGTCAATGAATTATGTAGGTTAGTTTGAATGTCAACACTGATTCGGCGCTGCCTGTTCAGCGGTATGTGATTAGATAACGCGGAAACCGCCACGGGTATTACGTATCTTGAAAAGCGGCATTTCGTCCGTTCTTTGGCGTCTTTTTTTTACATAATACTCGTGCCGGACTCGAATTTCATCGTACTCATGGTCAGCGAATGAGTTTGGCTTTTTTTAGTTTCCCTTAATCTCAACGGGCGTGTACCTCTAGAAGGGCTTTTGGTCTTTCTGTTGAATCCAAACAAGTCTTTTGTTAATGCAGATTTCGGTCTTTTGAAGAAATCTTTTGCCTCCAATACCTCAGTTTTGATCACTCTTTTACTTTAGGCCCATATCGTCAGTCGTTCCTACAATTGTAGGACGCCTTTATGGCCTCCTTGATTTTCATAGTATTTTCTCTGCTTCAGAAAGGCTGGGATATTTTTACATTTCTACTATTCCGTGATGGTGACAGCGCTCTCCTATTGTGAGGCTATATTTTTTTTGAATTGTAGGACATGTCAGGCTGATATAACAGATGATATAAATCAAAAGCATGAAAAATTTGATGCAAATAGATATTTGTAGCATAACCTCAAAACAGAGCGCTGATACGGAACCGTAGAAAACTATGAAAATCAAGGAGGTCTAAAGACGTCCTACAATAATTGTAGCAACGACAGACGATACGGCCTTTAGATTATATTTTCTCGCAATTGTACTAACCTTTTGGCGTTACTACTGTTCCGAGGTCACTGAGAATATCGGTTCTGTACTTTCCTGGTGGCTGAACCAATATAAGATATTGCAGGAAAACTCTTTGCTGGAAAATGTAGTCTACCAGTGGCTTCAAAAAGAACAAACTATAACAAAAAATGGTTAGTGAGCCTGATTGCAGTAGCACAACTAGAAAGGAAGTCAGATCTTATAGAATTTGATTCAAGGTTTGTTCGTACAGTAGTCGGTCGTGAGAATTCCGTCTATATAGCGTAGCAGAGTGAACGGAATTTATGTGGCGGGATCTTGGACACGGTCACTGACAGGTTAGCGACTGCTGTACGGACAGGACTTTAGTAAACTCTGTAATTCAATTAAGGTTAGCTAGTGCACACTGGAGGATAGCAGGGGTGAAGATTCAAGAGACCGCGAGCATGCCGACACGATTTTATAGGGTGTTTACCAATGCCAGGACCAAAAAATCCTACTATAGCAGCAATGTCATATTTTGCTACCGCTATGCTGCGCTAGTGTATTTGGAGCTGAAACTATAAGGGTACAAGAGCTCTGAACGTTCTGCTACCTCAGCAAAGGCCAAAAGAAACTCCTTTTATATGTGAGTAAAGTTCTATAACAAACTTCCTACTTATTTAAAAGTGACGGGAGATAGAGGATATTAAAAGGAAAACTGAAACGGGTTTTAGTTCAGTTGGAACCATACCGCATTGCTAAATACATGCATGCTTCGTTTTCGTTTTTGCATGGTATGACGTTAGTTCCCCATCTATGTCATTTGTACATATTACGTATTTGTGATTTTAGATTTGGAATAAAGATTATTATTACTATTATCAAAAGTAGAGGCAACCTAGTTTTCATGATACTTCATCACTTCTGTACGTCTACTCGTATTGACGTGGCAGACGATCAGCAATTGACATCTTTGTCTGTTTATGATCATAGACATGACTTCCAACCTAGCTTTCCAGGTTGCCCCCTATTATCGAATCCTGAGAAGATTTCATCTTAGGAAAATATTCCATTGAAGCTCTAGCCACAGTTTTCATACAAACAGTTTCGCATCTGTCTGGCGGTTTCTCTAATCTTGGTCTCACCTACTACTGGCAACTATACTACCTATTACACTTATTTTCCGACATGCAGGAAACTTTTTATGTGGCGAGGGAGGCAAATATTGTACGCAAAATCATACGATATGACAGGAACTTCTACATACTTATTTGTGCCAAAAAAAGGCATTGAAGTTATTTTTTCACTACTTTAGCCCAGACAATTGCATTGTTATAGGTAGGGTAGACCCGCCTAAGAGTACGCGTTCCGTAAGAGTACGCAAACGCCATTTTGGCAATCTGGCAACAGCCCAGTGTAAAACAAATATGGTGACATATGCCCATGTTTAGTCAGGTTGCTATGGTAGATTTGTATTTCAAGTAACTTTTGTGTTATTTTAATAACGGTAAGTACATGAAAATATCAAATTTCACTGTAATTTTTCATTATAAGAATATAAGCTTTGAAAAATATGTGAAGTATTCAATTTCTCTGATAAATTTTTTGTTGTAATGTTTTCTTATTAAGGTATGCAACCACACAAACTCATGTCAATATTTCGTTGTTTCGATTTTATTTAGGGTGATGAAAGTAGTTTGTCACTGTGGGGTATGTAGCAAAGAGTTCGCGCGTACTCTTTGTCACATCGTCACTGTTGATACATATTACTTAGAATATTATGTAGTGGATCCTTTTTTTGAAATCATTATTCGAATCTACCTACTTTTTATAGTAGTCTGTATAGGCTCTAAATTTTGATACTTACAGGAGTTATTAAAATGAGCAAATACCAAAGATAATTTACCAGAACTCTAAAATTCACCCAAGACTTACTGAATGAGGTCAAGAAAAGAATAAATAGAGGAGAGAGAAAACGTTCCGTAGCAGCCTCGCTAGGAGTAAATTAATGTTCTCTGAGCAAGCGTTTGAAAGCAGGAAGCGTTCAAGTAACTTTGGGAAGATTCAAACCCGTATTTACCAGCATTCAGGAAAAAGAGTTAGCCAACCATATTAGAGACTTGGATAATAGAATGTATGGGTGAAGGCCACTTAAGACTGCGTTTGCATCTGAGAGTGACAAGTGAATGTTTTGAAACTCTGGCAAGCCAATTACGCTGAGGCAAATGTCCGCATTATTTCATTCAGCATATTCTAGAATTGCAACACTGCAAATTTGTGAAAAGACTTTTGCCACTACCTGAATCTACCCCTTCAACCCCAAAGTATTTAGTGAGGATGACTGCTCCTTCGGAAGTTACGGATAGGTCATTAAAAGATGGCCAGGATTTGCCTGAACATGTAGAAATGGATCTTGATGAAGAAGACGATGTGCCCCTTTCTCTTCTTCGTGTCAGTCTTTGCAGTGCAAGGACACCCGATAAAGGGATAACCGAATGTAGAGACAAAACTGACACATTTTCTAGTATCTCTGGTATTAGCACAAAAAAGATAATTCCGTTTTATTTAGAAAAAGATTACGCTGTCCCTGGTACCTCTGCTGTGACCCCTTAAGAAATTATTCCGTTTCCTCAAGCAAAACAAACAAACGACACAACTAGGAAACGCAATTCCAAAAAAAAGTCAGGTTTTATCTTCGACATAAATCATTCCTAGAAGAAAATATGTTACAAAAGGACAAAAAAATATTTAAAAGAAAAGCCTTTGATGAAACAACTAAAGATGAAAGAAATAATTCAAATTATCCAACAAAGTGCGAATCTATGGGTAAAAACAAAATGAAGAAAATAGAAGAAAAAGCTGATGAAGAAGATCCAGTTTGCCCTGGGTGTAACCTATTCCACATCCTTCAATTCACATTGGGTTAGGTGTCTCATGTGCAATAACTGGTGGCACGAGGACTGTTCGTCGTATTTTGGTCAAAACCACTTTATTTGTGACTTTTGCGAAAAATGAGTTTTACGAATTTTCTTGTATTTTGGTATGGGTACTCTTGGGACGCTAAATGCGTACTCCTTAAATCATATATGCCTAAGAGTACGCATTTTCACTTAGGAATAATTTATTCTTTTACTCTTTGCAAAAACGTTAAAATGTATGTTCTAGTATATATTTTGCTAGCCTACAGGTTAGTTGTTAAGTTGGTATGACATTTTTAAAATAATCTCCAAGTAGTTCCGTTTTATTACACAATCAAAATTAAGTGCGTACTCTTACGCGGGTCTACTCTACTTTCCTCTTCGTCTAACAACAAGCATCCTCAAGTCCTGCCTAATTTATACATTCTATATTACATATAACGTATTGTTTCAGTAAGACATAATTCCTGACTACGTATATTCATTTATGTAATGTCGTAAGGCATAGCGATTTTCAAAGTTAAATGGACCCTAGTCATATCACTAAATACCAGAGGCATTATGTTTCCGATATTAAGTACAGGTTATATTAAATAATACTAAATTGCCTTTCATAATTTCTGAGAAAAATAGTTCCAAAAGACAATATACATTCGTTTTATTGTTTAATCTACGTTTTTAAAACCATTGCTTGCTTTGGATGTCACAGTGACAGTGATCGAAATCCTACCAAATCCAACGAACCAGATTTTAACAAGCTTTCGCCCCATAGTCCTTTATGCTATAGCAGTGACATATTGAGCATATTTAGGTTGTCGAATACAGTAGGCAATGATGTTGAGATATTTTCCTCATAAGAAAATTTCCTCAGGATTCGAGAATTGGAATTTATGAAAGTAGAACATTTCTCAATTTTAGTCTAGGGGCGTAGTTACCGCCATATCAGCCGTATCAGCTTACCAGCTTACAGAAGCCCCACGTACGAAAAAAAATGGGTAAAGTGTTTTTCACAATGTCACGCAAGTTTTAAGGTCATAGGCGGTAAATCTTAGATTGTAGGGCTAGGTGATAGTAACCATGTTTCTTGTTTTTAACCCTCTAGATTACAACTGCAACAGCTAAAAGAACTTAACTTAAAAGTTATTGAAATATCTTAGGACATCTTGGATAAAAAAAAATTGAAAAAAGAGTGGCAATTAGATTATCTCGGTACTTCCTAAGCATTCACCTAGTCCTATTTTAAAAGTTTCCATGAGTCAAGATAAGTGTTGCTGAAAAAACAAAATGTTTGAGCCCCATAGTGTTTATGAATATGGCCTAACCTGAAGCAATCAGAATTAATGTGAGCAAATTTTCGAAATTTTAAAAAAATGTAAGCTCTCCGAAAAGATGTTTGATTGCAATTAAAAATTTTCAGGAAGTTATAAAGCATACAAAAATAATTTTAGGATGATCTGAAAGATATTTCAATTTTTACTCATAACACCGTTGCCATTTAAACTCTCGTACCTACTATGCCCTCACATGGATTATTATATATCGCAAAACAAAAAATATCTGAATTTATAAAATTTTCACATTCACAAAATCTATACTTCAAATTTTAGTTGGGTGGGGCCACCAAACAACTTTTGATTGGGGCCCCTGAGGAGCAAGCTACGCCACTGTTTTATGCCCACTTTACTGCATAATACATGATCATATCTTGGATGTAATGTAATTCTACTGATGACACCACGCCCTGTCCATGATGGGTGATGTCGGCATAACACTGTACAAACGTGGTAATGGTATCTCATACACCATGGAGGTTTGAATGAATGAAGGGAAACAGAGCATATGTCATTCTTTTTGTTAATTTTCATAAAAGTTATAGGGATCTAATTGCTACACTAAATAGATTAGGCGATCAAACTAACCTGTACATTGAGTCGTACATCAACAAATGTACCCACAGTGTGTTTCTACTGCAAGAATCTTCCATGCCGTAGATATCCCTGATCCATGACTTCCATTCCCATAGAGGCAGAGCCTTTATATTTGGATAGGTGTTCACTACTATGACGCCTACAATGTTGTTTGTTGGATCTTTTAGGCCTAACGCCATGTAGCTTTTAGCCCTTGTGAATAAAGAGACATCGATATGACCAGTACATATAGTATAGCGAATGATATGATCTGATACCAAAACGGAAGAGAGTAGTGTAACACACATCGAACTACTAACGCGGCATTTCATTTAATATCGTAATAAAATGGTTGTCATTTAAAATAACGTACTGGTCGGCAGGATAAGTTGAATCTTTTTCAAAACTAAATCATGAAATCAGTCTTCTTCTGGGAGGGTCTATCTGAATGTGCAATAAAATATGAGACAGGTGATGGCAATTGCTTTCTAAATGGAATGTTCCACATTTTATCATATATTCGATTAGAATCTTAAAATATAATAAGATTGCATAACAGACTCTATTTTTATGATTGGTTCTTGATTTCGATTCAGCGCTTCTATGTATAATAAAATACTCTTAAATTCTGACAGCCGGCTAGTTCACCATTTTGGAAGATAGCAATGTCATGTTCTATAGTTTTAATACTCATAAGGTGTTTCAAAATGAGGTATTCCGTCACACCACAATTTAAAAACATTTTCAAACATGGCCTCCAGCCGCTTTCTTGAAATTTTCAACTGCTACTTTCATGCAAAAATATTGTGTTTATACAACAATTTCATCACTTCAAATTCCAGCTTGTTCACCTGACTTGTCCAAAAATTAATTCTATTTGAAGAGCACTGTATACAATGTTGTCAGGAAATTATAACGCAAATTCATTAAAATATAAAAAGAAGTTCGTATAAACATAGTTCGAAAAAAGCATGTTCATTTCTCGAAACTGAAATATCGAAACAAGTTTTGGTACACAAAAATGTACTATCCAAAGGTCACAATACCATGTTAAAATGTTAGGTCAGTGTGGAAAGGAAACATTGGGATACCGGGAAGCCGTTTTGTTGATCTGATTTTCGAATTTTCCAAGGTTCATAGAACTCCAGAAAACATTTTCTTACAAAATGTCTCACATTCTCTATACACCGTCATTGATGAAATGGTTTCACCTGCCGCTTCTCGATATACAGTGCTCGACTGAGTAAGAATTAAGAATAAGGAGCAGTAGCCTGGCAAATTCTTTTAACAGTCCTAATAGAGAGGAACTCAAAGGAGCTGGATTTGTACAAAGTTCTCATAATCTTTCACTCTCTGCTATTTTACTTACAATAATTCTTCAATGTTAATTTGGCCGAACATCGGTACTACAGCAGCTTTGTTATACAGTCTTTTCAGTGGTTCGGTCTGGTTGGGCTTGATAGTTACAACATCCTGTGGAGTTAGCATAGCAATACTCCTTTGGAGTATCGACTTCCGTACCTGGGCAAAGGATCCCCTAGGGTCTGAAGCTCTTGTACTCCCTACGAAAGACATATTTTTTTTAGTATTTCAAAAATGCATACAAGTAACAATAAATTGATGTGCTTGACAAACACTGTCACGTATTAAAAGACAGGGTGGCAGCTTTTGAAGGTCTTCGGCTATTAGTGGAGAAATAGTGTAGACCCTAACATTTGCTACTAAAGTTGTAGTCACCGTTCTTGGCGGTTATGTCATCAGCGCCATATGAAATAAATAAACAGATCGAGTCTCCGTACCATGGGCGCAGACTAATCTTCAGCGCATCTGCTACTCTCTCCAGTACGCATGAAGTGGGTAACAGGGGACCGCTGTTATTCATTCTCTACCTGGAAATACTCTAATAAACTTAGCACGAGCTGTCGGTCTTCTCCATTGATCGCATTTCCGGGCATTGTACAATTTTATTGAACGCCGATGTCAAGTAAGTTGTCACTCTGACAAATATGATTGAAGGGCACTCATACGTCACGTCAAAGTTTTCGAGACGAAGACACACAACTAAAAAACGTATGTCGTTGAGCTTACCGAACAAACGTTCACACACAGGGCTAGGTTGCATGTGTATGTATGAGGGAGATGGAGATATATAGGGTGTCCCGAAAAAAGTGTGCAATATTCTACCAGCCGTTTCTAGAGCTTAAAATAGGAAGAAAAGTTTATATAAACATAGGTCGACAAACGCCCCCTAAGGGCGCTACGGTCTTTTAAAGAGGGTTTTTCCTTAATATTTCCGAAACGTGTTGAGATAAAGACATAAAATTTGGTATTCTAGCCTAGTTTTTTGTGCTGGATTTAAAAATATTAACAATTTTAGACAGTTTTGTTTGGAAGCGTATGTAACAGGGACCGACTCAGGTTATTTTAGACCCAAACTTTTTGTGTGATTCTATTTTTGAAATTCAATTTTAGAATTTGAAAATTTAGGGTTGACTACATAAAAAAGGTACTCTTATTGAATATCGATAAATTGTGCCATTTTTGAATAAAATCAAACTAAAAAATTTGTTACATGATAGGAAATGTACTGCCAATTTAAATGAATTGTTGATTATATATGGTTAGCCATGACTGCAAACAAAAGTTGTTTCGATTTGTTATGACTTATTTTGACGTTAAGCTGACATTGTTACTAGATTAAAATCAAAATTTTTATTAAATCGATTTAAAATGCCAAGATTTACAGACAGAGAACTGACTGACATGCATTTTGTGTACGGGTTTTGCAATAGCAATTCATTGGCAGCCGTAAGCGAATATCAAAGATTTCCCAATCGCATAGTACCTGGACGTCGAATGTTTACTGATATTCACCGGAATTTGTCAAACCATGGAAGTTTTCAGTGCATGCAGGGCTCAGGAAGGCCACTGGAAAATCGTCATATGGATATTGCTTTAAATATGTTTGAAAATAATCCGCAAATAAACATACAAAATGTTTCAGAAATTATGGATATACCTGGATCAGTAAGAAAAATTTATGAATACCTATTTGATCGTTATCCTAAAAATAATAATTTTAGATAGGAAGAATGACAAGAATGCAAGGATTACATCCTTATCATTTTAAACGGGTGCAGCATGTACCGGAGGCAGATTTTTTACCACGAATCGAGTTTTGCCAGTGGATATTAGCAAATGAAAACACTATTCCTAGAATATTATAGTCGGATGAGTCAATATTTACCAGGAATGGTGCTTTAAATTTCCATAACATGCATCATTGGTCAGATGAAAATCCAAAAGTTGATCGCCGTACAAATTTCCAACATAGATTTTCGTTGAACTTATGGGCAGGAGTAATTGTGGATCAAGTAATTGGGCCTATTGTACTTCCCAATCGTCTTAATAGAGGTGTAGCTGAACTTTCTTCATAATGAACTCATGGATATAATACCATTGGATGTGCGCCAGCAGTTTCAAGAAAATATGTTTTTTCAACATGATGGCGCCCCTGCACATTTTGGACGCAATGTTCGAAATTGGTTGAATGTCAATTTCACAGACAGGTAAGTAGGCCGAGGAGGTCCTACAGCGTGGCTGCCACATTCACCTGACCTAAATCCATTGGATTTCTATTTTTGGGGGTCATTAAAAGACCTAGTTTACTCGACTGAAGTAAATACTCAAGAAGATTTACTTCAAAGAATCCATTAGGCTGCAAATGAAATAAAAAGAAAAAGGTTTTCCACTTTTCCGGCTACGCACTAATTAGTTCGTCGAGCGAGACTCTGTATCCAACATAATGGGAATTTATTTGAACACTTATTGTAAAGCTAGTTTTAAGTATATCTTCTTTTTTAAAGAAATTTCAATTTCGTTCGTAGAAAAAAAATATTTCTTTTGTTTTTGCCTAAATGTTAGCTATGTTGCAATAGAAATATGTATTTATGTAATATTTACCAATTATTGAATTAGTTTTTTCGTTGCCATGGCTAATTATTCAACAATTCATTAAAATTCGCAGTACATTTCCTATCATGTGACAAATTTTTAAGTTTGATTTTATTCAAAAATGGCACAATTTATCGATATTCAATAAGAGTACCTTTTTTATTTAGAAAACCCTAAATTTTCAAATTATAAAATTGAATTTCAAAAATAGAATCACACAAAAATTTTGGGGCTAAAATAACCTAAGTCCGTCCCTGTTACATAAGCTCCCAAACAAAAAACTGTCTAAAATTGCTAATATTTTTAAATAAAGCATAAAAAACTAGGCTAGAATACCAAATTTTATGTCTTTATCTCAACACGTTTCGGAAATATTAAGGAAAAACCATCTTCAGGGGAGCCCCTTTAAAAGACCGTAGCGCCCTTAGGGGACGTTTGTCGACCTATGTTTATATAAACTTTTCTTCCTATTCTAAGCTCTAGAAACCGCTGGTAGAATATTGCACACTTTTTTTCGGGACACCCTGTATAAGGGGATACTGGTACTCTTACCCCGCCAATAACGGTGGCTACAACTATGGTTCCACTCATTGGAAAATTTCCCCTAACAAGACGGGTCATTGGAACCGGCAGGGGTATCATGTAAAAAACCTATAAGACGTCAAAAAAGCCTATAAGATGTCATCTTGCAAACTAGATAGTTTCTAGGGCGCAACCAGTCATTCCACGTTTCCTCACTAGGATCGTTGTGAACGTGCATCTAAGGAGGAATCACTCAACTAAACTACACGCATTATTGGTTGCATATGTTTTGTGACGCCAAATGGTCCTTGTGTGTAGTTTTTATCTCTGAGAAGAAAATTGGTTGAATAGCAAGATCGCATCTGGATGACTATGTGTATTGGTCTGCATGTGTATAAAATCAGTGATATTTGCTGTGTGAGAAAATCATTACTGAATATGCTGCCAATGAAGTATATCTATTGGCTGTGTCCGACGAGTTATTTTTATGTTGTGCTTTCTGAAGAGAGGTTATGTTAAAAGTTATAAATTACGAAAAACTGAGGAGAATTATGGGAAATCATCACCGCGCCCGCGTTGTGTGTAATTACTGTTAGCATGTACATATATGGCATGTAATTCGACAGTGGACAGTGAATATAATTATTTCTTATCTCTCTCATTTTTGAAATTCAGCAAATTTGAATATGTAATTTACAGAATGGATAAGAAAAGTGGATGTGCAGCTAATTTCTAGCTTTGAATCTCAACTAAGTATATTTCAGACAAGAACCCAATGTAATTATCATCAAAAGTTACAGCTTAGACCTCCAATAATACCATCTGAGAAGCAGATTTTGTATCACATCAGAGCCAAAGATTGATAACAAGCCTCATGACGTTTAGGCATCACGTAGGTACAACTAAGTGCTAAGTTAATATCTTGTAGAAAAACCTACATAATGTCAAAAAAATATATATACCCGTGCCGCAGGGGTATTATGTAAAAAACCTGAAAAACGTAAAAAAAAACGTCGAAACGTTATATTTTTATACGCCTTCGGACGGTAATCATCATACACACATTCAAAAGAAAATTGGAGTATCGCTTGCAAAAACTAAGCAACACTTTGTTAATGTATTTAATAACATCGAGATGTGATTTTATTTGTCTTTGGTTTCCAATAAATCTGAATCATTTTTCTAATTTTTATCTAGACCTAGACGACAACATCATGCATCGCATGCCTGACAGTACTTTTTCCAAGAAGTACGATACAGTAAAACCTGTTTCTCCATCCCTCTTGTGGGAAACGTGCTGTTGTCACTACATTTTGTAATTCACCATCATTTGAAAACTTCCGTGTTCCCAAAATTAATGCAATATGTGTGATTTGCGACGTAGCCGACAAATTGACGATATCTTCAGATAAATAATTAATGAGATCTGCTTCGCGACACCTTTTATAGACGAAAAATTTTCATGTTGAAAATTTGCTCTATAGATTGCGTTTTACGTTATTTAAATATATGAAAATAAACCTGAATACCGTTTCTACAGTTTACATGAGAAATTGTGTGGTGGTGCTTAACAAAAAGAATAAAACATACATAAAAAGTGGCGTCCATGAAGTGCAGTCGTTTTTCCAAAAAAATAGAATATCTCAGATTGCAGCAATGAGTGTTACCGTACACGATAGCCCCATTTATTTGGGGCTCCGTGTAAAACTATTTGTCAAAAATGTTTGATACTTCACGAAATCAAGTAACCTGATTAAATTACAATACATGCATAATCTATATAATAATCTCGCTTCCTCCTCGTATGTGCATAATGAATCACTATCTGCTTTTATCCTTCGGATCAACTACCCAAGATACAATATTTACAACCTCGTGGCGCACAGCAAGTGAGACCGAAAGGTACGCGTAATCATTTATTAAAGTTATAAAGGCAAATATACGGGGAAATAATATGATATGCAAAATGTCTCTGATAAGTGCGTATAATTACCGGAGCTGGAAGTGTAATTAATATCCTAACAGCAGAAAATTGCAATGGTCCCTTCTCCACTCTCTGCAACCCCCCATCCCCTAATTTTTTACCCCTTAGAATTTTTTTCAAGAATGGTCAGGATCATCAGAAACGTCAAAAAACGAAGTGTGATGCATTTTTATATTTTTCGTTTTGGGCTTTTCTGCCCTTGGCATAGTAGTAACCTTGTGGAAAGATTTCATCCAAATCCGAGTCCTACTTTCCTAGTTATAGAGGGGCCAAGGATTAGCGAACAGACTGACGGAAATGAGTTGGTTGACATGGTTGTTCGTGATGTACATATGTCATATAAGATCGAAAAAACATAATATATCTTATTTTAGAAATTTTCTCGATTACTATACTCCCTCGCCAGTTTGCGTGGGAAGTAAAACAATACACCGTTGCATTGAACCCAGAACACATTGAAATCAAATAGGCACTCTACATCAGCACATTGAAAAATCAGTATTTTTGAAGTTATTTACCGCACAGTGTCATCGTTATACGTTAGTGCTATTTTTATACTTGGGCTACATCAGTATTCGAAAAAACAGTATTTTTGAAGTTATTCACCTCATAGTGTCATCCTTACTAGTATACTGTCTTGTGATTTAGAACGCTTTGGACGAAATGCTGTTGAGGCATAGGTTAGGTCAAGGGCCTACACGCAGGAATATTTTGGACAAAATGCGTATTATGGTCCCGACGACCGCGTTTTGTAAGATAAAACTGTATTTTCAATAACAGCTGGAATGGTTTATTTTCATCCACTTTGTAAGTACGATGTGATGTATAATTTTTTTGTCCGTGAAACGTTGAACGAATGTGGAATTCGTACATTCAAGAAAAAATCATAAATCGTCAGAATTGTCCAGAAATCAGCCAATATTATTTGATTTTTATTTCAGATATCCAATGAACGTAACTCCATGGCAGAAGTATGGTCACATTCCAAGTTTCAAACATTTCGTAACATTTTAATCCCCTTCATCTCCCTTGGTACATACTATGTTTCTGTATCTGTTCATGGTTCTCCATTGTTATTCATGTGAATTTATTGCACACTTGATATATTTTCGATGGATGGACGACTTCTACCAAAGAGTCATTCGTTTCGGCTGGTCGGAGTCCGGATCACTGAGGTCTTGATCTGGAACGAACATATCTTGTCAATAGCGGCAGCTGCTGGGAAAAAGCTCGGCCATTCATTTAGGGCTAAGAAGTACATTTCTCCATATGACCTCCTTATCCTGTACAAGGCCCAGATAAGACATAGCCTCGAAAATTTCTCACACGTTTGGGATGCTGCCGCCCCGACTGCTTTATTCATGCTCGATGCTGATCAGAGGAGGGCTATCTGACTGATCGATGACTCTTCTCTAACGGACAGTATCTGGACCCTTTCGCACTGGCGGGCCGTCGGCGATCTAGCTCTCTTCTACCACTATTTCAACGGACTTTGATCTCTTCTATGATGCCGCGATGTGCCTGCCAGACGTACTCGCCTGATTCCAGCCTCCCATCCTAACCGTGCCGAATTTCGTACATCTAGAACTGGCCGATACCACAGCTCTTCTGTTCCTAGGGTACCGAGATTGTGGAACAATCTACCTGATAAGGCTTTTCCCAGTCTACTAACCTTTAAAGTTTGATTAACAAAATTTCCTTAAGCCCCGGATAGCAGCTGCGGTGTTCTAGTATTTAAGCTTTGGCCGGCGCGGCTGCTTCGGTACAAAAAATATATTCAATAAAAATGTTAACATTTTTAAACACATTTACACATTCTTAACATATTAAGGGGATAATTTTTTCCAAGATTTAAAAATACATATTCCCTTCAATTTTAAAACAATATCTGTTCCAACACTCGGTAACAGCCAAAGAATGCAATGAGAAACGTTAAAAAAATATTAATGAGCTGTCCAGCGACTTTAAATGGGCCAACTGTAATATTGTATATTGAACTCTCCCTCTAGCTAAAGTCTTAGGCTAATATCCAAGTAATGAGATATTATGTGCAAACATTTATTACAGACATGAAGATACATTTAAAATTGATGTTCTCTACACGGTTATTAGATTTGTAACATGTGAGTTTATGACACAGTTTGTTGCACAGAACATTGGCCAGATTGATATAACTGAATGATTTTCTTTTGTTTCAGTTGAGCTTGGGTGTAGAAGATGGCATCTTGCAGGCATACAACCAAGACTTCGAACTCCAGTTCGCACACAAGGTGTCGCAGATGACGCGGTTTTCACAGGCTGACTTAGACGGATGCACATTCCTTTATCTGCTGAAGGATGAGCATGATTATCTTCTGTATTGTTATCTGTTTCAGGCAAAGAAAGTATCCGATGTAAGTGATTTTTTATCAGTAGCACTGGTTCTGCTCATCACAACGTAGCGCTACTGTAGAGATACTTTTTGCTGAACGCACTTGATCACTTTGAGCGCTACTGAAGCGGTCGCCATTTTTTTCATCATAAGCTCTTGATCAAATGCTACATCAAATTAATACTGTTTCATGGTGTTCAATGTTTTGTGTTTCCTATGCCCGGTTTAAAAACAGTGTATGTATATGTCTTGTTAAAATAAAAGCTGATATAGAAAATTATGATTAAAAATTTCTAAATTGATGAACAAACAGGAGAAATGGGAGGAAGGAATGAAACTATTAACTTACGGGTACGCAACAAGCTCTATTCAGTCACTTAATTAGCAAAGGTTCATTTCATTCTACAAAAGGCAACATTTCATTGTGCGAGGATTTATTGTAATCTCTAGAGATTTCGAAAATAGATTTGGATGTTATATGATATGTACAGGGTGGCCAACTAAGAATGCGAGACACTGTAGCTGGGAACCTATCCATACGTAGGGGCTTGAAGCAAAAACAGTTATCACTAAAACGGCCAAGAAAAAAACTTGGAAAATATCTTCAAGTCAAATCTTTTGTTAGGTTCAGATATCAGGTATTTTTACCTGATCTTAAGTTCTAGGATAATCTCAACCTTTTTTGTTTTGAAATGTTTGCTGTAGCTCTAAAAATAAAGAGTTGGGGGTATTCAAAGGTTTATGTAAAAAACACCCTGTATCTTCGAAATGGATAAGCCGATTTTTACAAACTTGGGATAGTTGAAAAGAGCTATTCTTTGGCTACAAATGTTATTATATTTGAAGTTTTGTTAGTTTCATATGTGGCCGCTGGAAGGCTTTTTTTTCGACATCACGACAGAAGTGGTTAATTTTCTCAAAAAAATTAAATGCATTGTATTTTGCTTATGAAAAAAGTAGCTAATGATGTCTAAACAACCTCGTGAAAACCGCATCCCGATATCTTGTTCTTAACCTGAAATTAAGGCCAATGAAAATTTTATACGGAAATCCCTTAAATCTTTATACTTATTTTCTGCAGACCAGTAATGCATATTGTGCAGATTGACTCTCCGGTCACTATTAAAAGTGGCTTCATCGGTCCAAAGAATTTGAAATAAATATTATCTATTTTCGCGTACCATGCCAAACATCCAATGGCAATAGTCCAACCTCCGATCAAAGTCTTCCTTATTCAAGGCCTGATGCAAAATGACATGATATGGGTGCATTCTGCAAGTATATAAAAAAGTTGAATTTAATGAAATCCCTATATTTTGATGGCCATTAGAGCTTACCTATGGTCCTTCAAAGTATTTTGAACCGTTGTTCGTGACAAGCCCAACTCAAGCGATAATACCTTTGTACTAACATGATGATTCCCTTCAATATATCCCACTACGCGGTTAATATTTTCTTGTGTTCTTCCAACTCTTTGCAGTTGAAACGTAGTAGGCTGAAAACTGCCATTGGCTGGTAAGCTCGCCACTAATCGGGGAAGGACTCTCACACCTCAAAGACGCCGATGTGGTTATCGAGTCGCGTAAACTTTTTTTGCGACTGCGGCATTCTGAATGGATTCATAATTAAACTGCAAGCATATTAGCTTCATCGTGCGCAAAACGCATTTGGTAAGCTCAAAAATTGATCAAAGTAATGCGAAACTATTGACAACTATTGACAATTTGAGGATTATTTATGTTTTGAGTGGTTTTGATTATTATTTGTTTTGTTGTATTCCATGGCCTGCTTCTACTAATTGTCTTTTTCGTATATATCTACCCACAGTAAAATGCCTTTTGTTATTAGCCTTACTTACTTACCTTTTAACGATATTTTGTAATATTTTCAAGAAGGGTGAATTTATTCTGATAAATAAAAAAGAATTCCAGAAAATAAAAATGTAAGGGACTTCCGTATAAAACTTTCTTTGGCCTAAATTTTAGGTTAGGAACAAGACATCGAGATACGGTTTTCGCGAGCTTGCTTAGCATTTAGCATCTTTTTCATAAGAAAAATCCTACCAATGCATTTAATTTTTTTAAGAAAATTAACCATTTCTCTCGGAATGCCGAAAAAAGCACTCTAGCGGCGACATGTGGAACTAACAAATTTTCAAATATAATAACATTTATAGTACAAGAATAGCTCTTTTCAACTAGCTCAAATTTGTTAAAACCGGCTCAGCTGTTTCGAAGATACAGGCTTTTTTATGGCAATATTTGAATACCCCCCACCACTTTATTTTTAGAGATACAGCAAAAATTGTCAAACAATCCTCGAATTTAAAGATTAGGTATTTTTTGTTAGGTTAATGTAGCGGAATTTACAGAAACATCACTCTTTTAGATTCGACATTGCAGTTACGCCCCCGAGACTTGAACATATTTTCTAGATTTTTCTCTTGGCCGTTTTAGTAGGTAATTTTTTTTCCGGGTAGGTTCCCAGATACCTGGCATTCTTAGTTGGCCATCCTGCACAATCCCAAATTACAATTGCTTAACATTTTTTTCTGAAAATAAAAATGTGCCATGACACGTCATAAAATTTTCAAAAACTACAGAACTTTTTCTTTCTTGGATTAGCAGTATCCTACATCAAAATTTCAGCAAAATCCGAGCGATAATTATAGAGGGGTCAAGGATTAGCGGACAGATAGACAAACAGACCGAAACACAAACAGATCGACTGAAATTAGTGATTTTCCATTATGTAATATCCAAAAAACAATATTCCATTTTTCGAAGTTTTTCGAGATCACAATATTTCCTCGCCAGGGCATGGTGAGAGATTCCTTGTAAATATTACGAAGACTATTAATGACCTTGAGCAACATATTTTTCAAGCTAATGGTGAAATTGGGCTGCGATGGAACTAAAACCTTACTGAAAATTTTAGTTGAAGGACGATCATCTGTAAAAACATTTAGAGAAAATCATTTATTTAACAACTTATACACTTCTACATTCGGATAATACAGAAACTTGTCAGATGACAAAAGCCAGTGACATATTCCAGAACAACTAGATATTTATTGCTAAATTGCATTATTCAATTATTACATTAATTTTCTCGGACAATAGAACGGTTTTTATTTTTCTACTCAAAAATGGCGCATCAAAGGAAAACAATTCAAGAGAGATCATTTGTTTTAAATTGAACGGGGAATTCAAATTTAATTTTTATTTGGCAAAAACTATTGGCGTACCATTTTTTTCTTAAAAAATATCGTAGTCAATACTCGTACGCACGCCACTGTTAAAGCTAAAAATTATTTTTGCATTGAAAAATATGCAACTTTATCAACTTTCACTACGTACTAAATATCAGTGAAATATCTGATGCGGTTCTGAAAATATTAATTAATTTCCATTTTTTTCCTAAAACTTCAACACCCCGAGTTTTTGCGAGGAAACATTTTTGGACCATAGTTTATAAAGCAAACTAACATTAATTTTTCATGCTGATTCACACCCTCAAATATTCGCATTTCATTAAGGAACACCCTGTATAAACAAGTATGATATTTTGCCATAACTGTTGATACTGCTTAAAATCAAAATCTCGAAGAGCCTATTAGAACACATACATTTATACATAAATTCATAAAATGAGTTCAAAATTACAACACATTCTAAAAGAAAGGGAATATTAGTAATGTCTCGGATTCACATAAAACTTGTAATATATGAGTTCTTCAGGTCCCAATGCACAAATCCAGGAAACTTTTTTTGGATCTCATTCCAAAAGATTCCTCTACGTTACTCGAATGTTTAGAGAGAAGCAAATGTGACTTTCAGGACAGTAATAAGCTTTTCTAGAAAATTTCTCTTAACTGTCCATGACTTCTTTTCGTGCGGATCGTCGAATATCGTGAACGGTCCTGATATGATATGAACGATTCCATTGGTACACATATAGTTCGGTTTCAAAACGTGCATCAGCTTGTTTCTCCATATAAGGTAGTACTGTCCATCTTTCTCTCTGACCATAATCCTCAAAACTCCATTTTCTGTTGGCAAATCAACATTTGTGAAGTAATAGTCGACCTTACTCATATCTACCAATTTTTCTATGGTGTAACTTTTCTGAGCAATGACCAAATGCCTTTTGAGTATATCCAAGTCTTTTTCAACTTGTTTTAAGCCTTCTTGCTTCACCATGTTCCAAAATCGATCTGTAGTTACGAAATATGTGAATTGCAAGTCCTCTCTATGTAAAATGTCATTGAATCCTGTGCTTTCACCTAAAGTGTAGATATAATCCAGGTCGGGATCGGAGCTCAGTTTGGTCAGAATGTTGAGGAATGGAAAGGGTCTTACAATAACTGGTCTGGGTAGCTCTGAGTTGTTGAGGTGCGGTACAGCTCTATGTGCCCTGAAAAATAGGCAACGCATTACCAATAAATTCTAATTAATATTTAATTTAAAATATTAAATGTAGGACAACAACAGTCTTGTTATTCGCGGGAGTTCTTCAGGGCACATATTGGGTCTGACAAAATAAAAGAAATGGATGCTTTTACTCGTGAGTTGTGAGTTCTGTAAAGTAATCGATAATTAATGCTCGAGCTGCAAATAATGACTCAACCATGAAGCACCTAAACAAGAAGTAAATTGTCAAAAAATGTATAATAAAAAGTAAGTACTAATTTCGTAGTAAATACTCATCGTCTAGCAAGGTTGATCAAGCTCAGGCTTTTAGTTAACCGCTTTCATGATTCAATTTTAGGTTTGACAAAACGTTATTGGAAACGAAATTACTGAAATTTTACAGCGCACACTTTATCTTCCATACTGTATGCAAGGGAGGAAATTTTCTAATTTGAGAGATTTTATGTGGTTTTTAGTTGGCGTGAGATAAAAGCAACTTAATCGTAACGAGGTTTTTTACTATATATGGTCAAATGCAGCCACATTTTAAAAAAATGTCTGCATAGCGGCCGAGACAAAAACATAATTCTCAAACTATTTTTCATACTTCTCATGTTTCTTAGTCGCAATCTCTTTTTGCGTACTAAAGCATTTTTGGAAGAATCAATATTTGAGATGAAGCTTTATTTTTTTAATGCCTCTAAATTTGGGCGTATGAATAAAGTAGCTTTGGGATCCGAAAACCTATCAAGTCGTACTTGAGTCATTTTGTGGTTAGGAAATTCTGAAAAGCTTATTTTGTTTGTGACTCGGCTTTATCTGTTATTCGTAAGCAAATGCAATTATTTGATGTTTTTGTTCAATAGAATTTTAGTTTCGGCCGAAACCAAAACTTTCAACTGAGGGGAGGCAAGATACTGGTGTATCTCCAAGAAAACACAAACTCAGACTTTATAAATTAATGTTAGTAATAATAATAGCAGTTCATTATTAAAGAAAAAATAACAAACTATATGTATTATCAGTTTTTATCAAGTATTGTTAAGATTTATGTAAGGAAAAGCAAACCTTAAAACACGAAAGAAATGATGTATTTTGTTTGTAACATTTTGTAAAAAACAGACAATAACACAAAAATAACAACATATGGCCTGCTTCACCAATACTGTTTAACGTTAGTCTAGACGGAAACCTCGTTCATTTTGAAGATTTCTATTGTACAACTACTTAAACCCCGTTTAAAATTTTGTAAACTGAGAAACGATCAATTTTTGCAGTCTAAAAATCGTCTAATTCATTTTTAGTATTTAAAAATGGACACTATTGGTCATGATATTTTAAACGATGATTTGGGTATCCTTAAACTAATAAATAGTGGTTTTCTATAAGAATTATTCAAACACCCAAAACACAAACTATTTCTTGGTGATTAGTAACTATGACATTTTTTAGGAAATTTAGTTTGTACAGTTTTGAATATTCTGGCTGAAATTGAAATTGGGCTTGACCTAGAATTCCCCAATAATTTGTGAGTAATCTACTATCTTGGATTACATTAAAAAAGTCCCCAGATTTCTGTAGTTTTAAAAACTCAAATTTAATGTTGGTGCAATTAATAATAATCATAATTAAACAGTCGAATATTATATCACATGAATAACAATTTTTCAACATTTTCCTCTAGCAAATTTGACTTTTGGTCTAAATAAATTTGCCCGAAGGCGCCCGATAACATACGAACATAGTTTCGGTTGCAGTTTCTGCGGAAACTGGCGGAAACCGAAAGTTCGGTCGGATACTAATTTTAACATTTTTAAACAACGCCCACTATCCATTACTCACCTTTGTGCGTTAACTACATGTACCATAACGTAAATAATTAAAAGAACTGATTCGATTGCACATTGTGATTTCATTTTGCTACATTGAACGCTGAATTTTGTTTAATCAACCACATAATTCGGACAAGGTCGTGGCCAGAGATATACGGTTTCTTTGCAAGATAAAATAGTTTATAAACAAGCTATTAAACCTCATGTGCATTTTACATGTTTTTGCTAGTATCGTATTACCAGGAAACTATAAATAAACACACTTTTGGTAATATTCCTCAAATGTCTTCCAAATGCTTAGTCTAAAATAAGAGACACCATAAGAAATGTCGAGAAGGGTTTCGTGTATTTTTGTCTGTACGGATGAAAATTACCAGTCGTGGCTTTTTAACCACAACTTTTTCAAAATTGATAGCTGAACAAGCATATTTAAGGGAATGGATTCTTAGTTCAGATTATCTAACTATGTAGTTTATAAAACCTTTTTTCAGTATTTCTGATATTAATCAATCCCTATCTAATGCTATGTAAAACATACATCCATAATTCCATCGTTTATTTTGTTGAGAAATAAACAAGATATTTGTACTGAATAAAAGGGGTTAATGTAGATGACATATGGCATTTTCATTTTTCAACAGAGGCATGTAAATTGCATTCAAAATAAAATGTAATGTAAATCTATTCTGCATGAAAACATTAACCTCGCAACATTTACAAATTCATGACCATGTGTGTTTTCAAAATACGACGCCATATAACAAGTTCTACTTCATACCAAATACAAATGTTGTAAATTTCAACAATAAACACTTTGATTAGATGCTACGTCACCGGAGGTAAACATAAGGCTGATATATTCATGGACATACGCTGAACATTTTGAAAAGGTAAAATCAGGTTAACTCAACAGCAGCTTACTGATTACAGCTACTTGAGAATTTTCAGAACCTTACAAAAAACAAAAAAATCTCCTAGGATATCAAATATTTTCAAAGCTTACCTCAACAGGAAACTCTAAAGAGAATTTTATATGTGTGTATGTATATGTGATCAGAAAGTGCATAGTCACCCAACATTTAATTTTTTACGTACAGGGGGCAAGACTGTTTATCTATTTAAAAAATGAAAACTTCTGCAAGTACCGTAAATATTAGGCGACAGTTCACTCATAAAAAAATGTCGAAGCTGTACAACTGCGGTGCGTTGATTTCTTGGAAAAGCATATCAATTTTGAGATTAACGAAACCTCTCAAAAACGCAAATATAATCTTGATATCACTACCAATAGGTGAGATAATCCAGAGCAAATCACCTCACCGAGTACCCGGCCTAGTACTGCCTTTTGGAAAAAGTAGCACTCAGGGTATCTCTAATGTTAATTAATGCAAGAAGCGTGTGACACTTCTATGCTATTATTACACTTTGCATGCTCCTCCACTCCACCCGCGCACGGCTTGCATTAAATTGAAAACAGATCGTTTTTATGATTCACCTACATCCAATACGATTTATGGAAATATTTTTTTAAAAAATAACTTGTATGTTCAAATGCTTCAAATACAGGATAAGGTTGAAGTTAAGAGCCATATACTCGTATATATTGTTGACACTAAAATTGGTACCCGAAACAAAACTTTTTTCGAAAATCGACGAAATGAAATTTACTCATCTGGAAACAACCTGCCTAGGCATACATTTTAGTTCATTTAGTTCATTCCTCTACTCTATACATTTTTTTCAGCCATGCTTACATGAACTAACAATCCATATTTGTAGGTACGCACATGGTTACCTGTCCCAGCATAACGATATAACAATTTTCACTTAGGTCCCAATGCACGTGTCGCTAAGCTTATATTTTAGAATCAATATGCTTTGCCAAAAAGATATTCCATCACTCTATTTACATACATAGGCTAAAATTAAGTTTGAACATTTCGACAGTTCAAAGCGCCAAAGTAGTTGGAATATGAGTGCAAGTAGGGCTCTGTGATTGATCATGTGGAAGTGTTTACATCAAAAGTGTGCTTTTATCACAAAGTGAAACGGAAATAACACGTGCCGGTGATGGAAGTGCATTAATTGATAGCAATCAATAGGAATTGCCTTAATTTTTCATCGCAATTGGTTTGTTGATATTAGTTATAAATCAAGTGATAAAAATAGACCTGCTGCTACACTGCTTTACTGTAGGTGAGTGTGAGTTCATTCCTGTATACTTTTATTTAATCTTTTTCTTGCATGAAGGCATATAAAGAGTAAATTTCTAGAAGCTGATTTGCAAAAATTATAGGGTAACTATACGCTCCACACTTGGAAAATATGTTGCTCTCTATAGGGTGGTCCATCGCTACGTAGCAACACAAACATCCATTTTTCAAATGGGGGTCAAGTGGCAAAGTAGCATTATGCTAAACTTTGCCCCTTAAAAGACGATTTATTATTATTATTATTAGATCGACTGCCCTGTATATTTACTATATTCTTTTAGCCCTCTTAAAAGTAAGAAGTTTCTATTGCATAGTATTGGGTTTTGCTCGCTACTTCTGGAGCTACCGGACATTTTGGGAAAAAGTCTCACAGCTTTTAATTAAGTCACCTTTGCAGATATAGTAGCAAACTTTTCATCAAAATGAGCTTAATGCCCCATAGCTGCCCGTCGTTTGATGGTATTTATGTATGGGGTGTTTCAAATAATGTACTTTTTCCTCAAGAAAATGAAGCCCGTATATTTTTAAGGCTTTGGATTATTCTTTTCGTGATCTTTATTTTGGTATTTAATTATTGGGGGTTATTTTACTAAATTTTTAGTTATTTCCAATTTCCCATAATTACAATTCAGAATAAATAAACGTCTTCATTGAAATTATCATTTAATAAATTATGTGGTGTTTATATATTTTGAACTGTATTTTCTGTGAAACAATAGCTCAAAACATAAATACCTGCTATATGCAGGAACCGTAATTTTACAGGGACGGAAAAAACCTTATCAATTTTATACTACCGGCCTTAAGACTCTACAACTTTGGTCACAAAAAATAAATGATCTAAATGAAGCTCTAATTGACAAAATTAGTGCAGATAGCTGATATTTCTGATAACTTTCTTTGCAGTTAGCAGATATTGTACTATGATGCACAGATGGATTTAGTGAGATTCGTGTTAGAAAAACTGTTATTCATTATGTCAAATTAAAGGTTTAATGCTTTTACAAATCAAAAAGATAATAGCATTTATTCTCAGTTACACCTTAAATGAACGTTCAGGTTCTTTCCTTGACATATGGCAAATTGTCGTAAAACATGTGACAGTCCTTAGATATAACACTTATAATCTGAAATGACGGGTAGCTGTTTTGGTCTCATAGGCAACTCCTGAGGCTCTACACTGTCTAGTCTAGTTTCACTTCAATTTTTACATCGGGATTATAATATATAGTACTTTGATGTCCGTGACTACATTGTCCCTGTCTGGTCCAATTGTTGAGTTTTGCTGCACCTCTGTTCTAGAGTAGTCCTTGAAGAAGTCGTAACTCAATTGGATCACCTTATATGGCTGTGGTTTTGTCCTAGCTTCTTTTGACGCCTTAACATAGTCATTTGGTAATTCAATAACTCTATTTCTCAGTTTTCTTTAAATGCAACTGTGTACAGAGTCCCATTCCAATTTGGGTGTTTCCTTTGGTGAGATATTTCTGAGAAATCACAACGTCGTGTTTCATTGCAAAGTTAAGAAAAATATTACGCATAATTGGCAGATAGCTGGAATTGCCGCTCATTGACAGACGTGTTGCCAGTAGTAGGTATTGTTTTGGCTGAATAATTCAAAAACTAAATTTTTCTGCAGTTAGCGGACTCTATCACAAAGTGCGCTGTAGGCAGACGAAGAAAAATGTGCATATACCTCGAGTTGGGCAAAATGTCAGATAGCAGGTATTGTCAGATGTCCGATGATATATTGAATTTTTTAAAACAGTTTGACAAATAGTTACTACTCTATCTGCAAAAATGACACAGCTGTCACAGTTAAGTGTTTTTTGGACAAAATGTCCTGTAGCTCCAGGATTGGCTATCCAAACCCAATAGATTGTATATCCAGCTACTTACTTTGAAGATACCTTTTGGGAAATAATAAAATATACAGGGCATTCCATTAGAAAAAATGTTTGTGTTGTCACGTAGTTATGAATCATCCTGTAGAGAGTGACATATTTTCCAAATACTATACCATTTTACTAAATAACTTTTTTTGATATCTTTTATAATAATGGGGAAACCGCTGTCAAAATGAAAGCTTAAAAGCGTTATACAAGTATGTCTGCTAACATTCTATATTTGATTACTCAAGTATTAGACAACTGAATTTCGTATACAAAACATACACACTAAGTTAAATTTCCAAAAATGGTTGAATAACGTCAAAAACCTCAAAATGGCGAAGATTGGGCTGTTAAAAAACAATCATGTACTAAAATAAAGAGCAAAATGGTGAACAGAGTTTAAAATTAAATAGGTGAATGCAAAACTTTCATTCATGCGATCAAATCCAAATTTGAGTTATTTGCAGGACCGATCCATTTTGTGTGTAAGTGTGTGCGTATAAGAAATTTGTACGTTGAGAGGGCATTTAAATCATCTGTATTTCATTCTAAATAATCAGCTAATAGGATTTGACTTTTATACAGGATACCGATAGAACGTGACGTTAATTTCATGCCAAATTTTATACGTCAGAGAATATTATATAATATTTACTCTCATCTGACGGAAGCCTAAACAAAGTCTAGGGAGTCAGTGCTCCTTACGCTGCGGAGGAAAACTTTCGCTGGGACAATATTTGTTATTTAAACTGAAAACCGCTCTGATTGTGATATTTTTAAGTTGTACCTTAGTAAAGTGTAGTAAAATCTTGCCACTGTCTCATTGAGCCCACAACCCTAATAAATATCAAAGACACTTCCGAACTATCATCAGAACATAGTACGTCACAGGTTAGGTTATCGTTCACAGAAAAAGGTGAAAAAACTCAGAATATAGTTGTTATAGGCGAAATGTTAATATTCCGTCGATATAAAGTTTTGGAAAATACCTCATAGCTTGATAAATATTAGAGTACGTTTATACAAATTAAGTATATCTCAGTCAACACCAGAAGAAAAAATATACAACTTTTTATTGGCTTCCCCACATCGCGGGAGAATATTTCCTATGATTTTTACTTTCCATTGAAAAAAAAAATAGAGCATTAAAACCATATTTAGTAATGATTATTTCTGATAATAATATGTTCGGATGAGAAGTGCAATCCTATTCCTAACAAGATGAGCTACAATTCAAATAAAATCTCACATCTGGGATATCCAGCAATTTTGAATGACGGCCAACTAAAATGTATATTTACCTATACATAGGTATAAAGTCCGGATTCAAGTAATAAAATTGAAACATGTTAGGATTTTTAATGGTACATGCATAAACAAAACATTTATAAATTATCCGCGTGTATCGTAATGAGAAATACCATTGAGTTTTGATTAACTGCAAACACCAAAAAAACGTTTTTTTATTTTTTTTTTTCAACTTGACCTGTTGGTAAAAATCTTGAAACTGATTTTGAACCAGTAAGAAAAAAACAATTGAGCTGAAATTTTATTTACATGGCGGTTTATCATTTCCGTAGTAATCCCTATGTTGTTCATAGTCACCATTAAGATATGAGTACCTTCTAGTCGTCATTGTCTGTCAAGGCGGCCCATAGGACCTTTGTCTTTCTGTCAAATGAGTATCATATGAAAGGTCTGGATAAGAGGAACATATCATGCAAGTCCAATATGGCACCCGCCGAAGAATGACGTTTTATAATTTCCATTGTCATTCCTATGAATGAAAAGGCTTGCTGAGCGAAGCACAATAAATAAATCGACGCCGTTCTAAATCCAATGAGGCGGATGATTGAAAATATGTACTGTTCTTCATCTTAAATTTTCAAAAAAAGTGTAACATTAAAAAAAACGCGAGGGGAAAAGAGCGTAACACGCTTTTATTTGAAAACCTAAGACGAAAGAGTTTTATTATCATATAAAGATGAAGGATTATAAAACGGCATATTTCCAATATGAAAAAATATGGTCAAGTTTTCAGTTTTTTTATAAACAGCTAAATAAAAGCTTGTTTTTAAAGTTTTTCCTTTTATCCATTACTTTTACACATTTAATCACGTACCTCGTGAATGGAAATGGAAATTCAGAAGTTTATATGTATACCTGTACAACTTTTGGCATTTTAATAAGATGTTTTAGTACAAAGTTCTTCTGTGGTACAATGATATTCCAAAACCTTAAAAGTAGATAATCATTGGGTGATGCCTGAGCATAGAAGAAGTGTAAAATATACAAAAGTGTGTCCAGTAATCCCATGACAGCATTACCAGAAATCAGTGATTTCCGGAGTTGAGCTGACCGTGTATGAACTCGAATTGCCATTCGACAATTTTTGTCATAAATCTAGGCTCTGTATCACTAGTTTGATATAATCATGAAAAGTTTACACCTATGGTACTGATTGCAAACAGTTGATGCTTCAAAGAAATACCAGCTGAAAAATTTTGCAACAAAGTAGTATAATGGATCCCGGACTAATTCGTGTTTTTGATATAAACGCACAAAAAATATATACTTATACTAAAACTGAAGACATAAACAATAAAGCATAGTGTTGTTTATGTTATTCTAACATCTTATCTCTAGTATTTTATACCTATTTTAAAACACAACATTTCCACTGGCAGGGTATCCGACTGTAGGTTCGCTTAATTTTATTCGTCGAAGGTTGATGAATGCTTTGTTTCCTTACTTCATATCAAACTGCATCCATGATTTTGAGATCTACGTCCGAAACGATGGTTGTTGACCCAAACGATTAGATTCACTAATGCAAGAAAATGAAAGTTGGAAAATTGCCACTTTGAAATATAATTATAATTTCTTTTCACGGTTTTTGGCGGTTACGTCATCAATGCTAGACGAAATACGTAAGCAAACCGACTGACTGAACCATGTGCGGAGCTGAAGTTCTTAAGAAAATTGCACATTGGGCAAAAGGCCCGGGTATTACGTATCTTGAACAGTGACATATTGTCAGTTTTTTGTGACATATCGTAGGTTTTTCTACAAGATGTCAACTTAGCACTAGCTGTACACTTGTTGTGATCTCGTTTTGTAGCTGTACGTGTTGCCTAAACGTCATGATGCTTCAGCTATCAATGTTTGGCTCTGATGTGATGTAACATCTACTCCAGAGATGGCATTATTGGAGGTTTAAGCTGTAAGTTGTATACTATAGCTGGAAGGAAACGGCAGTGCATATATGCATAGTGAGGATTTTCGTGCTAATAATCTTTGTTGATGATAATTCCATTGGTTTCTTGTCTCAAATACACCTACTTGAGATGTATTCAAAGCAGGAAATTACTTGAGCATTCACGTTTTCTTATTAAGTCTGAAAACATATGCAAATTTGCTGAATTTCAAAAATGACAGAGATAAGAAAAGAAAATCCCTGGTTGGTGAAACATGTTACAAAGTAACAGGTGAGAAAATATGTTACAGACAGGAATATTCATGAAACGTAAAAAAGCTATAAAACTTATGTCTAGCCTATGATACCGTCGGAGCCATTTCGAACGTCAGGGCGTCAGTTTTACAATTTTCAATTGGATTTTTTTAAGTCCTCTAGAGCCTAGTAGAGTATATTTCAACAGTTGTCATGCGTGGCTATGTTTTCTTTACTCGAGCCAACCTGTCTCCAGAAAGGACAATATATAAAAAACCCGTCGGGCACAGATAATAGATATACCTCATTGGCAGTAATAATTTTCCCACATATCAAATATCACTGATTTTGTACACATGCAGACCAATACACATAATCACCCAGATGCGATCTTTCTACTCAACCAACTTTCTTCCTTTCATATCTTCTCAGAGATAAACACTACAGACTACTCGGCTTTCTGCAACCAACAATGCATGTGGTGTCGTTGAGTCATGCTTCCATAGATAGACGCTTTTGATAGCTCTGACAGCGATCATAGGCAGCAAATGAGGAATTAACTATCAATTTGCACACTAAAAACTACCTAGTCTTGCTTACACAATACCTTTGCCGAGCTTAAATACCTACTCCAATAATTTTAGCAAAAACTGTCGATATTGTCCGTTATTTGTATTTTCGAGTACTGCTGTTGTACATATATTACGAAGATCAATATGTCTGAGCTTACACAAACAAACGTTCACGCTCAGAGGCAGATTTTATATGTATCTGTGAGGGAGATGGAGAAGTAAAAGTAATGCCGGTAGTTTTACTGTGACACACCAGATACCGTGATATGAACTATGCATATTAGTTCTACATATTTTACTGTTTTACTGCCCATCATGTACAACAGGCAACCAGCAAAAAAAATGGCGTCAAGTTTATGGACTCTGCACTTCCTACACAACGCCGTCATCAGTTCATAAAGGATTAAGTTCTGCGCAATTTAATTCCTTTGAGAAAATATTGAGTTTCGGACATGTGTAACAGAGAAATTAAACTAAGTCAGTCAAACAGGCCCATACAATTAGTCCGTAGACATTCTTTCTCTGCCCTACTGGTAGTTACCGACCATATGGCAACGTTGTCCTTTTCCACATATGCGCGGAATCTCTGCAGTTATCTTTCGGTTCGTGCAAGCTTCAGTACGAATACATTTGAAAAATTTCCCACCATGGATTTATCGAAAACCACTGATTTGAAGAAAAACGCCGAGACGCGTCAAAAGATTGGTCAAGGGGAACAACTTTTTAACCAAAAACTACTTCACCCCCTTTCACCCTCGGCCCCCAGGGTCATTCCTTTAAAAAATTTTAACGACAAGGGATATCGAGTAATAGCTTGTTTGAAAGGTCTTTCGAAGTCCTTCAGGTTGACGTTTGATTTTTAAAAATCAATCGATTCGTTTTCGAGAAAATTAGAAAAATCTTTATTTATCTTAATTTAGTTTAAAAACACACGAAAATATCACTTTTCACTTCAATAAGTGTTCAAAATGTTGCCCGTTAGGGTTTGCCAAATCTATAATTCGTTTATAATTTAAAACGGAAACTACCAACCTAAACAGGCATTCGGAAGATTAGACATGGCAACAAATAAATAACAACCCGAATATTATTCCGCATTCTTTTCATCAACACAGATATCCTGGCCGAACTTTATTTATTGTTATATCTTTTTAGTTATTTGTTGCTAAGGGAAAGAAAGAATTTAATTTGCTGTCAGTTACCTTTGTGACAATCTTGAGATAATGAAAATTAATTTATTGATTCGGATTTTACTTCCAAAATGGTTTACACACTAGCCGAAAGAGTGGAAATGATTGTACTTTTTGCCGAAAATGATGATATTTTTTTTTCGTTATTGACCTCTTTCTCCGATACCACTAAACCGATTTTCAAAAACTACAAACCTTTTTCATCCCTCGTATAGTAGTAACCTTGTTTGAAGATTCCATCCTAATCCGAGCAGTACCTTCCAAGTTATAAAGAGGCCAAGAATTACCGGACAGATAGTTAGACCGACAGAAAAACTGACGGAAATGAGTGACAACATCCAAAAAACATAATCTCATTTTCAATTTTTTTTGCGATTGAAATACTCCCACGTCTAGTGGTGTAGGAAGTAAAAGGAGAGCACACACTAACAAATGGTTATTAGGACCCGTGTAAATCAGTAGATTGTACGACAGATGACCTAGGTCACCCAAAAGTTGACCATGACTTCTACATCTCAACCTAATTCCCCGTCTCCTCTAAAACACTTGCCAGTCGATATTTTTACCAGCGCTCTATAACAGCAAGTCTCTGGATGATCTGTCTAATTTTAAACATCACAGTACGTCACGAATTTTCCCACAGAATTTTCTCAGTTGTCTGCCACCAAATTGCGGGGATAGTGAAATATACCAGGAAGTTTAATGAAAAATTAAGATTTTGTATAGAGTTTTAGGGCCTTCTTCCGTTGCAAAGGCGTTTCCACAGTTAGTACACTTGTTGTTTGTGACTCGTCCTTGTGTTGGTGTTTGTTTTCTAAGGTGGCGATGATCTCAGGACCATTAGGTCTACATAGCTCTTATGTCACTTCTTATAGTGACGCATCATACATACAAAAAAAGACTGTGAGTATACTAAAGATGTGATTGTGTGGTGCATAAAGCTTAACTAGAAAATTCTGCAGATTCGGAGCTCCCAGAGCTCTTTTAGAACCGTACACAAAAGTTTATTTTCTTCGGAGCATTGTTTATATTATGCGGCTTGAGAAAACTACGTATAAGTTTTAAGGGTCTAAGCATAAGTTCATATAGCTTGGTTCGTTCCAGCAGTTGAGGAGCTTTCGTATGGTGGTTTTGGTGTAGCCTCTCCTCAAGCCTTTTGTTGACTACTTCGATATACTGGGTGGTGTACAATGCGCCGAAAAGAATACACATATCTTGAAAATGGTTTTATAACCGAAATAGATGTAGAATACGTTGTTTACTACAAATATCCACTCGGCCACAATTTCCAATAAAACATAATGGGGCGGTACTAGCTAGAGAGCTATGTCTTGATATATCTAGCTTATAGGCTGTAACTAGCGTTGGAAATTAGAATATAATCATATCTGTCATCCTAACACCCCTGAATGCCAATTATTTTCTCGAGATTAATCTAGGTTTGCTTTTTGGTGCATTTTTATCACTGAATACTGAGGTATTGACAATTGACTTTATTTGGGAACTTTGGGTGACTTCAGTGTTGGAATCCTTGCATACGATTAAAAACCTCATATTGTGATATGACAAATACTATATGACGTGTGCAAAAAGAATTATCAGTATCGATCCAAAATTACAAACAATATACAATTTCCTACCTGAGTAAATGACTTATATGACCTATAAACCAAACATGTTCTAAAATTTGATGAGCACTCATTCATCCATATCATTTAGTAAATTGCACTGTTCTCTGGGCTAATCTGTGTAAACAATAATCAACCGATCTTTGTAATTCACAGTCGTCATACTTATAATTATAGTAATATCTAAATTTATGAGTTGTTTGCGCATTCTTGTATTAGAATTCGATTAAAATTCACTTTTCCAGTTTTTAAGTAATCAAGCATTGGTGATACGTGTTAGGAGAGAAACATTTACAAACATCTTTTAAAACACTCAAGAGACCCTGCAGAAAGCTTATCGCCAAAAGAATGTCTTTCGATATTGCTACAACTTCTGAAATATGTAAAGTTTGATACACAAATTTCCTAATTTTAATAACATATAGGTGAGCACTTTTGTGAGGAGGATAACATAAACAACCTGAGAAACTTGATTTAGATGGCCGGGCCGAATTTCTGGATTATGCAAATACTTGCCTGGATTTTTACATTTCTTATTCGAAATGCAATACCTATTGTAGTTTGGTTTACCAAGGAAGATGAAATGACCATCAAACATTAACATATTCGGAATCGTGTAATGTTCAATATTTTGGATTTTTACTGTTGAAAATTTAAGACAGAAAAACATTGGGTCAATATCGACAGACATTTTCGTCACTTCATTTGAACACCTAAAGTTGTATGTGTTATGAAATGTTCGAGTATTTTCACAGCTGTAATATCCATTCAAAACGATTAACCAAATTGATCACACTGTTAGGTGCAGAAAGCAAGTATATGTTTTATGAAGCTGATTAGTCTGTAGTGTTTATCTCTGAGAAAGAAAGTTGACTGAGTAGCAAGATCGCATCTGGATGATTATGTCTATAGGTCTGCATGTGTATAAAATCAGTGATATTTGCTGTGCGATAAAATCATTACTGAATAGATTGCCAATGAAGTATATCTAATAGCTGTGCCCGGCGGGTTATTTATATGTTGTCCTTTCTGAAGAAAATGTTATAAATCACGATTTTTTACCTTTTTTGTATTTTCAAAAACTTTGAAGAGGATTACGGGAAATGCCCACCGCGCTCACGTTGTGTGTTATTTGCTGTTAACATGTATATGACTTGTAATTCGACGTGTACAATGAGTAAAATTATTTCTTATCTCTCTCATTTTTTAAATTCAGCAAATTTGCATATGTAATTTCCAGAATATAAAGGGTGAGCCATCTGTTGGTTAATTTTTAAATCGATGGTTAAAATGAAAACGCAGAGTTATATTTTTTAAACGCCACGGCTGAGCATGACGTAGCCGATACTGTCGACACAATATTTCAGTACATTTTCCAAAGTCTGCGGCATTATTTCACCAATGGCTGCATGAATGTTGGTCTTTAAGCGCTCAATCGTCAGCTGGGGGATCCGCATAGCATTTATCTTTTACGCTACTCCACAAAAAATAATCGCAGCTTTGCGGTGGACAAGTCACATCAACAAAACGGCTGATTGCACGACTTTCGAACTGTTCTTGAAGAAGGGCGATTGTTTCGCGGCTTGTGTGGTCGCGCCGTCTTGCTGGAACCACACGTCATACAAGTCTTTTATCGACTTCTGGAAAGAAATAGTCAGTCAGCATGCTCCGATAGCGCCCACCAATGACCGTGACGGCGCGTCCTTCGTCAGCTTCCAAAAAAAGGGCCAATAATGCCTCCACACCACAAACCACACCAAAAAGTCACGCGTTAGCTCTATGTAATTTCATTTGGCTATTCTGAGCACCAAATGTGGCAATTTTGCTTATTGACGTAGCCACCAAGATGAAAATCGGCCTCATCCGAAAAAAATAGGGGTCCTTGTCCAAGTGTCCAATTTTTAGCGCTTCAAAACGCTGTTTAAGCGTATATAGATACATATTCGTTCACCGCAGACTCTTTACTAAATTCCTGTCAAAACAGAACTGATGTAAGTGTTGCCAATCCTGAGATAAACCCTAGTTCAAAAATTAACCAACAGATGGATTACCCTTTATAATAAAAAGTAGATGCGCAACAAATTTCTAGCTTTGAATTTCAAGTAAGTGTATTTGAGACAAGGATACAATGGAACTATCATCAATATTATTATTAGCACACAAATCCTCACTATGCACCTATATAGAACTTGCAGCTTAGGCCTCCAGCAACGCCATCTCTGGAGCAGATTTTACATTATATCAGAGCCAAACCACAGCTAAACATTCATATCTGAACCCTGATGACGTTTAGGCAACTACAAAAGGAGATCACAACGTGTCCATCAGCTAGTGCTTAGTTAACATCTAACAACCTACATAATGTTACAAAAAACCAATACAATGTCAAAGACATCGACATAATGTCACTTTTTAAGATACGTAATACCTATGCCGGACAAGTTAGCAAGCTATGAAATGGATACCTAGCGTAAATGTGGCAGTTAAAAATTTGAAAATGGCTGCTGGGCGCATTTTTTTTAAATGGAATAGGTGGTCGTGTGATATCTTATTTTGAAGATACTTATGAGTATTTTACAATTCCAGAATATAAAATTGCTATCCTCAAAAATGGTGAACTGGTATGCTGTCAAAGTTGATCGTTTTTGTACATTTCATCTCTCATAACGTAACAACCAATCATCAAACCCTGAAGTATTTTATATCATTCTTCTTCTACTGTAAGGATCTATCAAATATGTTGTAAAATATGAAACATTATTTTCAAAAAATCTCAAAATCTGCAAATTTTTTAATCTGAATATCCTATATTTGCACATTCAGAAATACCCCTCTACAAGAATAAGATTGATATAACATAGATACTCTATAACGTTTTGATGACTGGTTGTCGAGATATAAGGTGTTCAATGTACAAAAGCGATCAACTTTAGCAGCCTGCCAGTCCGCCACTTTGAAAGACACTGATTTTATATTCTAACATTGTAAAGTACTCATAAGGGGCTTGAGATACTATGTATCACACGATCTCCTATTCCATTTAAAAATGTTACAAAATGGCTCCCAGCCGCCAATTTGAAATTTTCAACTGCCACTTTTAAGTTAAAATATAGTGTCCATATCCTCGTTTGAAGAAACCAGTAGGGGGACCTTTTTGAAAAGCACTGTATATTTGTGCATGTGTCCATCAACCATCTGTAAATTATATGCTCGTTATGTAGTTAACAACGAAAAATAAAACAATCATCACTAATCACTCAAACTGCATTTGCATTCACCTATCAATTGTCGTATGTACGTTATTGTTGTATACAACATAAAACGTGCTATGACAAGTCTGTTTCAGATTGAATAATGTAATTGTCTTATTATTTTTATATTGTTTATTGCGTTTTGCACTGGCTCAAGTGATTTAGTGTTGGGTCAGGGCGGTATCAAAAAAGTGCAATCGTGCGGGAACAAAAGCAGTATCACTGTTTGTCAGTCCTTTGACCAATTATTTGTCATATTTTTTCCTTCTACTTCCCGTTTACCTCCACTAATTTTGCGGAAAGTGTAAAAGCACGAATCCTTATGACGTTATGAGATATTAATTCGATATCTCCTCGTCCACCGCAATATTTCTTGGTGCAGATATATTGTGGCGCACGTTGCAGTAATATTCCACACTAACAAGGAAAAGTGCGTACATAGTACATCATTGGAAAACACTATTAGTAAATGATAATATTGCCGCACGATTTTCATTTACTTAGGAGATATTTACGCCAATTTTGAAAACGTGCCTACGTGGCAACATACGGTAGATCTCCACCAATTAATTGTCAAAATAGGAGTCTCAGATTTGTATTTTGAATAATTCAATATACGATTGTGATTCCATCAGTTCCACATTCATCCTCTCTGGATAAGATTCAAAGTTTCAAGTTACATTTAAAAGTGGTCGATTCTAGTGGATGGTGCTTTGCGCTGTCTTATTGTGATAGATCATACACTTTATATAGTGTGTAGCTGCTATGATTTCGTTCGGTGTCCAACAGACCCTAAGCCTAGGCCATGCTGAAGAGTAGCCAGCTTGAAACAGCTGTCCATGGTAGGTTGTCTTTGATGGTCAGACGAACGAAAGTAGAGCATGTTTATTTTATTTTGTTCAATGGCAAGTAGACCACGTCTGCTTAACATTAAAAAATTGCTCGGTTTCTGCAAATTTCTAGTTGCTCCTTTTTTGAGCAAAATGGGCTATTTGGCAACTTTGGAAAAATCAAAAGGCTTCATATTGAGCCATTCTCTTATGAACCAAACCAATAAACTCGATAATATATGATGTTCTCTTATAGTTTGTTTTTATTTCTGTCATTTCTATTTGACTGAAGAGTTACGTAGTTCATCACGTTCTAACAAAAAATCAATTCGGTGTTGTAATTCAAATGTACGTTTCAACAACTAATAAACTGTATTCTTAAATACGATGAATGGGAACGTATTCGCTTTTACTGCTAATGACTTCGATGTTTTGTAAACACTGCGTTTTTGAACCAAATAAATTTTTAAAAGTTCGAGTACATGGGCTATAATTTATGTTGCCTGCCTGTCGGTTGGTCTAACATGTGTTGAACAAGAAATGTTGACATTTGCAAATATATGCATTGGCGACGATAAAGGGTTATCAAAACATCCATAAACTCCATGTTTGTAGTTTCTGTGGTTGTCGACCATTTATGACGGTGGTGTTTTTTGGAAGGATACTTTTATTGTTTCGCGGTTGCTGCAGTAAACTTAGCGTAATTTGAAAATCCAATTCATTACTTCTTTGCAGGTCACGGACTTGTACAAACAAATGAAAGAGCAGCATAATCACCAAACACCTACTAGATCGCTAAGTACAGCCGCCAACCTGACGTCCCTTTGCATGGATATCTCCCCTAGCTGTAGCAACTTCTTTGAAGTAAGCATAATAGAATAAGACAAACTGTCCAAAGACAACATTGACAATTTATCGAACGCTGCTTTTAGAGATATGATTTAAGCTTCTGTTTATACAATTTGAGCTGCGCGACGTTTCGATTGCTTTGATGTCTTTCATTTACCTAAAAACATTTGAAGTCAAAGGTTCTTTCTTTTAATCTTTCCTGAAGGTAACTGAAATTGAATCAATCTAAATCGTTTAACTTGAAATATTAGATTTTGTTAATCAAATAAACCAAAATCTTGATAAATTATTGTTAGACACATTGGAGAATGTTGGCTTTCAGGAAAAAATGTACTAGAAAATTATTTATATCCAACAGGCAGCAATCCGTTAAAGTATCAACATTTTTTATCAAATATGGCGGCCCACAGGGAACCGCTTTAGGTCCACTGCTTTTTAATGTATACTTAAATGATATATTTCAAAGTGGCTGTGTGGGCAATTTTTTCCATTTTCTTCCTATTCCAGACATCTACCAAATTACACAAACATCTTCTGTATCATAAATGATCAGAAATTAGAAATTAACAGACCATCAGATATAAAATATCTTGGAATATTCCTGGATCCACACTTGCGTTGGGATGTTCATATTTCATATATTTTAAAAAAGTTAGATATATGTATCATATAAAATTAAATATATCGACAACATTTCAAAAGAAAAATATCTCTATACCTTATACCATACCTTGATCGAGCCATATTTAACCTACGGTATATTGGCATGGGGAGCTGTATGCTCAACTTATATCCATGATTGGGATATTTTTCAAAAAATGATTTTAAAAAAATGTTTAACAAACCAAAATTGTACCCAACTGATGCCTTATACCAAGATACACACATATATGACTTTGAACAGCTTTATCTCTTACATGCTATAACCAACTATCAGAAATTTATCAATAACGATCAAAAATTAAACTCAATCGCCACACAAGACATAATCTAAGAGGAACAGTTGTGCCTAGACCAAATAAATACACAACGATCATACCTTTATTTAGGTCCAAAATTATAAATAAATTTATTTGTCGGTATAAAGGGTCTACGCTTTGGAAATAAGTCCATGAAAAAGTTAAAAGAATGGATTTTTTCTCTGGCAAGACCAGACGTATACAGTTTAATAGTAAATGTGACCAAATAGTTCGTTGACTAATTGTATCTCTATTCATATTTCAATGATACATGGTCCATATACAGGCAATGCCTCCTATGGCTCGTTACTTCATATTTATTTACTCATTCTTTGTATTGTGTTTCAGGAGTAAATAAATAATATTATTATTTTCAGGTGTTATATGTAGGCAAAACAAAAGGTTGGCAAAAGAAAGTTCCCAATTCCTTCATAGATGATGCCTTACAAAAGATCAAAGCACGTGAATCGGAAAAAAATAAGCAAATAGGCCTTACTGGAAGACTGTTAACTGAAGATGATGTGACAAGAAGAGGCTCACAGGTAAATTTAGTGAATTTGAATTAGTCAATTTGATGTTAAAATACCGAATCGATAAAACGAAAGAAACCGTTACGTGGCCATTAGCGTCTCTTGCAGGTGATTTGTGCCACGCAACTTTGTCATTCAAAAAAGGTGACATACTAAATAAACACTGTCGAATGATGTAGTTACGCGACCTAGCCAAATCCGTAAATGGACGCTTACTCTCAAGTACACAAGTTACACCGTGTCAGTTTGTTTCTGGTGATGCCTGATGACGTTTTTTTATTTTGATCTAGGATTCGTCGATAAGTGAGCCAAGTGGTGATGACAGCGACTCACGTCAAGGGAAACAGTCATTACCACCTCATGCTCCACTGCTCAGGTCCCAGTCTTACCATGTCAATTTTGTCCAACCAAAAATTCCAAACGAAGAAGATTGTAGCGAGAGCAGCGATGACATTAACAGACAGTTTGGAAATGAATCACAAGAGGAATCTGTGTCTAGGTAACAATAAATTACGTTAAAAAGGGTAAAATAATCTTCAAGCAGAGAAAGATTCGTAACATTATGTCTCAATTCAATTTTTCTCCTGGACAAGTAGACTAATAAAAAGCTCAAGAGAGGCGCTCTAGTAAAATTGAATATCTCATTCAAAAATACACTAGATGTTTAAAAGAAGTGAGTGGCCTAGAAAATATATAATTACTTTTTTTCATCTATGGGAGTCAAAATTTTCCAGTTTCTACGCGACTGGTGCAGAATGATAGTACTACACTTGTTACTATTTGTACAAAATTTTAAGTCAATATCTTAATCCACTCCGTATATATTTTTTTTTCGATGTTGAAATTACAACTTCAACACCAGAATCCTAGTAAGGGGGCATTTTAGGTCCCAAGCAGATCATATGACCCGACACTGAGTTTAACAGTGCCAAAAATATTCATAGAGAGATCTCAATCGCTCCGATCTGGCTAAAGAAATATTCTTTTAAAATAGTCCCCTAAATAATATCTACAAAAATCAAGCGAGATACTATCTGAAATATCGATTTGCTAGTTATATTACTATTGCAATTTTGCAAATGAAAATCTATATTTCCTCTTGTGTAATAATTGTGGTAATGATTATTCAATTATATGTTATATTATTAAATGTTTTGGGAAAACATGATTTTTTATTTTAAATATAAAAATAAGAACCAAATATGATATGAAATTTTTTATATTCAACCACTGCAATTCTTGTAACATAGACTTTATTTTGGTGTACTTATTTTTATTCAATATTATTCTCATAGCTTTCTTTTGCAGGACTTGTAATTTTGAGAATACAGCTGCATTGGCAGTGAACAAGATAGTTGAACAATATAGTAAATGCGGTAGAATAATTGTATTATAAACTATTTTTGTTTGGAATATGTACCAAATAATGTATTCATAGTGATCCCCAATCTTTGGTTTACTATCAATATACAGGGTGTTAATAAAATATGTAGACAAACTTTAACCATCGAATCCTTGGTCAATTTGAAAACGAAATTTCCATATGAACATGGGTCCGCAATGGCTTTGTTTTCAAGCTAGAGCATATTAGCATTAAAAGAAATGATGATATTGTTCTGAAAAATTATAAAAAAATGGAACGTTTTTTATTTTAATTAAGTATGCCCTGTGGTAAATATCACATGATTTACAGTTGTTTTCAGACCCTCCATGTACGTAGATACGGATAATGTTACCCAGTATTTTTTGAAAAAATAGCATGATACCGATTTGTTTTGATCGCAATACTTTTAATATTAATCATGCCTAACTATACAAAATACTCCGGGTATTTTCAGAAGAGTTCGTCACTCAATGTGAAACAGACTAGACGCCTGTATTGAAGTCGAAGTTTGAACATTTATTGTAAAAAAAACTATTCGATATTTTGTATTATTGTCGTTCTATCCGAATGTTACTGTTCAAAACCATTGACCTTTTAAATACATTTTTTCCAAAAATACAGTATGATACTATTTTCATCCTCGTTCATATTGAGCCTCAGCAACTTGTAAAATATGCAAACTTTATCATAGGTTATACCAACTGTTCGTTATCCAATAAATATTTGGAACATTACTCGTATTTCTTTAGTGATAGAGCTTTAGCTCGAAAAGGATGCCGTTACGGACCCATGTTCATATGAACAGTTAGTATTCAAATTGATCAAGGTTTCGATGGTTGATGTTTGTTTACATACCTAAATATTTAATTGATTCAACATTTTTAATTGTTTCATCATTTATCCTGTGATAGTATTTTCAGGTATTTCCCTATTATCATACATTTTATTTTAGAAGTATTTAATTTTAGTTTATTTACATATAACCAATTTTTTAGTTTTGCCAAGTCAGTATTTAGCGTTTCTAAAGCAGTGTCTATATTTTCATCTGATATGTGCTTATATTAATGTATCAATGTCAATAGTCTCAAACGCACTTTTGAAGTTATGGCCCACAGAAGGTATATGGCAGAGCTGAATATTAATTTGTTGTTATAGTGTTTTAGAAAGTAGGTATATACCAAAACCAACTTGAACACATTTGAGTGAAGTTAGTCTTATTTTCACTTTTCTCACCTGATATCTGTAAATCGGACAACTGCCCAACTTAAGAGATACCCTTGAAAGTACATATAAACGCTACTAAATGCCACAAGTTTTGTCTTTGAGAAAATAAGTGATGTCTGGCAGCCATGAGATCTTAGACTAATAATTCACGCAAAATGTTTCAGGTCTAATGAGGATAAGACAAGGAGCGAATCAGTACCTGACCTAAAATCTCCCGTCGGAATTGATGATTATAATCGTACTATGGTCCTGCAAGTAGACAGGACTGACTTGAGACTGATCAGCCCTGATAGGAAAGTCATCCTGCTTCATAAACACCACAAAGATGTCACCACGTGTGTTCAAGTAAGTTGTGTATTTTGTCTCAATTGCGCACTTATTTTTAAGGCGATTTCGATTTTAGGGTCAAACTAGCTCCAAATATTTCGGATTTATATGTAAAGAAGGAAATACAGAAACTTACGTAGGATATATTTTCAAATGTGAATCGGCTTCCATAGCAAGTGATACCGTAGCAGGTATGTACCGAAGCCTGGATCGCACTAAATTCCAGGAGTCTGGCGCATCTACTATACTAACTATATAACTATTTATATTTTTTTGTATTCAAAACAGTGTTCATCAATATACAGGGTATCCGAAAAGTTGGGGTTTTCCTTTACACGACGTGTAGATCTTGAAAACATAAGCAATTTTTCTTAGTACCATATATACCAATGTCTTAAGGGAACCGAGATAAAAGGCTCTGCAATATCAAAAATATCTGAATACCGTCCTGTAGCCGCGACCCGCGACATCACCCAGTGGTACAAGGTCACTGGCTCAACCCGACGACAGAACTGGGTCGGGGTCAATGTGTCAGGTCAGTATGCAACCTTCAACCGACGGTTACGGTCACGCGTGTAGAGGTAATCGCGTAGACGAGAATCCCTCAACAAGCACTAGAGACGTGGCTAGAGAAGAGTAAGTATCAAAAACTAAAGTGTGGCAAACGCTGCGTGAAGTGGGGCTTTATCCGTTTCACGTCCAACGTGTACAAGCCCTTCAACCTGACGATTTTCCAGCAAGAGTGCGGTTTTGTGAGTGGTTGTTGCATCAACATGACAATAATCCGGACTTTTTGAAGTGCATATTGGTGACAGACGAATCTACGTTCACGCGTAATGGGGTGAATAACTTTCGCAACACTCTTGTTTGGTCAGTAGAAAATCCGCACGCTGTCCGTCGAGCACATTTTCAACAAACATTTTCGGTGAATGTTTGGGCTGGCACGGTGCGTCTGCTCGGTAGCGCATCAGCTGATTTCATTTTCTGTTGGAGCGGTATGATTTCGGGCAAAGACGTACTTAGCCCTTCTCGTCAACTGAAGAGTGAGTACTTTTTCCTTTATTTTTTTTTTACTTGGTCGCCCTCGTTTCACTACACATTACCTTTGTTATTTCAAGGGTAGTTGTTTCTGAAAAGGAAAACCCCAACTTTGCGGACACCCTGTATTTGGTTCTAAAAGATTCACGGTTATTATAATGGGGCAAGTATTATGAGTGACACTGCAATGAGAGTTTTATCCCTCATGTAACTTGTTAAAACAAGCGCAATTGTTTGACAGTTCAGCTTTATTTCCAGCTATCACTCAAGCATTCTTAAGTGCGGAAGCAAGGACCAAACAGGTTGTCACATCATGTGAACACTGTCCTATGGTGTGGTTTCATAAACTTTGTGTGGAAATAGAACAAATGTCAGACAGAAAAACTCAGGCAGCTATATTAAGAAGGTATAATTTTTTACTTTTCTTTTAGTTTGTTTTTAACTTCATCTGGCAAATCAAAAATTTGGTAAAATCATCACCAAATATATTTGTCTGTGCTTTTTAAGTGCCTAGACAAAGTCGATTACTATGCATGCTTTCAAAGTATGAAAAGAGCAAAACATATTTAAAAACAAACATTTTCAGGTTAGAGCAACTGGACGAAGAAGAACAAAATACAATATTAACTAAATTTAGAGGAGCTGAAACAGATTCAGTTAGGGAACAGAATGAATTTCTGATGATGCTCCTTAGAGCCCATTGTGAAATGAAACAGGGCAGGCATGTTCATGACACAGCTGAAAATAGGTATGAAGAGCTTTTTATCTTCGATTATTATCTAACCAATCGTGGATTGTTGTCCTTAATAATAATTATTTCAATAGTTAATGTCGAATAGTTGTCGAAGTTGTAATTCTCAAAAATATGTACAGCTCAGTTGGATGGTTAACCACAGCTGAAATTGTGAGCCTGTTCAGAGATCGAAATATATAACCTTTAATATTGATATTTCAATAAAATTTTATTTCTTCCCTTTCAGGTCTGAATTCTTGAGTCACCATCTAGGAAGCAACACAATATTCACTAAAGCCAAAAGATCCTTAACCAATTCATTTGATCAACTATTAAAAAGAAAACTGTCCAGAGATGATTTTGGACCATCTTTGAGGAATTTGAACTTGCCTATCACCAATAGCTTAAATAGGGTAGGTTTAAACTGCATATTCTCATCTTACGCCATAAACGGCATCGATTGTGCTTAATAAATGAATGTAAGATAAAAAATATTAGACCAAGTTGGTTTCATTGTGTTTGACCTTGGATTTTGAAGCCATATTTGTTTTTTTCTTCAGGAACATTCTCCATCTCCTGGTGCATCAGCAGACCAAAACGAAAGAGATTCGGATAGTCCTAGATCTGGGTCTCCCACAAAAGGGTCACAAAATGACCTCAATCATTTACAAGTGAGAGATAACCAAAAAGAAACTGCATCACCTGAACGAAGTTCGGGGTCTGATAAAGCTCTTAAATCGCCAATGATGGATATGTAAGTCGAATTCCATGTGCCCAAACATGTGTGAATGTTAACAAATCAGTAATAAACGAACTACATATATATATATATATTGATCAACATATTCTGCCAGAATATACCCAACTCATTTAAAACTGTACAAAGATATACACGTGTCGGTCGCATCTTTAGAAACCCTGGTAATAATAACTAATGAGGTTGAGGGCTAATTTTCTTTAAAAAGAATGTTGAGGTTGTTTTTATTACTTTTTAGGAAATTAATGCTATTCTACTTGACAATGTAGCAGGTAATGATGGAAATTTTATGTGAACGTCCAAATACAGCATGGTTGGGTATATTATATCAATGGTTTTTTATAGGGAGATTATGGAAATTCTTTCATGCAATATTTTTGAAGGTTTCATTCACAGATAAGTATTTAATCTCTAGATTTCTGAAAGTTGGTAACAGCCCGAAATCCGCGACCTCTGAAGATAGCTCGCCCAACAGATTGGACGCCGGGTCATGGAGACAAGCCATTTTCAAAAGGGTTGTCACACCAAGCAAAGTTGAAAAACCCAATCAGCCAGCCAGAAAGCGGTCAAAAGAGGAATTGAAGATACTTTGGAAGAAGTCTATCTACCAAACTATTTTGCTCGTAAGAATGGAGAAGGAGAATGCTCGGCTGAAAGGTAAGAAGAAATTATCAAAAACCTACTTTATTCCCTTCACCCCTTACATAAATAAATGACCGCTATATAATCAGCTAAATATAAGAAGCAAATATCCAAAATGAATATATATCTCGTAAACTAAATCATAATATCGAGGAGTTATTTTAGACTGCCATCTTCGTTGGGAACATATTCAATACATTAAAAAGAAACTTAGATTTCTATTATATGAATTCAAAGATTAGAGACAAACTTCAAACGAAATTATCAAAAAAAATTATATCAAACATTAGTTGAATGCCACATAACCTATGGAATTATGATCTTAGGTTCGACGAATAATAACCATCTAAATTCTTTACAAATAATACAAAAACTATTCATAAAAACAATTCATGTAAAACCTTTACTATCCCTCAAATCGAGGTTTATAGGATCAAAACTTTTAGATATAAACAAATTATTTTGATATAATGTTATACTAGAATTCCATAGAAACAAACATTCGACCATTTATAAAAATTATCAATATGATATTAGAAATAAAAATAAACAAATAATTATTGTAACACAAAAAAAAGAAATAATATTGAAATTTTCTATATACTTAGGTCCAAAATTATATCATAAATTACCAAAATATATAAGAAAAAACCGAATATCATTATTAAAAACAGATTTATACGCTATTGAAAATTGATATAAACATGATATAATTTATAAAAGACTAACATGTAAATATATGTTCTTCATTGCTAATCTGCGATCCAAAATTAATGTACAAATTACATTTATATTGTATAGATTTTTTTTAGTCCTATCAGTTTATTGTAACTGAATGAACGAATCGTGAAATTAGAGGCATTCCGGCCACCACAAGGAACCAGCAGTACATAGGCCTCCCTTATGCACCTCTACATTCCTTAGACCTCAAGCCTCACCTTTCTAGCGAAGTTGAGTATGGCCTTGAGACCAAGCTCCTTAACGTCCTGAGGGTCCAAAGTAATGGACCCCAGTATAGCCTGCCTATAGTAGCTCAGAGCTTCACAGCGACACAGAACGTGCGCTGAGGTTTTTTCCTCTACCCCGCAGCGCTCATACAAGGGGTCCTCACCCACCCCGATCACGTGCAGATAGCGCCTTAACGTGTTATGGCTGGACAACAGTCCCACTAGCAACCGCAGCTTGGCTCTATCCAGAGATAAGCAGAAACGTCCATTCTTAGCGCTGGGCCGGGTTTCCGTACTTGACGGAGATGTCTGGAGATACTTACTTATTCATTTCTGAGAGTGTTGTCTTGTAATCCACGTCTCCATTTTCCTCCTAACTCTTTGCGCGAGCACACCTAAAGCTGGCTCAGAACCAACGAGCTTGCTGGCTGATCCTGTCTTCGCCAGAGCGTCCGCCGTTTCACTGCCCCTTATCCCAGCGTGCCACGGTACCCACATTAACGATACCGGATGCCTCGCTGAGAGACAATCCAGAGCCTCCCTGCATTGCAATACAAGGCTCGAAGTAATCTTAGTGCCTTCATTGCAGCGTGGCTATCGGATAAGATAGATATCCTTCTCCTAGGCCCACTCTCCTCCAGAGTGCGAGATGTGCCAGTATAGCAAAGATTTCCGCCTGGAAAATAGTGGTGTATCCACCAAGAGACAAGGATAGCCTAGTTCTAGGCCCAGAGACCCCAGCTTCAGAGCCCTCTTCGGTAACCGAGCTGTCCGTGTACCAGACCTGCCTCCGGCTACCGGCGTCCCACTCGTCCCTCGTTGGATACTCCGCATTGAACTCGCAGTTGAAGCGATATTTAGGGGTAATAAGATCAACCCTGCTTAGAAGCATGGGGTCCTCTCTTTGCAGATCGACTAAGATGGCAGTATGCCCCTTGACAGGATTCAAGAAGGCCCAGCTGCCCTGACTCCACAGTCGATGAGCAACTACTCTCGCTTCTCCGCGGATGACTAGATCCAATGGTGGGAGATCCAGCAAAGCTTCCATTGCACTCAGTCCCGTTGTTCGCATTGCGCATGTGAAGCTAATACAGGCCAAACGGTGAATTTTATCGAGTTTGGCCTTAGTTGTCTCAGTTCGAATGCAAGGCCACCAGACCAGGGAGCCGTACAAGAGAGATCGACGTACTATCATCGTGTAGAGCTAGTGTACCACTTTGGGTTTAAGCCTCCACCTTACCCCGACAACATGTCTCCAAGCCCACATTGAATTGCGAGCGCTTTGTTAACCTTGTATTCAACATGCTCTCTCCATTTCAGTTTGCAGTCCAGGATAATTCCTAGATATTTTACTGATTGAGATAGAACTAAACTAGTCCAAAAGAAGGTCGGCAAGACAAGCCCGTCAAGCCTTCTTCTCGTAGTGAATAGGATCAGCTCGGTCTTTCCAGCATTGATAGAAAGATCGACTTCCCTACACCACGATTCCACAGAGCGCAGAGCGCCCTGCATAATTTCAGAGACTGTTCTACAAAAACGACTCCTAGCTACTATGCTTAAATCATTAGCATCGACTTGCACGTAGACACCCTCACTGCTGAGCCTAACAAGGAGTTTACCACGTTTACCACGAGACACTACAATACGGGTAACAGAACTCCGCTCTCTAGCTAAGCTGACACTGCAGCTTACGTCATTCAGCATAGCTGTCGCTCCCTTACCCTCCAGAGTATTGTATTGAGTATTGTAACTGCTATGCCATATGTATGTTGTGTTAGCATGATCCACACATAAGGATATTTTACTCCTGTGGCATATCAGTTTGAAACTGTTGGAAAAAATTATACTCCAAAGTGTTTAAATTTTTCAAAGTTGATCTTTTGGAGTTGATCATGGAGAGCAGCGTTGGCTTGCTAGTAGTTTATTTTCGTCTTCTTAACAATGTATATCTGCACTGTAATTTTTTTCACGGACGTTTGTTTCATTCCATTGGTCTATCAGTGTACTAATTTTGACATTATATTTTTAGCAAAACAAGAAGAATCTGCAGTAAAACGTATCAAACTAGAATATGACGAGATGAAACCAACCAACAGGGAGGGGCAAACATTCGACGTTTGGGACATGCTGACATCTAAAGAGGGCACTCGTGTTAAGTGTGACCAACAAAAACTCTTGCACGCTATCAGACAGGGTGTGCCTCGAGGAAAAAGAGGAGAAGTATGGATGTTCTTAGCCGAACAGTTCTGCGCTAGAGTAGCGCCTATGGACACCTCCAAGTTCCCGTATTATAATGTGTCGTATGATACTCTTTTGAAGCAGCTGACGTCTCATCATCATGCACACGCTATACTCATTGATTTGGGAAGGACATTTCCTAACCATTCGTACTTCAGTAGTCCCTTAGGGCCCGGTCAGTTGGCTCTCTTCAATCTGTTGAAGGCTTATTCCCTTTTGGACCCTGAGGTAGGATATTGCCAGGGTCTGAGTTTTGTAGCAGGAGTTCTACTTTTACACGTAAGTGTTCTATGTTTCTGTTTGGTTCATAAAAACACAAATATTTGCTCGGAGACCCAGGAGCCATGTTGTGGACTGCTGTAGCCATGTTGTCGAGCCCCCTTTTGGTGAGAGCCTCAGTAACCCCGGGTTGTGCTACGAGTTTAGTATCGGTACATTTAATGTCATTTTATTCCGCTACGAGTACAAGTTTATTGTGTTCACATACACTGAAAACCAAATACCACCGAAGTCGTAATGTGTACGCGATAAGCCTGCGATATCTATTTTAGAAAGAATGCGGCGATGACTTTCATGACCTCGTACTCGGGTTGCTAGGCAACGAGGTGCATCTATCTGTTTCTAACATACATATCGCACGGTTTTCACGTTTCTCTCTCGTTCACATTACGACGACATCCAAATTTGAATCTCACCGTATGTGATTTTTAGATGGAAGAGCATCAAGCATTCTTTTTGTTGCGACACCTGATGTTCAGAAGGGGGATACGACAACAGTATCTTCCAGACATGGCCATTCTGCAGGTGAAACTGTACCAACTGTCCAGATTGCTACATGACCAATTGCCTGATCTGTATAATCACTTTGACTTGTACGAAGTTTCGCCTACATTGTACGCAGCTCCATGGATATTGACTGTCTTTGCGTCGCAGTTTCCGTTAGGATTCGTTACTAGAGTTTTTGGTGAGTAAAAGAATGTTTGGAAAAGAACATTGCATCGAATATGTATTTTAAAGTTTTTTTGTGTGGAATGGAGTAATCTCTGAGGCCTCTCTTATTCTTCTTGTCCGTACTACCATACTACCCAGAATATACATTTGATAAGCAAAATATGTCCTGGAAAATACCCCGTTGACTACTCTTTCCAAAATAGCTAAATTTTCTTTTCAATATAACCTATTGTTATACATTTTTTTACAGATTTGATATTCTTGGAAGGGTCTGATGTTGTCTTCAGGGTTGCTCTAGCGTTATTAACATATCATAAGGAAAAGCTTATGCATTGTGACAGCTTCGAGGAGATTATGAACTATCTCAAAGAACAGTTACCGAACATTGATAAGACTACTTTGGAGAAGATTATGAAACAGGTAATAACAATGATCGTATCCTTTTTGATTCATTGTTTTGTCTATTTTTCTCTCTCAAGAAATTTTACTCATACAGCCGTTTTCTTTCGAAGGTATACATCACGGACATTGCCAAACAGTTGAACGAGTACAAGGTCGAGTACCAAGTCCTACAAGAAGAGATGACTTCAGTACAGCCTCAGATGGAAGCATTGCAGAAACTTGAAGTTCAAAATCGGACGTTGACAGAACAAAATAAATCTCTCTTAAATCAGTTAGAATCATCTTTGACCAATGTACAAAGACTCGAGAAGACAAGAGTGTTACAACAGTCGCAGCTGAACAGACTCGAGATGCAAAATAGAGCCTTAAATGTCACTATTGCTACTCTAGGCAACTTTATGAACAGTTTGGTGGAACAGAAGTTAGATATTGAGATTCCAGATGACGTAAGGAGGATATTGTCGCAAATATCTCTGACAGAACGGAGACAGAGCGAGGTTAAGCTACAACAGAATAATCTGATGAAAATGTTTCAGAGGTCTGATAATAATTCAGATAAGATAATGGTCAAGTCATTGAGTACAGGTAAGACATATTTTATGATTTCACTATTAAGAAACATTCAGCTACTTTGGCACCACTGACACACCTAATGATTTTTCCGGTGATTTTACTTACGCACCTTTCACGCCAAAATAAGGTATTGGCATTCAATTCCTCTTAAACCTACCTATTTTCTCTATAAATACTAATTCGTATTGAATAGTCCATTTTTATAAACTTTTTTTAGGTAAAATAGACTTACCAGAACGCAAGGAATTCAGAGCGAACAGCTTAAATTCACAAACCATCATGGAACCGACTTTGAAAACTCAACAGGACAAGTCTCCAACCTCATCTACAGAGAGGATATCGAAATTCTTTTCCACTTCTCATAACACGATACTTCAACAGAGGCACAATTCTATTTTCAACAACGCAAAAATTGACATTACAGTACACGAGGTTGATAATTTGAAGAACTCCGAAAAATCTAATAGTCTACCATTGCCGGGTAAGTAAAGATGAATCCAAGAGCACTTCAGATCATAGACCAATCTACTACATATAAATAAAAATCGCAAAAAAGTTCCATTTAAACTGTCCTGTGACACAAATTTTTCATGGGGAAAATTTCTATGGGCGTCTATGAGGCAGACACTTTTACTATTTGATGCCATACGCCTGTGGAGAGTAAGTACATTTTTTGTTTTTGTTGCAGGTAAAATTGAACCGAAGTTAGACAGTAATAAAATCTCACCAACGGAGTCGGTGGATAGCGGTCTTAGTACCCCAAGCAGTCCACGTTCGACGGAACCTCATCCGTTGAGTAACTGTGACGTCACCTTCACTTATAACGGCACTAGAGAGCTGAAGAATATAAAAAACATCAAGAATATGACCAGGAATGCTAGTCAAGACATCTCCACTAAGTGATTTTGGCTTCTTGTTCATTTTCATTTGAATGTGTGATATTAATTTTTAGTTTCATTTGTCTACTTGGTGAATATTTGGAACTGGTTGATTTAAAAGTAATTACAAAAGAATGCATGGAAGTATGTTAGACAAGTGTCGAATTATGGGACCTAACACTAACATGAACAATTCTCATTAGATATTAGTTCGACTTTTGTAGTTACATTTTGGAGATTTCATTACATTATTACAGTGGCTAAGATTATACATACGTATTCCCCTAGAATACGACATAATGCTAACAATTCCATACATTTGAAATAAGTAGCTGCTTTCGTTAATATGTAATGTTATAGATAATTTTATAATTAATTTCCCTTATACCGAAGCAGCCGCGCAGGCAGAAGCCTAAATACCAGAGCACCGCGGCCGCTATGAGGAGCTTAAAGAAACTTTGTTAATTCAATTTTTGAGCTGCCTAAGGTTAGTAGAACGTGGACAAGCTTCCTGAAATAGATTGTTCCACAATATCGATATCCTAGTGGCAAAGAAGCTGTGGATCCGATTTATCGTACCGTAAAGTAAATCATTGATATGTAAGAGGTACAATGTGGGAGCCAAGACCGATCCCTGGGGAACACCCACGTGGACATTGTGGGATGAAGAGAAGAACCCGAAGGATACCTTGCGTCAGCCCGACCTGCAAAGCTTCTCTGGGAGGCCATAGGATGGAAGTTTGCATAAAAGGGCAGCTTGTCACAGGTGATCGAACGCTTTCGTGATATCAGGAGCAATACATGTGCCTCAACATAAGACTGGATGAGTTTGCTACAAAGTTGCGTAACGTAAGCTAGGAGGTCCTCCGTGGATCGCTGGTTCCGGAAACTATACCGCCTGTAGCTAATAAAGCCATGACGTTCGAAGTACACGAGAAGCTTCCGATTTATGCACTACTCCATCTCTTTAAATTTAACAGAATGCAGAGCTATAGGCCTGTACTTTGAGAGTCGGTCTTAAGTCCTTCTTTTGGGATGGGTTGGATGTGAGCAAAGTTCCAGTTTTCTGGGAAGGGGTCGGATTCGTAAGATATCTGGAAGAAACGCGAAAGAACTGGAGCAAGCTCCGCTGCATAGCTCTTCAGTACAATGGCATGAATCAAGTCCGGACCAGAGCTTTGTTAATGTCGAGCGACAAGATAACTCTTGTTACAGTCTTATGTCTGAAGGTTACTTCCCGCATAGTGTAGGGAACAAGGGAACCCTTTAAATCGACGCCACTCTCGGGCGTTGGCGGCACAGCCATGGTGCAGTTGGCAGCAAATATATTGCAAAGCCTTTGAGTCGGTTACAATCGTTCCATCCTTACAAGGTAAGCGGTGGTGATAGAAATAGTGAACCTAAAAGACGGATAAAGGAACATCATTATGTTCTCTCTCAGCAGATGGCGCATCACTTGTAGCCACTTTTAATAGTCTCGTAGTAATTTTTATAACAGTAGCAAGTTGACAAATCAGTCTTTTAGGCAACTGCTGTGCTTAACGAAATTCAAATGTTCTAGGAATATGTGGAACCTGGGACTGCTACCCTTATGTATAGTCTAAGATTCGAGTTAGAAGCGACCTTCACCAATCTGTTTAATGAATGAGAAGTGTTTTATATTAAATTTAGTATGATGCAAAATATATCGCCAGTAGGTTGGCTAAAAAATTCCTGGCGAGACTATAATTGATTAAAAATTGAAAAATGACTATTCAACATAACAATAATAAGTTTAACGAATAAATTTAATTCCAACCGAAAGAATGACGCCTTTAGAATATGCAAACATTGAGTTGTATATTTTTTTCCTGGCTTAACTACTGAGTTGGCAGGCATAAACAGGTATGTTGATACTAGTAATTTTCACCAACTTGTATAGTAAATCAAAATAAGCACCTTTTCGAAGCGAACATGACGATAAGGGTTGTCTGCAAAAAAACTGGCTGAAATGATGGTTGGCAGGTATTTAAAAGTGAAATTTTGAGGCGAATGGAAACTTGCGACAAAGACGTCGGAGCTAAGTATCCCATGCGATACACTGATACGGTCAACTGGCAGTAGGCTTGAAAATGATAATATAATAAATAATGAATCAAATATATACCAGGTGTTTTAAATTCCACTTCCACCATTGTGTTGTCGAAAGCGGTAAACTCATTAGCGCAATATTTAATAAAGTCATTTCTTCGTTCTTAATAATCATAGTTATGCCAGAATTTTTTCAGCCAACCCACTCGCGATATATTGTTTAGCATACTAATTTGATATAAAATACTTTTCATCCATTAAACAGATAAGTGAAAGTCATTTCTAACAAGGATCTTCTACTAGTATTTTTTCAAGCCCTTCCAATTATTTGAATACCTCATATACTCACCCTAGCTTTAGTTTCCAAATGAATCACTATATGGTTAATATTTGAGTTACGAAAACTGATATTCTAAAATATGAAGTGGCTAACCGTTGTACTACTCACCCACAAAGCGAGGGAATTACGAACGCTTTCAAATTTTATGCTCCGGAAACTACTTCATTAATGCGCCACTGGTTTTAAAGAATCGAACTGATAAGAATCATTTTCGATTCTTGAAGTCGAGAGGAAGCTTTCATAGCCACTTTCAGACGTAAATGCTATATCAATCAGCTTTTACCACCAAAACTGGGACTCTTCAAATATTCGGAAAATGTGCGTCTTACTATGGCAGTGTGTTTTGCATTTCGTCATAATGGGTAGCGCAAGGAATGAGGGCCTGGAATGGTCGGACTAATCGGAGCTTGTCATTCTCATAGACAAAACAAATATCGTCAATATTTTAGCGTATGGTTGAAGCAGAACGTCTTTCATCAATCAGTGAAAAAAATGGGATAATTTATTGTTTAAACTATACCACATCTATAGTTGTACCACTCATGAATGTATTGAAGTTGTACTTATTATATTATTATTTTTATTAGTCATAGTGTAATTGATGCTAGTTAATATCTTATTTATATTATGTTTTATATACATTATTGTGATTTGTGACATGAAATAAAATTATCTGTTTCTTATTGTATGTGCTTTCTTGTTATCACTGCATAGAAATATCGCGGTGAAGTCCTATTTGAAGTTCCAATGTACACAACTCTTGTACCGACTGATCGGAAAAACTTCTTGGTAGGTAGTCTCGAGCTTATTGCGGCATTGATGCCGATGGACGGCTAAGCCGTTACTGATATCACAATAAAATTTTATTCAATTCAGCTCTGCTCCCATAATCGAATACCTAAGAAATAGGGGCTACTCCACGGAAGGAGCATCATGATAATCAAAACACCTTTTTTGTGTTTGGCGCCGGGGCGGCTGTTTTGCTGCATTTTCGATCGTAACAGTAGAAGACACATTTTCTGTGGCTCAGACTCGCCCCTGAGAATATAGTTTGACGAAAACGTATTCAACTTTATTTTGAGAACACCTCGATGGGAGGTATTAACTAAATAAAGAATATATTAATATTGATAACATACAGGGTTTTCATCTGAAAACTTCCAATCACGGATTTATCGAAAATCACTGATTAAAAGAAAAAACACCGAGACACGTCAAAACATTTGTAAAGGGGGACAACTTTTTAAACAAAAACTACTTCACCTCCTTTCACCCTCGCCCCCCAGGGTCATTACCTAAAAAATTTTAAATGATAAAGGGTATCGAGTAATAGCTTGTTTGAAAGGTCTTTCGAAGTCATCTATTTTGACGTTTGATTTTTCAAAATCACTTGATTCGTTTTCGAGAAAATTAGAAAAATCTTTATCTATCTCAATTTGCTCAGATAGAAAACAAAAACCCACGAAAATATGACTTTTTATATCAATAAGTGTTCAAAATGTTTCCCGTTAGGGTTTGCCAAATCTACAATTGGTTTATAATTTGAGACGGACACTACCAACATAAACAGCAATTCGCAACAACTAAATAACAACCCGATTTTTTCCCGCATTCTTTTCATCAACACAGATATCCTGGGCGAACTGTACTTATTGTTATACCTGTTTAGTTATTTGTTGCTAAGGGAAACCAAGAATTTAATTTGCTATCAGCTACCTTTGTGACAATGGGATAGAGAAATTTAATTTATTGATTCAGATTTTACTTCCAAAATGGCTTACTCACTAACCGAAAGAGTGGAAATGATCGTAATGTATGGTGCCCAAAATCAATGTGCTCGGCAAACTGCCATCACGTTTAACGCCAGACATCCGAAGAAGACAACTTCGCATAGGTACTCGTATGTTTTGGACCTTGTTACTCAAACTGGATCTATTGCAAATAAAAAACGTGATCATCGGAGAGTTTTTGATAAAGCCGCTCAAGTTGAGGCTTTGGGTCATATTGGAATGAATCCTAATACTTCATTACGCAAAATTGTTGCTGCGACTGGTATTTCATTAGGCTCTGTACAAAAAGTTACTAAACTCCATAAATTTCTTTCATTCAAAAGGAAAATATTACAAGAGTTAACCGAAGATGATTTCGATAGGCGAGTTGTATTTTGTGAACAAATGACTGCAGCGATTAATGATAATACCTTTCATGTAAAGAATCTCTACTTCAGTGATGAATGGACACTTTATCTAAATGGATTTGTTAATAAGCATAACTGCAGATATTGAAGCAATGAAAATCCACAAGCTTTTGTAGAAGGGCATACCCAGTACCCCCAAAAAATTAATGTATGGCCAGGCATTTTAGGAAACAAAGTGATTGGGCCATTATTTATTAATGGAAATTTGAATGGAGACATTTGGATATGTTGGAAAATACCATCAATCCGCTTATCACTGAAAACTTTTCTCTATGGGGCCATTTGGAATCTGTTGTGTTTATTACCCAACCTGAAGTGTCTATCTGAACAAATGAAGAGAAATACAGATTTTTCCAATTTGCTTGAAAACGAATCGACCGATTTTAAAAAAATCAAACGTCAGAATAAAGGACTTAGAAAGACCGTTCAAAGAAGTTATTACTCGATACCCATTGTCATTTAAAATTTGTAAGAGGATTACCCTGGGGGCAGAGGGTAAAACGGGGTGAAGTAGTTTTTGGTTAAAAAGTTGTCTCCCTTGGCAAATCTCTCGACGTGTCTCGCCGTTTTCTCTTTTAATCAGTGTTTTTCGGTAAATCCGTAGTGGGAAATTTTCAAATGAACACCCTGTATATTATATTCATTCCTGTGGAGAGAATATGTGAATAGTCCAACCTCAGGGATCCTCGTTAAGGCCACCTTTGTTTGTTATATTTATCTAGGCAGCAGCGGTGGCCGCAGTATTCTCGGTATCCTGATCAGTCGCCGTGCACGGTGCGGGTTCGATTTCCGTCGCAAAAGAAATTTTTCTCTTGACTATGGATGTTGTGATTGTCCGTAGGTGGCAGACGGTCTCTCACTGTCGATCGCAGAGGAACCACCCGGCGGATCTCGTAGGCGGGGCCAGAATGTGTGCATGTTGCATGCACACGTGTTCCCTCACCAGAGTCCGTGTGGCGACCCCCCTTTCCCCTGGATACCCCGTTTTTTTACGCATACTTTCTTACTACAGTCGTCGCACAAAAATAAAACAATACAAGCAATATGGCTGCTAATGATCATGTCTAAGTGTATGTTGCAAATCAGCTATATGAAAAAAGTTTCATTAGTGTTTGGAGTAAATAGTTCTGAATACGGATCTAGCTTTCCCAGAAAAGTAAATACTGATAGAAAGACGTCACCTGTTGATCAGCCGTTCGCGTCAATAGATGTCAAACCGTGACGAAATGTAAAAATAATATTATTCACATTAATATACAACATGGTGAATAAATTTCATTCCACAAAAGGATTGGATTAACAGATATACTGTGGTGAAATCAACTTAGCAAGCTTATTTGACAAACATCTCGAATGGGAGTGGTCGATGTCCGCGGGTGAATAACAGATACAGTCTGATGAAATTAGCTTCGCCGGTTTATTCGGCAAACACCTCGGATGGTAGTGGTCGTTGTCGGAAACGCCTGACTCTTCTCTGTATATTGTTTACTGCTCGATTTATTTCCCTTTTCCAAACTCTGTCACTATGTTCCCTTTGAGGTCGGCACGGGTATTAGGTATCTTGAAAAGTGGTAGTCAAAATAAGAGTGTAAAAGAAAAATATCTAAAATGTTTATAAAAATAAAATTATCAAGGTGACTGCAAAGTAATTTGTTTCTTGGATAGTGCATTATACAGGGTGCGGCACAGAGGATGGACGGTTTTAAAAAAATCATAAAATAGTTAATTTTTACTCGGAAACAAATTTATTGATGGAATCAGGTTCACAAGGAAATAGCATTTGAGACAGTCAAGTGTGGTAAATCACATCAGGCATGTGGTGGCCGAAATCGTTGATGCAGTGCTGGAGGCGTTCTTGGAAGTTCGCGTAGACTCTCTCCAACATCGCTCTCTCAACTTGGGCGACTTCCACGCGAATTTCGCCCTTCAATTCGTCCAGAGTTCGGGGCTTGTTCGCCTATACTCTAGCCTTAAGGTGTCCCCATAAGAAAAAATCGCATATAGATAAATCTGGGGACCGAGGAGGCCAATGAACATCGCCAAACCTGGAAATAAGGCGACCAGGAAAGAGAGGGCGAATAACGTCCATGGAAAAGTTTAAGTACGCAAGAAATAGCGATTAAACAGTGAAGTCTGTCTCCACTCGATTTAACCGTCTCTGTGTCAAATACTCACGAACAGACTGCAGTGGCTGTTTGGAAAATGTTGTTCGCTTTGTACAGGGTGCGGCAGAGAGGATGGACGGTTTTAAAAAATCATAAAATAGTTAATTTTTACTCGAAAACAAATTTATTAATGGAATCAGGTTCACAAGGAAATAGCATTTGAGACAGTCAAGTGTGGAAAATCACATCAGGCATGTGGTGGCCGAAATCGCTGATGCAGTGCTGGAGGCGTTCTTGGAAGTTCGCGTAGACTCTCTCCAACATCGCTCTCTCAACTTGGGCGAATTTCGCCCTTCAATTCGTCCAGAGTTCGGGGCTTGTTGGCGTATACTCTAGCCTTGAGGTGTCCCCATAATAAAAAATCGCATATGGATAAATCTGGGAACCGAGGAGGCCAATGAACATCGCCAAACCTGTAAATAAGGCGACCAGGGAAGAGAGGGCGAATAATGTCCATGGACGCTCGGGCTGTGTGGGCGGTCGCCCCATCCTGCTGGAACCACACACGTCGAATTGGAACACGTCGCCGTCGTAATTCAGGGAGACAGAAGTTGGTGATCATGTCGACGTAGTGCTCTGAGTTCACGGTAACATCACGACCATTACCGTCTTTGAAGAAGTAAGGGCCAATGATGCAATTTTGCGATACAGCGCACCAAACCGTTACTTTTGGGCTGTGCAGCGGTCTTTCGTGTAACTGTTGCGGATTCTCATTAGCCCAATAACGACAATTCTGCTGGTTAACGATGCTGTTTAGGTGAAAGTGGGCTTCGTCACTCATAAACAAAATGAGGTTCTCATTTTGATCGATCAGTACTTCCATCTCACGTACGAAGTTCATTCGTTGTGCATAATAACTGTTGCACAATGGCCAGTTTGTAGAGGTGAAAGCGGAGATCCATACACAAAATTCGCCTTACCGAACGATCACTAAGGCGAAGTCCAGCAGCATGTTTCCGGACAGATCGAGTCGGACTGCGAAGAAAGACCTGTCGAACGCGTTCAACATTTTCAGGAGTTCGAACTGTTCGCGGCGCTCCTCTTGGTCTTCTGTTGATCAGTTCACCACGCCTGCGAAGTGATTCAACCCAACGAAGGATGGTGTTTCGAGAGGGAACAGCTCTATTCCGATGAATGTTGAAGTGGCGACAAAACTCACGCTGTACTGAAACATTATTTCGGACGAAACAATCATAGGCGAAAACGCGGTACTCCACCGTCCAAGGCTAACGACAATTGGTAAAATAATGCTAGGATCTCACGAGTCAAACGGCACCCTCCCCACCTCTCTCGTAGACGGAGGCGGAGAGTACTACCCATCCCAAAAACGTCCGCCCTCTCTGCCGCACCCTGTACAATATAAAGATTTATGCTTTACATGCTGATAAAATACACATATGAAATGTCAAGGCGATTCAGTTTTATCAGGTATCGGTAATGTTGTGGACAAAAAAATAAGAGTACGTTTAATGTTTTCGTTATTATGGCCAGTAGAATATTTCTATGGTTAGTATAGTATTTGCTGAGTTATTGACCGTCCTTCCTTTGCAATATGGGTCCCGCGAAACATTGTAAGTCAGAAGAACGGCGTTTAATATTACAAATGCGTAGTCAAAACAAAACCTACGCATTTATTTCGAGTGTAGTAGTAGTAGTAGTAGAAAGATTTATTTAGCACATTTGGCTACATAAACAGAACAATTGTAAACAACTTAGAACTAGTAAATTCAAGCCATATGGTGTATGATGTAAATGCTGGGCAACCTATAATTGTAGATTTAACAAGTGATTTCTCAATTTTACTTTAAATTTTGTCAAAGTTTTCTGGTCTTTTATCTCCGAGTATAATTTATTATATTCAATCAACCCTTGATGGAATACAGATTTGTAGCATATGTTATACTTTTTGGTCATTAAATGGAAGTCATCTTTATTTCTGGTATTATGTAAATGATGGTCGACATTTGATGATGTTAAATTAGTTAGACTTGATGGAAATATATTATTTTTTACTTTATAAATGAATATCATTACAAGATATTTGATAAAATTTTTTACATTGAGCCATTTTAATTTGCTAAGCATTTGCCTAATTGGAGTATATTTATCTTTATTTAGTATTATTCTCATGCACTTATTTTGTAAAATTTGCAGTCTTTCAAAAATGGAATTATTTGCTAAATATAGAATAGTCGAACAGTACAAGAAATTTGGAAGAATGATGGTATTATAGATAATTTTTCTGCTATATGAACTCAGACATCCAGAAACTCTCGATAAATATCCCACTTTACTACTAATCTTATTTATAACTTTTTCATAATGAATATCAAAAATTAATCGAGAGTCAACAAAAACTCCCAGGTATTTAAAATTTTCTACGAATTCAATATCTTCACCATCAATATTCAGTTGAACATTTGTACATTGTTTTTTTCCGATTAACAAGGCTTTCGTTTTACTTGCATTTAATTTTAGTCTGTTAGATGCTAACCATTTTGAGACAAGCTTCAGGTCTTCATTTATATAAGAGATACCAGACTGAATATTTTTAGTACTTATATAAATCATAGTGTCATCGGCGAAAATTTGAATTTTGCATTTTTTGACTATGGCAGGTAAATCATTTATGTATAAAATAAAAAGAAGTGGTCCCAGGATACTGCCCTGTGGAACACCCAACGTATTTTCAATTTTTGATGAAATAGTGTCATTAACTTTTGTAACTTGCATCCTTTTAGACAAATAATTTCCAAACCAATCTAAAACACTTCCTGTTATACCATATGCCTTCAATTTACCTAACAAAATATCTCTATCAATCGTTTCAAATGCCCTCTTCAAATCCAAAAATACTGCTATGACAACTTCTTCTGAGTCTATGGCTCTTCTCCAATTCTCAGTTACCAACTGGAAAGCTGTTTCTGTGGAATATTTTTTTCGAAAGCCTGCTTGCGCCTCCACTAAAATTTTGTTTTCTTCTATAAACTGCATTAATTGGTCATGCACTATGGACTCTAATAATTTTTCAATGTCTGGTAACACATTTACTGGTCTCATATCGCTGCATCTTTTAGAATTTTTTATCTTGGGAACTGGTGTTATTGTAGAGCATTTCAAATTTTCAGGAAAAGAACTGCTTCTCAGTGAACAATTGATCCAATTTAATACAGGATATCCCAAAATTTCGAAACAGTTTTTCAGCACGTTTTTAGTAATCATTTCGGCACAGTTGTTATTTGATTTTAAACTGTTTACTTTTTTTCTTAGATAATTCAATGATACGCTGTGAAATTTTGAAAGTGTATGCAACATTTCCCCCTGGAAACTGATTTTCATATAGTCAGGTGCAGCATTGGCAGTACCTACAATATCAACAATACTTTCCACAAAATATTCATTTAGTTTGTTTGCAATCACCAAAGAATTTGTTTCGGTACCGTTTTCGAATTGAACTTGATTTACACAATCATGCGGCTTCGAATTGATCAGTCTTTTTAAAGTCTTCCACATCTTTACACTGTCGCACTTGTTATTATCGATTTGTTTATCGTAGAATTTTCTTTTTTCTTCTCTAATTACATATACACATTTATTCCTAAGAGTTTTATATACCTCCCAATCATCATTTGATTTTGTGAATATACATTTATTGTATTGTTTGTCTCTCAAATTTTGAGCTACCTTAATATTCTTGTTATACCAGGGTGTATTTTTTGTCGAGCAAATCAGTTTTTTATCAGTTGCAAGATCTAAACAAGTTTTTATATTTCCTATTATGTTGTCATATATTTTTTCCATATTCTCACCAAAATTCCAATAGCAGCCAGCAAGTTCTCGTTCAAGTTTTTCGTACTTAATAGTATTTACGATTTTCTTAATTTTTGTATCATAAAAATGCCCTACCAAGGGCAGCATTGTCCAACTGTGATCGCTAACTTTAGGTGTATGTACAGCTTTAATCCCTGCACATTCGAAATTTACAATAACAAGATCTAACAAAGTCTCTGATAATGATGTTATTCTGGTACTCTCTTCAATTTTTTGCTTGAACCCATAGTTATTTATGGTTTCTTTCAATTTTCTTGTTTTCATGCTTTTACCATAATAATTTAAATTAAAATCCCCTTGTGTGATAGCTAAAGTACTAAAAGAACAACAAACTGCTGAGAAACAACCAGAAAGAAGAGGTCGTCCAAGAAAAACAACGCCACGCATGGATAAAAGGATTGCTCGTGAAGCTGTTAGAGATCCATTTTGTAATTCGTTCGTTATAAAAGGTCAGTTGGGCTTATCTATCAGCACTAGAACAATAAGAAGACTTTTCAAGAAATGAATCTTCATTGCAGAGTTGCCAGAAGAGTTCCCCTATTATCTAAAAAGCATACAAATTCTGCAACGAATATAGTTTGCAAGGAATAATCTAAACGGCACCTACAGTCGCAATTCGAAAACTGTCCTTTTACCGATGAAACAAAAATAAATTTGTTTCAGGTCTAATTAGGGAACTGAATCCTCGCTACACAATAGGAACTGTTAAGCATGGCGGAGAACATCAAAATATGGGGTTGCTTTTTATATTCCGGCGTTACACCTATTTTTTGGATAAAATAAAATATGACCAAGGAAATTTATTTACAAATCATGGAGAATGTTATGCTACCTTATGCTGAGGAAAATATGCCACTACGTTGGATCTACGAACAGGATAATGATCCTAAGCATACAGCAAAGGTAGTAAAACAGTGGTTCCAGCCGAAGAAAATTGAAGTTTAGCCATATCCTCCACAGTCTCCCGACCTGAATCCGACAGAGAATCCTTAGAAGGAAAGTTCCTTTGGGAAGAAGTTCAAGAAACATGGTATTCAGTACCTCCTTAAACCTGTCACAAACTTATCGACTGAATGCCAAGCAGATGTGGTGCTGTCCTGAAGAAAAAGGATTACACTATCAAGTACTAAAAATACTCGTTAATTAGAAATAAAAATATGTTAATTAAATGCAGTGTTTCGCTCTGTTTTATCTATTTACTCTTATTTTTTGAATCACTTGTATTTTCACCATACTGAATTGTTTATTTCTTATTTTTCCAAGTCTTTATTAATATTATAATGTTCATTGTGTTTTAAAAGAGAAAACAATATTCTTAATTTGTATAAGATCATAGATTGCTTAAGTGGCATATATTTATGACGTTTAATTATATTATTGGTTTTAAAAAATGTTTTGAACACCACTGTATCGTCGTTTTTTTTTGACATTAGGTTTTTTGCGACATAACGTCGGTTTTTCTACAAGTTGTTAACTTAGCACAAGCTGTTGTAGACTTGTGAACTGTGGTAGATTTTGATGTACGTGGTCTTAAACGTGTTTTTAGGTTTTTTACATAATACCCCTGCCGGTCTGGTATACTACACATACGACTATCTGATAGTTTCAACGCCTACCCAGGAAATTCTCCTTCTCTGAAATAACTAAGGTTAGGCAATGCCAATGATGTTATACATTTTTTTAATCAGAATTATAAACTGTATACACCAATCCAATATGGCGTCTATAAGAAAAAATAAAGTTGATGCTGGAGGTCAAAAGACGAAACGTCATATTTTAATTCTAATTATGCTATCTTGTAAAGGAGAACAAGTGGCAATGTTAAAATTATTTTGAAATGTGACTACAAATAAAGTCAAGAATAATTAAAACCGGAAGCACTTTGAATTTCGAAAATCTTTGCGCGGCATCTTGTTAGTAAATACGCCTTTGCCCCCATTTAATCGACTTCGTATCTCTTACCGATACCGAGATCCCAATGGAAAGGGTAGAATTTGAAACACACAGTATAGGTATTTTACATTCATTTCCATCACACATACATTTGCAATCCATGCTCGGGCGTTTGTTTATGTAAGGTCACGTGCATACCCTTTTTGTTTCGTCTCACCGCCTTAAACATTTTCTCGTCAACGTGTGAGACTTCCACATTTAAGCCTATCATTGTCAGTATGACAAAAAAGCGTGCGAGTTCACGTTTTGTAGATCTTAGATATAAAACATAGCAATACAAGATACAGGGTGTTTGAAGGGTGAGTAATTAATTTACACTATGCGTCAGTTTTAAGGAGAAATAACATTTTTTCTTTTTTGAGAAAATCCCCAGTTTTTAAATTTGTTTCAATATTTTTTATATTTACGGTCGCAACAGCGCAAAATTTATTTTATTTTTAAGTCTACTGTTACTTCATTCATATTCAACCGACATTTGATACAAACAGTTGAAGAACAAGTAACAGTGGAGCAACAAACTTCCTTAAATCAATGCAAAAAATGTTACGTCAACTTTACAATAAGCAAAAAAAATAACACAAAAGTGTACGGGGTTTTCAAGTGTAATTAAAAACTTCTCTAGTTAACAATCTTTCTAAATAAAAAAAATATTAGATAACTCATCAAAAAATAAATTTATCTTCAACGATTCGTGATAGTGGATGCAGCCAAATCAATTCAATTACCTAATTGAGCAGGTACATTATAACAAAGGTAAACCTATTATTCTCTTTTTGCTCAGTTTATTGTAAATCTTGTTCAAATTGAGTTCCATCATTTCTAATGCATGCATAACATCTTTCTTATTTCTCTTGTGGTATACTGTAGTGTTATTTCTCGTTTGATTATCATAAATGCATTAATTTTTTCTATTAATTGTTCTCTTGTATTAACGGGTGCGTAATAAACTAGTGCTTTAGCACGGCCCCAGACGTAAAAATCAATCGGGGTCAAATCCGGCGATCTTGCAGGCCATGGGATTGGACCATCTCTGCCAATCCAAGCGTTGGGAAATGCATTGTCTAGGTGCTCCCGGACTGCTAATATCCAGTGCGATGTGCAGCCATCATGTTGGAATGTCAATGGTTCTTCATTTTCAAAATTTGGAACTCCGTGCATGAGTTCGGGCAGATCATTTATTAAAAAAATTAGATAATTTTGCCCATTCAACTTGTCCCGTAAATAATGTGGGCTGAACGCGTCTTTGGTAGTCATCATTTTCTTCGAGACCTTGCACAGGAGTGTAATGAAGGCTGCATACACTACCACGAATCGTTGAAGATTTATTTTTTGTTGAATTATCCAATCATTTATTTTACATGCGGCATACTAGATAAGTTTTTAATCACATTTGAAAACCCCGTACTCTTTTGTTCTTTTTCTGCTTATTGTAAAGTTGACGTAACATTTTTTACTATTGATTTAAGGAAGTTTGTTGCTCCAATGTTACTTGTTCTTCAACTGTTTGTATCAAATGTTGGTTGAATCTGAATGAAGTAACAGTAGACTTAAGAATAAAATCAATTATGCGCCGTTGCGACCGTACATAGAAAAAATATTGAAACAAATTTAAAAACTGTGGATTTTCTTAAAAAAGAAAAATCATTTCTCCTTAAACTGTAAATGTAAATTAATTAGGCGATATAAATAGCCAATAGCCTCAGCCATTTCCGTTTGGCTACTCACCCTCCAAACATCCTGTATAACAACAACAACAGTTTGTGTTACATTTAATCGTGTATTTTGGGAAATGGATGAAAACAAAGGTATTCTATCATCCAATGAATGTGTCTGTGTGTGTGTGCAAGAGGGAGTAGCGTTAACGATCGGCTTGAGAATTTTTGCAGTTTCCCTTCGGAAATTTAAGCTCCGCACATGGTACAGTAAGTCAATTTGAATACTTATTTCGCATGACATTGAAATTAACATGAAAATAACTATAGTTAGGTGAAATTAACGGTGCTCGAACGGTGTAGTAGATGTCCGTGGGTGCATTAACAGGACCTAAGGCATCTCTTATACTGACATATCTACGTTTAAATGTATACCTCAAAACGGTTCATCTTAATTTTAAATGTCACAAGTACAATCCATTTGGAGGTGTACACGTAAACGTAGTAATGCCTATGTTAGCGTGGTTGATGAGTATTTTAAATTTTGGGGTAATAAAAAGAAAACTATATTTTAGTTTCCAAAAATTTATATTTTACATCATGGTATCGTTAATTTTTCATGTCACACATAAAAAACGTATTTCTATTTGTTATTAGTGAAGTAATGAAAACAATTAATTGAAATATAATTAATTCATCATCATTCTATGATCCTTATTTACAGATGATGATCCATAATTAATATGAAAAGAATGGTAACCTAATGGCAAAACACGATAAAATATATGTATATTAAATACTGTGCTGACCGCATCAACCTGAAAAAAAAACACTCATCAGACACTACAAAAATATTGATACAATAGATGTGTTTCTTTGCAAGTGAAGTGAGGCAGTCCAGAAATTTGGCTGTTAAATCAGTGGAAAAAACAGTTGAGCTAACCTCGATCAGAAAATAACCTAAAAAATGTCTTTTATAATTTATCATGAAGATAGACGTAAAGCTAAACATTTTTGCAGTTTTCTAGTAAGGATCGCAATAAGTAAACCCAGATTCAGTGTCTTATTTATTGGGATTCAAGAGAGAAAAAATCTCACTCAGATGAGATTGGTGTGTTGGTAAAGCAGTGGTGCTAAGCGGGAAGAAAAAGTCATCTCATTTAAACTGAGCAAGCAAAAAGAACGCATCCAATATCATTTTAAGGAGATATTCCTCATCAACAAATTATATGTTGTCACTAGTATTACAAAACTCAGATAAACGAAGATTATAGATGGCAGCACTGGCTAAGTCTACACCAATATCTGAGTTGTAAAAATGTTATTAAAAACGTAATATTCCTGATTTCCTTTGAGCTTACCTACAAGTAACTTTACTAACAGCACTGACACTTGGCCAAAGTACCCATAGGGTCCCAAGCCGGCAGAGTGATGGGTACCAAATCGAAAACTTTGAGTACCTCTTCAGGTACAAACTTCTTATCTATAACCACTTCAAAGGTAAACTCCTTGAACCAGTCGGTGGTCATCAATAAATATCCCTTCTCGCCGCGATCCTCGCCCCATGAATTCTCTACTCTAAATTTAGTCACTTCTCCATTATCCTTGAAATAAACAAATATTAATTGTACAGACTTTAACGTTTGTAAGAAACATGTTATCCAGGCACGCGTATTATATTACAGCAATAAATATTTTTTATATCGTCGTATATTTGCATCTCTGAACGAGGAAACGCACCACTTGCCCTCCAACGAGGAATCTTAAAATTTCGACCCAAAGCTGTGACGTAGTAAGTTCTAGCGTGACGTAATAAGTTCCTCCGCGCCCTGTCCTTAGGATGTAGCCGTACGTCTACAAGAAGGTTAGCCTTCCATCATATGTTAGGTGAATGACGTTGAGCCTTCGGCGGGAAATATAGGATTTATGACAGGGTTCGCAAGCTATTCAAAGTTTGGTAAAATGTAATAAAAGCTAGGAGATAACTTAGAGGTTTTACGAATAACTTCTGTTTTCATAAAATGATGTCACACGTTTTGCGGGTGTTCTAACTCGAGAGTTATTTCTTAGCTTCCTAGCGCTTTTAGCGCGTGAGATATGATTTATTTTAGTATCAAAAAAAAATTGTCAGTTTAAAATTCATTTTTTTCCCAGTCTCATATACCCTGCAAACTCCGCTATGACTTCACTTTAATATACGGATTTCAAGTACGATTTTTCCAATACAGCTATAAAAAATGCAATAATGCAAATAATACCCCATTAAGCACGGAGTTAGTTTCAGATTCGCCAACACCGGAGTTGATTGATAACAGAATTTCATATTTGCAATTGAGAGCAACAGTTGATATCAAGATGTGGTGTAGCGATTTGAGACATCCAAGTTAATCTAGTTAGGGAACAGCAATAACTTACGTTAATATTGACGGCAGTGAAGACCATAGCGTGAGACATTGCACTTTCTCCATAGATCAGTCTGTCTGCCTTGGAAAGGGTCTTTTGTATATCAACGCCAAACACAAGTGGAAAATTATGCCTGAAAATATATAGATACAGTGAAAGCTCTCTTAACGGGCACTTCTAATAAGCGACCATCTTCCTTAAGCTGTACAATTTTTTGGAACCGATTTTTGTTCTATATTTTAATATAGAAACTAATAAACGGACGCTGTCAGTAATTTTGCACATAGGACAAAATAATATCTCGTATAAGCGATCGCGAAGCTCTAATAACAGAGCAAATAAAGTTTAACCACTACTTTAATATGGCCATTTCGGTGATTCCCCGCGAGGTTTTGGGGGATTTACAGTACTACACGATCATAAGTTGATGTGCAACATTAGAATTTAGAGGTAGCAGTTTAGCAGTGTTAGTCTTGTTGTTTGTGTTTTAATGTGCACTTTTAATTTATAATAATATGCCGCCGAAAAAGCGAATGTTGACGCTAAAAGAAAAGATGGAAGTTGTGAATTTTATTGATAAGGAAGATTTATCAACTCGGGCTATAGAATTGCGATTTAATATAGTAAAGACACAAGCGTACGTTGATTGCAAAAAATAAGGAGAATATCCGACGTTTGTGACAGTCCAGAGTAAATGAACAACAAAAAAGAAGTTTTTGTAAGACTGAAGGGTTAAACATCGATAAAGCATGTTTTGAGTGGTTTATTAGTGCTAGAAATAGAAAAATACCCATATCTGGGGGGCTTGTAAAAGAAAAAGCAAAGGAAATTGCACAAAAATATGGTTATCAAAAGTTTAGTGCATCCGATGGGTGGCTTCAAAAGTGGCGTAAAAGAAACAATGTTAGTTTTAAATGCATTCTGGTGAAGCGGCCGATGTAAATCAAGAGACAGTCGATGCATTTATAGAGAAACTCTTTCATTGCTTTTGGGATACCAATGTGAAGACATTTACAATTATGACGAAAGCGGTCTATATTTTCGTGCGGTTCCTGATAAGACACTGGCTTTAAAGTCTGAAACGTGTTCGGGGGGAAAATGATCGAAAGAATATTATTCTGTGCAAGCATGACTGGACAAAAAGAAAAACTGTTAGTGATTGGCAAATCGGCACGCCCTCGCGCATTGAAAAATGTAAACATTAAGGATTTACCTGTTATGTGGAAGTCAAATAAAAAAGCCTGGATGACACGCGAAATAATGGGTGAGTGGTTAGCCGAGTTGGATTGAAAAATGGGCATTAAAAATAGAAACATTCTGCTATTTTTAGTCAATGCTGCATCTCATCCTCGTAACTTACATGTAAAAATTGTTAAAATTATCTGTTTGCCTTCAAACACAACAAGCATGTGCCAGCTACTGGATCAGGGTATCATTAAAAATTTGGAGTTCCGTTATTGTGATCAGATTTTAAAACATACTTTATTAAATATGAATGGTGTAAAATCATCCTCCGAATTATCAAAAAAAAAAAATGTTTTGGAGGCATTATAAAAATGGTATGGCAGCATGTTAATGAGACAACAATACAAAATTGTTTCCGAAAAGCTGGGTTCAGAAAAGCTGGGCAAGAGGTTCCTCATTTTGATCCCGAGGATGACTTGCCATTATCTGTTTTTGCAACGATGGTCCGAGCTGCGGATGAGCTGAACACTACCAACGATCAAAATTTAGATGAATATGTTAGCATTGATCAAAACAGTGAAACTGAAGATGCTGAGCTTGAACATTTAGTCGTAGAACTAGGTGGTGAATCTAATCTAAAATGAGACTGATGACGAAATTGAGGAGATTCAAGAAGAGGAAAATAAAGTAAAAAGCTATGATGAAGCCTTAATTTATGTAGAACTGAAAAACTTCGCAAAAAATGACTATGTTGCCTTTGAACAAATTAAAAATTTGGAATGTCATTTTCAGAAATGTCGTGATGGTGCAAAGCAAAAAAAATTAAGCAGGCGACTATTACATAACATTTTTTCAAACTGTTTAAGTTTTCTGTTATTTTGTTGTTATTAAAAAAATGTTTTCGCATGTCATCAATACATACGTATGTAAGTATTTCATTATACATACATATATCGCCGAACATCTGACAATACCTGATATCTGACATTTTTGCCCAATTTGAGGTATATGCACAATTTTCCTTGTTTACCTACAGCGCACATTGTGATAGAGTCAGCTAACTGCTGAAAAATTTAATTTTTGAATTATTCAACCAAAACAATACCTACCACTGGCAACACGTCTGTCAATGAGCGGCAATTCCAGCTATCTGACAATTACGCGTGCTATTTTTCTTAACTTTGCAATGAAACACGACGTTGTGATTTCTCAGAAATATCTCACCAAAGGACACACCTAAATGCAATGTGTCTGTACACAGTTGCATTTAAAGAAAACTGAGAAATAGTTATTAAATTACCAAATGACTATGTTAAGGCGTCAAAAGAAGCTAGGACAAAACCAGAGCCATATGAGGTGATCCAATTGAGTTACGACATCTTGAAGGACTACTCTCGAACAGAGGTGCAGCAATACTCAACAATTAGACCAGGCAGGGACAATGTAGTTACAGACATCAAAGAACTGTTATAATCCCGATGGAAACTAGACTTCAGTGAGAGCCTCAGCAGTTGCCTATGAGACAGCTACCCGTCATTTCAGATTATAAGTGTTATATCTAAGAACTGTCACATGTTTTACGACAATTTGTCATATGTCAAGGAACGTTAATTTAAGGTGTAACTGAGAATGCTATTATCTTTTTGATTTGTAAAAGCATTAAACTTTTAATTTGATACAATGAATAATAGTTTCAATGCATTATCTGGAAGTAACTGTCAACTGAACGGTTTTACATGGGGGCCATTTCGGCCATTCAGTTATTCGATTCTGGCCTTGCAATCGATTCCTTCTGCGTTGACGATTGTCGCTTGAACAACGTCACCAAGAGGGATAGCGATCCGATGCCACGCATCGCTGACACGTTGGATGCGCTATCTGGGTATGTTTTCGTCTCGACATTGGACATGAAGAGTGGATACTGGCAAGTGGAGATGGACCCTGCCGATCGAAGGAAAACCGCCTTTACAATCGGACATGGACCCTGGCAGTTCAGGGTAATGGCTTTCCGGATGTGCAACGCACCTGCTATGTTCGAGAGGCTGATGGAGTTGTTGTCGGGGCTGACCTGGGAGACATGCCTTGTCTACCTGGACGACATCATCGTGGTAGGCAAGACGTTCAACGACCACCTGAAGAATTTAGAAGAGGTGTTTCTAAACTCCAGGGCACGAATATGAAACTGAACCCGAAGAAATGCAGTTTGTTTTGGAAGAAGGTAATCTAACTGGGGCACGTGGCTGGGGATGGGGGTTGCACTCGATCCGGAGAAAGTACGCGCGATCAAGAAATGACCGAATCCTTCAGACAAGTCACAGTTGAGAAGTTTCCTTGAGCTGTGCACGTACTACGCCCGGTTTGTTCATGCCTTTGCCAACACTGAGAAATTATTGACCCGCCTCACCGAGGAATGAAAACTGTCAGCGCGCCTTTGATCAATTGAAACAGCATTGGATCAGCGCCCGATTTTGGGATATCCAAACCAGGAAGGGAAGTACATCCGAGACACAGATGCAACATCAATGGCCGGGAGATGACGATAATGCCCGTCAAACAGCAGCCAATGATGATAAAGTGAATAAAAGTTGAGATATATATCAAACATATTGCTGAGATTAAAGAAGCATGCCAACTCCACAATTCAAGATTTTACTATTTGTTTTCTCTTGGTTGTTTTAATTTCATTTTCTGTATTACAAATATCAACATTTTCTATCCGTTTGTCTTTATGTCAACATTTGGTTATTATAGTCAATGGCCAATTATCGTCTTTGCCTGAAAAATCCACGGTACCGTGTATTAACCTATCTTAGGCTATACTAAATAAATAAAATGTTCAGCACAAACTTGGCCCTCCAAGAAAAAAGTCAGATGAACAAGTCCATAGAATTAGTCCACAGACATCATTTCCCTGCCCTACCGGTAGACCTTTTGGCAACGTCGCCTCTCCCCGATACCTAACTTGCGTCAGACGTGACACCGCGGCCACTGCATACGCTTTGGCGCGCCAGTAAGACCATAACACTTACCATGACCAGCGCTACGCCGAGAGTAGAGGCAGACGACGGGGTAAAGTACACGATTTGCTGATGAGAATAGTTTTCCAAGTTTTGTTAATGTACGGGGAAATCTATGTGTGAGATATGTCTAATACGTGCGTAGAATTAAGAAGGTTGAGAGCGTATACATATACTAACATCAAAAATTGAGATATACCATCTCCACTTCTTACAATCCCAGACTCCCAAACTTTTTACATCGACAATTTTTTTCAAAAATGATCAGCATCCTCTGAAACGTCAAAAAACTAAGTTTTTTCTCTGCCGCCACTAGACCGATTTTAAAAAACTCCAAGGCTTTTTCGTCCTTAGCATAGTACTAACATTGTGTAAGAATTTCATCAAAATCCAAGTGGTACTTTTGAAGTTATAGGCGGTTATAGGATTACCGGACAGACAGACGGAAATTAGTGACATGGTTTTTCGTCATGTACATGTCATGGGAAGTAAAAGTGAGTCTGTAATCCGAAAACAAATGAACAAATACAGACTTACACATTGAGGTCCTGTATTCCTTGCTTGGACGCGGATCTCTTGGAAACATCGCAACCAAACCAGACAGCTTCTCCCTCTTTGATGCTCTTAGCTGTCAACTCAAGCAACAGCTCTACTGGTTGGTTGTTGTAAATGCAAAGCCTTCCGCCCACCATGTTTCCTAAACAATCAACGGTGTACGATTTGCCGTATTCATTTGTTGGTCGGGGGTCAGTCACTAAGCAAACCTTCAAGGAATAAAATTAATATAAAACAATAAATGCCCGAACTTCAGGTATCTCAATATATCATTTTGTTATCATTTTTATATTCAAATTGTGCGGTTTTGTACCAGCAACTTAAAACTATGCATATTATACATTAATCAAATCCAAGCGAATAACCAAAATTTCTGTGTTATGTGCCGCGGTTATAATATGGTTCAAGATGACACACGGGTTGATGACGTCAGATACACGAATCGCTTGAACGCATTGGTTTTAACCGCGGTTTTGTTGCAAGTTGTTTATTTTAGAAAAGTGCGTATATAATCTCTGATTATTTTTATTATCACTTAATAATCGGTACTTTTTTGTCTACAACGCTGTATGGAAAGTTTAAATAAGAAACCTTTCATAATACTCATGGCAGAAATGTTTTTTTTTCAGAAAAAAAATTTTAATGATGGAACCACGGTTTTGTAGCTATGATAACTTTCAATTCTCTAAAGTTTTCCGCATGTCAAAGAAAACATTTATTGATTTAGCAGAAATGACGAAAAAACGATGAAAAAAGATATTAGCAAAACCGTATACAGGTGGACATCATCCAGTGAGTTAAATGACCATATTTTAATATTCTTGTGGTATATGGCTACACCGGACACTTGGTTAAACATAGGAACTAGATTGAAAGTGTTCCCAACAACAGCAATGAGTATAACTAATAAGGTGCTCCACTTTATGCTAACACTGAAGTCAGCCTGTATCAAGTTTCCCAAAAATGAAGCTGAAGTACAATAACAATATCCAATACCCGGCAAAATTCTAACTTGTCACATTTCAAGTAACAACCAGAAATATAAAACTACTCCTGAGTTGGGTAAATACCACAATTTTGCGGTGATAACTGTGACATATAACAGCTGATTCATGACGTCACGGATCTTATAACCAAACTGATAACCACACTCGCTTGAACGGATCGATAAATACCAACCCAAAATGGTAAATACCATTTTCATTTGGTTATCCGCTTGAATTTGATTATTGAGGGTGGTGACTATTAGTGATGTAACGAATGTCATTTTTTGAACATTCGCGAATGCGAATATTCAGTTTTTGTTCTGGCGCCAATTGTCTATGGCAGTCTCGTTCGACCAAAAGTGTTCCGTCTGTATTTGAAACTGGAGCCGAAGACACCCAAATAGATAAACGAGTATATCTGAAAGAACCAATGAATTGACTAATACTCAACAGAAAAACGCATGGCAAATGACATAGACAATTTCACTTGGTGAGTGAACAAGGAAAGATATGTTTCCTGTAGTTTTTTTGTTTTGTTTGTTTAGACTATATTTATAGTTTATTGTTTAAGAATATCGTTTTGGTTTGATTGTGCATTACATTTTTTAGTTTTATCCAAGATGATGATTATCTAAACAGTAAGTTAAAGACTGGTGAAGGTTTCATAGAAGAATTGGTTTTTGTTTGTTTCAATTACATTTAATTTTTGTATGTTTGAAGTGTTTACTTATGACCCTTTTAAAAATGATTATATTTATAGTTTATTGTCGAGAATACTGTATTTCTTCGATTATTGTTTTTAATTTTGTTCACGAAGCTAATTATGTAACTTAAGTGAAAACTGATCAAACTTTAATAGAAGAATTTGTTTTTGTTTATTTATATTGCATTATATTCGTTTGTCTTATAAGATCAATGAAAATTTATTTGTTATGACTCATTGTCTAAAGTAAAGTAAATAAATAAATACCAAATGATTAACTGAAGACTTACGAGGTGAAGTTACTTTATCTTGTATTAAAAAACCTATGAAATTAATGGATTTTGTTTTTATTAACGTACTATTATCTAATAATTGTATTTTTTTTCTGATACTTATATTCGCAAAACATTCGCAGCAGTTTTGCGAATGCGATTATGTAAAAATATGCGAGTATCGTTAGTGACTATTAGTGAATAGATTTCAAAATAAAATTATGAATATACTGTGCATTCCAGCAATGCCCCCTCCATCTAATTATTCTTTAATGGGTCAAGCTGAAATATGGGACGATAATATGACGCATAAATACTGTATTTTATCGTAAATATAACTGTTATATTAAAAATGTAAGTGAACTAAAAATATGCGTCTTACCTTATCATCAACATTGAATAATGGCTTGACGTGTTTTTCGTAGAACTCCTTAGGAGTTATGGGACCAATGCTGTGGTATGTCTTATTTTTGTCATAATAAGCCCAGGTGAAAGTGTCATCCGGAATTCCTAAACAGATTCCTACCACCCTAAAAGAGAAACAATTGAGGTTATTTGTTGCCTAACTTGAGGGCTGATACTTTATTATACTGTTTTGATAGATACTGAATACTCTTACTTAAAAAATGTGATTACCCAAACTCTGATTATATCTTTTGATATCATATAGTTATGTTCATGACACAAGTGTTTACGTTCATACTAAAAATAATATTTTCACACTTTAAGGTACCTGTAAATATCACTCATCTGCTCTTGGATGAGGCTATTGATATCAGCATCGCTAGCTCCCTTAGTCACCAAGTCCCTGAGCGCCTTGGCACATTCTCTTAGTTTGCTCTTCAATATCAGATTCATGCGCATGCTAGATTCGCAGCTAAACGATTCGGGAAAGTGCTTTTTCGGCATTACACCATGCTTCCTTACTAGGTTGACAATCATATCCCATTGGCCTCCGTCTGGGATTGGATCCTGGTTTATATTTTGCAATTAAGTCAAAGTACAGATCTGAGAGTGGCGTTTTATGAATACATTGTTAGTCTATTTCACGAAAGTGGAGTGGTCCAGAAGGAGTTAGCCATCCTGAAATCGGCGCAAGCGTCTACAAACTGGTTTGAAAATGCCAAAAGGTGGTAGGAAAAAACATTTCAAAGTAACTGATCATTGACCAGGAGGTAGTCCTTAAGGCCGGTTGGACCAAGTTGCTTAGCTGGTAGCTTAACAAAGCGGAGCTTAATATCTCAGTTGGGTTTCCACGACCACAGCTCAACAAAAACTGAGCTAAACTTTGGAATGGCAACAGCATATATTTATATCAAGATTGCCATTAGATCGTGATTCTGTCATTTGAGTGACTTGATTGACCTTAGCGAACATTTTTTACAAACTGTAATGAATAAAATTTCTTCATCCAGACAGCTCCATGGTTCGGTATGCTAAGTAGATGGTTCAATAGTTTTGTTTTGTTGAATAAAGAAGCAAATATGTAGTTGTTTGAAAATGAAGTTACACACAAGGAAAGTGGAATCCTGAGAGAATTTTGTGTTATACGATGAATTTTTCTGTTTTGTGTTACGAAGCACCTAGGTAAATTTAACTACATATGTTTCAGGTTTGGTTTCCAATGTGATACACAAATCGTAACTGATGCGACATGTGCTGTGATTTAGTGATGGTCTGATGACTGTAAACACAAAAATAAACTGTTATGAATCACTTTATTAAAAAATATTTCCATACAACTCAATAGTAGTCAAATAAAACAACTTTATTTGATACGAATTTAGCCAAATATGAGAAAACACATATAGTAGACCAATAACTTCAGTCACTGTATAATGAAAATAATTTACTACAATGGCAATCCAAATCCTCAGCAAAGAGTAGTTATACCAAAAGAACACACTTCGTGGATGTCTTTATAATCCACCAGCCGGACCCATTGATCTTGAGAGTCATCTGCATTATAGTAGTGAAGGCAGTTGTAAATTTTTGTTGCATCATCGCGATATGATACGATACAATCTCGGCGAGAGTGCTGTTTAGCATCAAAATACGTAAGATTTGACTAGTTTTTATCAGCCCATATCAGTACGCAATGTAACCAAAACCTTGCGGTCGGCTCTTGGACTATTACTGGTTTACAAATAAAAATAGCGATCTATGTGCAGACTTCCCTTGGCTACCGAGGCGGTGTCGCTAAGCCGTTGAAAAATATTTATAAAACGCTACTAAACATAATGGAGTTCTTTTAACAATTTTTGGTGGTTACGTCAAAAAGGCATACCAAATAAGTGAACTATTTATGGTATGTTATACATGACATTTGAGGGCACATTTCTAATGCTGGAACCGCACGCTTGCCATTTGCCGCAAACTACAAACCCCTACAAACACTTGCCTTTTTTTTTTGAAGAAGCAAACGTCGCCGTCTACAGGTTTGCGGGTGCGTCACTGAAAGGCAAAGGCAAACATGACGGACGTCGAACTTGAGTCTGCCGTAGCATTTGGCTTAAGCCATTTTTATTATAAAACAAAAAAAAAGTCAGATAAAACGAAAAGTACGACCAAGAAGGTGGTGGATGTTAAATATTCATATGAATCGTACCAGGTAAATGGTATTTGTTTTAATGAAATTGATATTTAGTTTCAAAAATAGTACCTATCACAAACGTATGGATGTGTCACAAACGCTTGTGGCAAACTCCTTTTGATTTGCGACCAAAAAACCGACACCCGATCGGATTGGCTACAAGCGCTTGCAAACCCACGCAAACCAAGCCAAACGCTCTATCCGCATGTTTGCGTTTGTGACGATTTGGCAAGCGTGCGGTTCCGGCATAAAAGATTGCCAATTATACAGGGTGTCCCAATTTTGCCCTACATATCAAAGTTGTGATTTTTTAAATTGAATGCCTCAAATTTTATTGCATATTTGGATAAACCAATTCAAAAAAAGAAGATTGATATAACATACCATGGGGTTTTGGTAATTAGCTACTGAGATGTAAGGTGTTTTGTCCAAAAAAACCGTCCACTTCGGCAACCCCTCAATTAGCCATTTTTAAATTTGGAGTGCTGAATTTTGTATCAAAAAAACTTGCATACCTCAGCTTTTATCTTATTGTAGAATTTTCTCAAAAATTTCAAATGCATCGCCCTGTATATTTGTGCAAGTTTGGTAACAGTTTTTTATAAGCTTTTTTGATACTAGACAGGGTTTTTACGGCTATTTTTTCGGTTATTAGCACTTCTTTTATGGAACGGCTTAATTCCCTAAAATATCATCCTTGGAAACAAATAAATTGTTGATTAAGTTACAAACTGTCAAAATTAGCTTTCTGATTATTATATGTATATTCTTAAGAATATGTTAATGAATAATGATACCCACAGTCAGCTCGCTTTATGTCGTCAGTTTCTTGAAAAAAGTGATGAAAACTTGACATCATCTACTGTTCTGGGCGGAAAGGGCCAATAACTCCATTATTGTTCAATTCAATAAACTAACTTCTTACAGTTCAAACTTACGCAATTTTAACTTACATTCAATAGCCAAGCAACAGTCCTTCCATCTACAGCTTCATTTCTCTTTGCTGTTTCCACAATAGCATGGAGAAAATAGTTGCTCCTCTCAATCTTATCCCAATAAAAGAGGTATCCCTGAGAAAACTCGAAATCTTCTAAATTGAAGTGTTTGATGAAAGGCAAACGAATGGCGTTCAAAGCAGCGAAAAGCCAACAACGTCCAGAGCTCTTCTGATGCGTTACAGGTTTGCCCTCAGCTTCAATCTACAAGTCAAAATTGAACCCATCATAGCAAAATTTTACATTAATTTTAACTGGTTAAATTCATTCTCTTTGCTCCACACTCAGACGCAAGCTCCACAATATCATCAAAAAGGTAGTTTCTATTAAGGTGCCTAGTGAGTGAAAGAGAAGCGAAGACAAAAAATAAGGAAAGCAGTTATTTATTTTCCTATAGACGAGTCGAGAAACATTCCATGGAAGTGGTAACCGTGGCAGCGGATCCACTTCCAGACGTGTCGAAGATTTGCAATGGCGTAGCGAACCACGCTCCATATATGTTCGCATAATTCTGGTTGCCTAAGCGTCAATCCTACTTCTGGCCACCTGTCGAATCTTATAGTTGATGTACGAGGGCGTCTCTCCTTGGTACCCAGAGTTCCAGTTATACGAGGGCGTTACATTATATAAATGGAAATGAATACATCCTGGTTGGAGTTAAATACCATTTAAAAGCTGAATCTGCGAGGTACTGTATCTGGGAACCTAGCCATCGTAAAGGCTTGCGGCAAAAAAGTTATTACGAAAAAGAGAAAAACCTGGAAAATACATTCAATTTTCTGAAATTGCCGCTAGGGGGCGTAACTGCAATCTTGAATCTAAAAAAGTGATGTTTCTGTGAGTTCCGCTATATTAACCTAACAAAAAATACCTAATCTTTAAATTCGAGGATAATCTGGACCTTTTTGGTGTGACAATTTTTGCTGTATCTCCAAAAATAAAGTGGTGGAGGGTATTTAAAGGTTTCCGTGAAAAACACTCTGTATCTTCAAAACAGCTGAGCTGGTTTTAACAAAATTGGGCTAGTTGGGCTACAAATGTTATATGTAATATTTTAAGTTTTGTTAGTGTCACATGTGGCCGCTAGAGGGCCTCTTTTGACATTCAGATAGAAATGGTTAATTTTCTCAATAAAATCAAATGCATTGGCATGATTTTGGTTGTAAAAAAGTAGCTAAATAATGTCTAAGAAAGATCTCTAAAACCGCATCTCGACATATTGTTCCTAATCTAAAATTTAGGCCAAAGAAAATTTTATACGGAAATCCTCAAGTTTTTATTTTTTTAAACTAATTTTTTATTCATCAGAATAAAATCACCGTTTTTAAAAATATTACAAAAGGTCAGTAAGTAATGCTAATAACGAAAGGCATATATTTTGTTTAACCCTTAAATGCCTGTGCACATAACATCAACCTACATGCCGGTACGGGGTCCATCAGGGACCCCAACCAAAAACATAAGTTTCTGTAATTTTTCAAATGTATTTAAGAAAAATTTAAGCTTTTTAAGGTATTTTGAACTAAATATTCAATTGTAATAAAAACGATACAGATATAATTAGAAAAAAGTGATGTAAACTGAAACATTTATTTTTTCGAATATAACAAAATATACTGTTATATGTATATATTTCCACGACAAAAAAAACACATTTTAAATAATAAACATATTATGTAACAAACATAAATGACCCTTCGGAACATTTCACGTTGAGAAACATTTGGTACATACATAAGTTTGCTCCTTTTCTCTATGAATTTACTACAAACAGCGCAAGTTATGTTTACTTTCCTGTCATCTTTTCGAGGGCATTCATAACATCTGGCCCGTTTTCTAGCAGGAGCTTGTGGTTTAGGAATATGTTGGTCTTCCATTACTACTCGACAGTCTCGTAGAGCCGTTTTTACACGGTCCTTATGATTTTTGTAGTGGGATCTTTTCACCATATTGTTCCGAGCGAGATCATCTCCCAATTGTAAAAGAAATAATCGTCGTCTCGAGTAATTATTTTTCTGCCAATCAGGATTTTTTTCATTGTATAAAATGAAAGCATTTGAAGCACAAATATCTATCTCGTTCATAAATAATCTATACGGCTATCGAGCTGTTCTTCTGCTGCATGAATACTCTCTAATAAGTTGATCTGCATGGTCAATGCCCCCCTTACTCGCATTGTAATCTATGATCATATTTGGCTTATTTTGTAAGTCTGCACATACTTTATCGTCATCATGTTGGCTTGATAATAAATGTACCATTCTATTTTTTTAGGAACATATGAGACCATTGTAAGATCTTTAGCGAATAAAAATATGGACGATTCTACTGGTCTCGATTTTATGTTTAGCAGGACTGGTGTATCAGGTTTGTTCTTTCTAACAGTTCCCAGTAATGTGAGTTTTTTGGTCAACAAATAGTTGGCGAGGGGAACACTTGTAAAAAAATTATCTGTAGTTATTCCTCGCCAACTGTGATACGGTTCTACCAAATCTGATACTACACGGAAACCTTGATTTTTTTCTGGTACACCACCGCGAGGTTTTCCCGTATATACCTGAAGATTGCATAAATATGATGTTTTAACATCAGCAGCTGCCCAAATTTTTATACCGTATCGTCCAGGCTTTGACTTTATGTATTGCCTAAATGGGCATTTTCCACGGAAACAAACTAACTGTTCATCAACCGTGACATGTTCGTATGGCTCAAATGCCTTCTTGCAATTGTCAACAAACATATCCCAAATATCTCTTATTGCTGCTAATTTGTCGTGTTCCTTTCTTTCTGCTCTGTTGTCAAAGCGTAAAAAATTGATATCTGCTCAAATCGGTCCCGCGACAAAGCTGCAGTAAAAAATGAACGGCGTATAGAAGTATCAGTTGACCACATTTCTCGTGTTGATTCCTTTCTACACCTTAGTGCACCTGCTTTTAGGAGTACTCCTAAGAAGCTGTCAAGTTCATCTTCTTCAAGAATCGACCATTTTTTTTGACGATTTGGATTTTTGATATTCCACTCATCAAAATATCTTGTAGCTTCTTCATTGGTGTAACGACAAATAATTTCTTTCATTTCCTTTGTCAAAAATAAGTTAAAAATATCTAAAAATGTGTTAGCTCCTTTACTGTAATTTGTAACTCCTGGACGTGCATCTATAATATTTTTTTGTAGTCGTCTAGTTCTAACAAAATGTTTACTATTCCATTGAAGACCTGATTTAGCAGTATATGTGGCACCCGCGGCTTCTTGAGATTCGGTATATTCTTCGTCCGACTCCACTTCACTGTGTATTTCTAGGTGGTCCTCCGTTTCCGACACATTCTCCACCATCACATCTTGATCCTCCTCATTGCCCGATTCTTCATCGCTTCCACACCCAATTTCAGCATCAAAATCAGTTTCGTTGATTATTTCTTCCAGTTCTTTCTGTGTAAGTGGCCTAGTTTGCTCCCAACGGTAAATTTTAAGCGAAATATCTGAAAAATATACATTTATTGTCGCAAATCTTTGGTACCGCTTAATGCCGAACCGGGGTCGCAGCTTTACCCCACTTACCTATAACGCTAATTACCAGACACGATCACTACGATTCGCCGCAGCATACTGAAATATTGTTGGTCAAGCATTTACCAACACATACCTAGAAGTAACGTTGCCAATGTGTTCAAATAATAAGGATATCAGATAAAATTGTCACTTGGGGTCCTAGCGGGACCCCAAATCGGCGTTTAAGGGTTAAATGCATATTCACTACGGATATATATGGAAAAGACAATTAATAGAAGCACAACAAATACCTAATTAAAACAAATAATCCTCAAATTGTCAATAGTTTCGCGTTCCTATGAGGAATTTTTGTGCTTTTTTCTCTTGGCCGTTCTATTGATAACTGTTTTTGCCGCGAGCCTCTACGGTGGATAGATTCCAAGATACAGTACCTCGCATTCTTAGTTGGCCGCCCTGAACTGTGAAGTCTATACAATCACAAATAAGTTAGTCTCACGAATAATTGCAACTAATTATTTTGTTTTAGAATTTATTTTGCCACAATTTGTTTAATATGGTAGTTTGCACAGGTAATGAATACAAAAAGCTGTAGAAAAAACAGCGTCACTTAGGTTGACTTTGCACTTCCCACGCAACGCTTTCATCAGTTCACAAAGGATTATATTCGGCACAACCTAGCCCATCTAAGGAAAAAGTTATCTAGAAACATGTATAACAAAAAATTAAACGGATCAAATCAGTTAAACATGCCCATACAATAAGTCCATGGTCCCCACCCAATTGACAACTTGGCGATCTAGAAACTTCTACCCTGTCCTACGGATAGTACCGGCCATCTGGAAATGTCGAACCTCGTCACTTACCAACGACGGAATCTCGACAGCCACCACCGACTACAATCCCAACCCCTACATTTTTTTTCTGTAAATAATTAGGAATCTCTGGAACGTCAAAAAAAAAAACAAGTTTGAGCGATATTTTTTTTTGCCAATAGCTACGCCGCCACTGAACTGATATTCAAAAACTATAAAGCTTTTTCATCCTTGGCAGAATAGTAACCTTGTATCAAAATTTCATATAAATCCGAGCCGTGTTTTCGAAGTTATAGGGGGGTCAAGGATTCGCAGAGAGACAGATAGACAGACGAACCGAACTGATTTTTAGTCATGCACACATCATCTAATGTCCAAAAAATATGATATTCCGTTTTCTAAATTTTTCACGATTACAATACTTCCATGCTAATGGCGTGGAAAGTAAAATCGACTTCATTCACCTTGACAGTTCATTAGCACTTTTAAGATTAGATAGTATAAGCTTTGAACAATGCATCTCATTCCTGGTAGCAGCTTATCTTTTAAAATATATACATATATCACAAACATGCAAATATATTTATATGTTTACTGTGATGACACTCAGCCCGTTTCAAGTGGAATTTGCAATCAAGGTTTTATTGTTTATACAGATGCAACATACCAAGCACATTTGATAGAATATGGCTGGAGAATTTGACATGGATATATGGATCCGTGGCAGGTGGAAAATAAACTATTTTGGTTTCAGAACATTATCAACCCATACATAATCCGCAAAGAGTCTTTGTAGTAGTATAAAATATCTAACAAAAATACATTCTGAAAGTTTCTAGTACTGATTTATTTCATAATGTACATTATTCTTTAGATATTCATGATTTCCTGAAAATGGAAATATTTTCAAGTGATAAAATAACTAGCCTTTGAAGCATGCAATCATCTATGTGTGAACTTTTCCACATATATGTTGTCAAAATAATTTTGATTACTCTGTTAAGAGACTTATTCCAAATTTAGTGTATTTTCAATGTATTTGAAGTATATTAAATCTATATAACCACTGAAAAAATGGTGCTAAGTAGGTTGTTATTAATATTATTACTTGTACTGCTTGGAGTAGGGTCCAGCGATTACTCTTAAATGTACAAGGTGATACAAGAAAATGGTGGCAATATGTATAGGAACTTTTTATGTGATTATTAACAAGTTGAAATACAAAGCTGAAGAAGCACATACTGCACATGTAGATGGACAAAAAAATAGCACAATCACAGACACAAAATTTGAATAGGAATTGTCAGCTCTGTTTAAAAAAGAAGTTGAATATCTAAAACAAAGGAATCAATACAGCTACCACCACCAGACATAATAACTTTGTAACAGCAGTGAAAATGTGAATGATAATTTGAACAGTAAACAGAGTCTACTACTGAAGTACGTGTGGAAAAGGATCGGTAGTCATCTATCTACACCTTGAGAATACAAGGTCGTTGTACCCAGAAATATTAAATGGAGAATAGGTAGAGGTGAAAGTGATCCTGAAAAAACATTTAGATTCATATGCAGTAAGAAACAAAAACAAAATAGAACTGAAAATATTACTCTGAACTATTTAAAACATAAATTACAAACATATCCCAACCAGCTAAATGCACAGAAGGCACAACATATCCCAAATCAAAACATGATAGATAAAGCAACTATCTAGAAGTTTTTATAGAAAAAATGAATAAAGTATAACCTTATTTGTATATGCAGCTAAAGACCACAGATGAAAAGGTTTGTTTTTTAAAATTTAAAAAAAAATTCAATATCTCAAAAATGCTGACACTTTTATATAGGTAAGTTTTTGTTATTTGGGAGATCAGTCCAAGGCCTACCTTCTCCTTAAGTTTGTTGTGGTACTTATTGGATTGTAATACTTGACACCATTATATGTAATAATGGTGTCAAGTATGTTTACCATGCACAGTGCATGCAGTCCAGAGTAGTGTGCAAGCAACTGCCAAAGTGTCACATATGACCTCCAATGATGACACTTGTCCATCAAGGTCTATCAACACTTGAATATAGGAGATATTTCTAAGTTTTATGGGTAAAAGTATGGGGACATCTATATGATGAGTGAAATATGCCTTATATCTGTGTAGAATTACTGGGGTTAAATATACCAATGCCAAAAAACTGACATAAACCCTCTCCTACCCCCTGCAGCCCTTAACCTTCAATTTTTATCCCCCAAAATTTTTTCAAAATATCAGAATCGTCAAAAAAAAAGTTTTTTTGGCACTTCTCCGCCGCCACTGGACCGAGTTCAGTGTTTTTACTCCAAGTCTTACCCAAGAAATAAAATGTAAAACATGAATATTAAATATTTCCTGTAAATATATGTGTCACTAAGCCATTCTCATTTCTGTGATATAAACTGTAGATCTCATACAATAAAATGAAAAGTTCAATAAATAAAAGGCTGACCTTAATTGCATCTTACCTTATGGTTAAAAACATGCTGAGTTTCTTCCAACACTTTTCTAGACAGACAGACATCAAATATATCGGTCCGCGAGCAAACATTTTGAGCCAGTATGTTCTTTTCATCAGCATAAAAGGACTTCTTAAACTTCTCCAGAAGCTCCTTGTTCAGTACTCCTTTGGATATAAATAACATTATTTGTTTAAGCTTGTATACATTTACGATTCGCATCAATTTAAAAAAGTGGGACTTGCAAAGCGAGTTTTTGACGTTTGCAGAACAATAAGAAAGTAGGTATATTGAATGTAGAGAATAACTTTAATACTAGCCACCAGTGTACTCATATTAAATATGGCAGATATTGATGTTTAGCTATATGTATCCATACACACCCTCGGTATCCATTATTCCTTCTATCACGCTGTTGCAGCTGTTTTCCACCAATTAGCCAGAAGTCAGAAGAACAATGCAAAATTGTGTATAAAATTTCAGATTATAAAATCTCCAACACCTCAGCAAAAAGTCAATGTACAGCGCAAGCGCATAATGACACCCAAAACATTTATACTGACATCTGACACAATCAGCAAAGCTAAGAGGACAGATACACATAGGCGCGAGAAGGTAAACTTTCTTTGTTATTGAGTCTAAAGTCGGCCATAGACGTCCTTATGGTTCAGAATTGCCTGGAAACAAAACTGTCTTCACCAGAAATTTGTAGCTTTTACATACAGGTTTCTCAAAGTTTTATTTATTTTTTTGGTGGTGTAAGTTTTTACTGGTTTACTTTTGAGACGATATTCTGGACTTATCTTTCAGAATATGTGTCTTTCTTTCCATTATATTGTAGACGCACCATTTCAAATTATCTACAAGAACAAATGGTTCCATGTTGATTCATCTTGTTTTATTCACCGATATAGAGCGAATCCAGTTTTATACATTTGTTGAGAGTTTTAAAATTTAACCTTAGGGAAAATGTTTTCTTACAAAAACATTAAATATTTACGATAAGGAAAAATATCAAAGAAAATGAACATTACATATTTATGACAGTGACACTAATGACAGTTGACTTAACATTGACAGGTGCCGAGACTTAAATCAAATTCAAGCGGATAACCAAATGGAAATGGTATTTACCATTTTGGATTGGTATTTACCGATCCGTTCAAGCAAGTGTGGTTATCAGTTTGGTTATAACATCCGTGACGTCATGAATCAGCTGTTATATGTCATAGTTATCACCGCAAAATTGTGGTATTTACCCAACTCCGGAGTAGTTTGATATTTCTGGTTATTATTTGACATGTGACAAGTTAGAATTTTGCCGGGTATTGGATATTTTTATTGTACTTCAGCTTCATTTTTGGGAAACTTGATACAGGCTGACTTCAGTTTTAGCATAAGAGAGCACCTTATTATTTATAATTATCACTGTTGTTGGGGACACTTTAAATCTAGTTCCTACACTTAAAAAAGTATCCTGTATAGCCATATACCACAAGAATATTAAAATATGGCCGTATAAACTCGCTGGATGATGTCCACCTGTATACGGTTTTGTTAATATCTTTTTTCATCATTTCTGCTAAATCAAAAAATATTTTCTTTGACATGCGGAAAAGTTTAGATAATTGAAAGTTATCATAGCTACAAAGCCATGGTTCCATCAGTAAAAAATTTTTTCGGAAAAAAAACATTCCTCTCATTAATATTATGAAAGTTTTCTTTTTTTCAACTTTCCATGCCCCGTTGTAGACGAAAAAGCACCGATTATTAAGTGATAATAAAAATAATCATAAATTATATACGCGCTTTTCTAAAATAAACAACTTGCAACAAACCGCGGTTAAAACCAACGCGTTCAAGCGATTCGAGTAACTGACGTCACCATCCCGTGTGTCATCTTGAACCATATTATAACCACGGTACATAATACGGAAATTTTGGTTATCCGCTTGGATTTGATTTTACATTCAATGCAGTATGGCGGCGACGTGTCGCGAGTCAAAATGCATTGGGTTGCCCTTCTTTCCGTGTATTATATCTTGAGGCCTTGTATCTTTGTCACTCTTTGTTCCATGGTTTGACGTGAGAATAGCGTTTAAAAAGATAACCTCACTTTCAAATTCAAAATAAATGTTTGGTATTCAAAATGTTGCCATCGATTTTTTATTCAAACGTTGTGATCGGCCTCATTTAAATAATGAAACACCGAATCACACCAGCACGCTTTTTGCAAAAAAATTGGCTGCTTGTAGGAATTTTAGGATGTATTTTTGTTGCAGCCATTTATCCAGACCTTGGTTCAAAACAGGGTGAGAAACCATTAATAGAGCAACTTACATGGCTCTAATGTTACTATTCCAGGTCCCCTACGTACTGAATACAGTGTGAAGTATGGAGCTGTATTCATAATTTTTTTAATAAGTGGCCTTTCGCTTCAAACTGAGGACATTTTCTCAACGTTGCAACAGTTGAAATTGCATCTTTTTATACAACTTTATACATTCCTTTTTATACCAGTATTTACGCAAGCATTTGTTTGGCTATTATCATTTTTTGGAATCCATTCATGGGTACTCAAAGGGTAAGTATTGAAGGGTTGGTAGCTGGGTTTTACAAGGTCTTGACTTGTAGTCTAGTGAACAGTCAATTAAATTTGGTAACAACGATCTAATTATGGATAATATATCTATAGTATTAGTATAATAAAAATACAGAAACTAATTTAGTTGGTAAAATACTCTTACCGATTTGAGGTATGTCTTTTATGGCAGTATGTGAGTGTACCATTTTACTTGAATTATAAATAATATGCTTCAAAACACCAGATGCCATTCGTATTATGTGCAGTAAAACTTTTCTAAACATTCCATCAAATAACCTAAAACTATCAAGTGATTGTCATATTTGTCAGTCATGACAAATTCAATCATCAATCAGTCAATAATACAGATTTTTTCGCGAGATCCCGTAGTGAACTGGAGCGGGAACAGACGGAATTTCCCCTTCCTCGCAGCGAGGCATCCGGTATCGTTAATATGGGTACCGGGGCATGCTGGGATAAGGGGCAATGAGACGGCGGACACTCTGGCGAAGACAGGATCAGCCAGCAAGCTCGTTGGTCCTGAGCCAGCTCTAGGAGTGACCGCGCATAAAGCTAGGAGGAAAATGGAGACGTGGGTTGCAAGACAACACTCTCAGAAATGGAGAAGTATCTCCAGACATCTCCGCCAGGCACGAAAACTCATTGAAGGGCCAAGTGCTAAGGATGGACGCTTCTGCCTATCTCTGGATAGAGTCTACCTAAGGTTGCTGGTGGGACTGTTGCCTGGCCATAACACGTTAAGGCGTCACCTGCACGTGATGGGGGTGGCTGAGGATCCTTTGTGAGAACGCTGCGGAGTAGAGGAAGAGACCTCGGCGCACGTTTTGTGTCGCTGTGAAGCTCTAAGCTACTATAGGCAGACTATACTGGGGTCCATTACTTTGGACCCTCAGGACGTCAAGGAGCTTGGACTCGAGGCGATTCTCAACTTCACTAAAAGGGCGAGGCTTGTGATCTAAGGATTGTAGAGGTGGATAAGGGCCCGCTTAAGCAGCCTATGCATTGGCTCCTTATGGTGGCCAGAATGCCTCTAATTTCAAGATTCAGTCATTCATTCATTCCCCTTCCTCTCTCTTTGACAGTTTCAAGTTACACGGGGAGTGGTTAGATGGCCCATATTGCCCAAAATGTTTGCTTTGAGCTTCTTGATAAACTTGTTTGAATCTGAAATAAAAAGACCGATCGTTTTTTGTGCAATGTACATATATATCAATAATTTCATATGACAAGTGCGGTTCATATATCTTCGATGACCGTCTCACTCGTCATTATAATCAGGTGGACGTGTTCCTCCATTTATGATTTAATGATTTAACTCAATTTTCGGCACTGCGTAGACAAATTTTCAATTGAGATGCTTATTTTTTAAATGACATTGACATAAGACCTGTCACCCGCTAGTACGGAACAGTTTAGAGAATTGAAAGTTATCATAGCTACAAAGCCATGGTTCCATCAGTAAACATTTTTTTCTGAAAAAAAAAACATTCCTCCCATTAATATTATGAAAGTTTTTTATTTTTTTTCAACTTTCCATACCCCGTTGTAGAGGAAAAAGCACCGATTATTAAGTGATAATAAAAATAATTGAAATTATGTACGCGCTTTTCTAAAATAAACAATTTGCGACAAACCGCGGTTAAAACCAACGCGTTCAAGCGATTCGAGTAACTGACGTCATCATCTCGTGTGTCATCTTGAACCATATTATAACCGCGGTACATAATATGGAAATTTTGGTTATCCGCTTGGATTTGATTTATGTCAACTTACCAAACTTAGTAAGTGTGCCATCAAATAATTTCTAGAATTCACTTTAATTGAAGTCAAAAATCATTAGATAAATGCAAAACTCCATACAAATATCTATAATCAAATTCAAGCGGATAACCAAATGGAAATGGTATTTACCATTTTGGGTTCAAGCGAATGTAGTTATCAGTTTGGTTATAAGATCCGTGACGTCACGAATCAACTGTTATATGTCATAGTTATCACCGCAAAATTGTGGTATTTACCCAACTCAAGAGTAGTTTTATATTTCTGGTTATTATTTGAAATGTGACAAGTTAGAATTTTGCCGGGTATTGGATATTGTTATTGTACTTCAGCTTCATTTTTGAGAAAAATGATACAGGCTGACTTCAGTTTTACCATAAAAAATATTAAAATATGGCCATATAAACTCACTAGATGATATCCACCTGTATACGGTTTTGCTAATATCTTTTTTCATCATTTCTGCTGAATCAATAAATGTTTTCTTTGACATGCGGAAAAATTTAGAGAATTGAAAGTTATCATAGCTACAAAGCCATGGTTCCATCATTAAAAAAAAAATCGGGAAAAAACATTTCTCCCAGGTTTCTTATTTAAACTTTCCATATACAGTTGTAGACGAAAAAGCACCGATTACACTGATGAACAGCCAAAAAATATGCTAAATAAAATCAACAAAATATTACTATTTTTAATGTGCTAAAACCGGAATGAAACTTATTTTTTCAATATTAGTTCAAGTTTTAGATATACGGTAATTATATGTGTTCCTGCTGTGTGTTAATATACTGTAATTCACAAGAATGCACATGCTACATTTTTATATTCGGCAAGGAAAGATGATGTAATCGGCATGATTGTGTTACGTTATACATACGTGTACATTATATTGTTTTATATTAGCCATTTTTTCCTCAGTTGGCTGACAGCGTTCATGCAAGATGTCTCGAAAGTGTGTAAACAATCCAGATCAGTTTTGTTACGTGTGTGGTGATGTGACTTTTGCGTCTCAGAGACGGTCTATTACTCCACTAATAACAAAGGCATATCAGCTTTATTTCGGTTGTAAAATAGGTGATCAAGACAAACAGTGGGCACCCCACATCTGCTGTAATACATGTGCTTCAAGTCTGAGGAGCTGGTTAAATGGCAAGAAACGGTCTATGCGCTTTGCTGTCCCAATGGTTTGGAGAGAGCCTACAAATCATATTAATTATTGTTACTTTTGCATGGTACCTTGTGTTGGACAAGCCACAGGTATGTCCAAGAAAAAAAAATCGGTTATTAACTACCCAAACATACCATCTGCGATGAGACCTGTGCCTCACAGTGACGAAAATCCTATTCCAAAACCCCCAGAATCCTACACTTGCGAATCAGAAAACGAATCAGATCATGGCGATCGAGTGATTCGTCAGGAAGAAGATATGCCATCAACGTCAAGATATCCTGATTTTATACCGAGCACGTCATGCCACCAACCGCACAAAATAACACAGTCAGAATTAAATGATCTTGTAGAGATTTAGAACTTCCAAACGTAAGGCAGAGTTACTTGCATCAAGACTGCAGCAGTGGAACTTGTTAGAAGACGATGTTTCGGTATGTGTTTTTCGTAAACGCCACAAAGACAGAACCATTTTTCAATATGGAGAATAACTTGGTTTTCTGCAGTAACATTAACGGCTTACTGGCGGCTTTAAATATAAACTATAACCCAGAAGAATGGGGATTGTTTATAGACAGTTCAACATTGAGTTTAAAGGCAGTGTTATTGCATATTGGAAATATTTTACCATCTCTTCCTGTAGGGTATGCAGTTCACATGAAAGGATTATATGACAATATGAAGTACCTATTGACATGCATAAAATACGATGAGCACCAATGGCATATTTGTGGCGATTTGAAAGTTGTTGCACTTTTACTTGGGCTGCAGCTAGGCTACACAAAGTTTTGCTATTTTTTGTGTGAATGGGACAGTCAGGCAAAGGCACTTCATTACACCAGACAAAACTGGCCTGTTCGTCAATTCCTAGAGCCAGGTCAAAAAACTGTACAGCATATGCCATTAGTAGATTCGAAAAAAATTTTATTACCACCACTGCCTATCAAGTTGGGCCTAATGAAAAACTTTGTCAAGGCATTAGATAGAGATGGGTCAGCTTTTCAATACCTGCGTCAGAAATTTCCAAGACTAAGTGAGGCAAAGGTTAAAGAAGGTATTTTGTTGGGACACAGATTCGAAATATTTTGAAAGATACACAGTTTGAAAACACTAACAGGTATTGAAAAAACTGCTTGGAATGATTTCCGTCTGATGGTCACTAATTTCTTGGGAAATAGAAAAGCTGACAACTATAAAACCCTTGTCAAAAATATGCTGTCATCGTATCAAAAGATGGGCTGTAATATGTCTCTTAAGATACATTTCCTACACTCACACCTGGACTTTTTTCCTGACAATTGCGGAGCCGTAAGTGATGAGCACGGCGAACGTTTTCATCAGGATATTTCAACAATGGAAAAAAGGTACCAGGTAAAGTGGAATCCTTCCATGCTTGCAGACGACTGTTGGACTCTTAGTAGAGATGCTCCAGAAACGATCCTTAAAAGAACAGCAAAAAGACAGCGCATATAGTAATTCTTATAAGTATATGCGGGCACTTATTCCCAATGCGGGCATTTATTGGTCAGACACCAATAAACATAAAATAAACTATAAATAAAATAACATAAGCAATAAGTCAATATTTTTAGTGAGAAGGATGAACCTGATGCTTTAATAATAAATTATCAACATTTGGCGTCAATTTTGTAAGGGTCATAGTCAAAATATCCTCAAACCTAGATTCTAAATCTGAATAGAGGGCATTTATATGTTGAACGTAAGTTGAAACGTCGTCTTCCTGGCAACTTGTCTGATAAATTGGGGAACTGAGAAAATTCGCCCCGTCCAATATTTTGCTTCATTAGTTTAACTCTGGCAAGAAACGCTGATAAGATGGACTTTGTTTTAATCAAATTTAAAATGTTGCCTTGTAATTGCAAATTAACCATATTAAATTTTGTAAAAAAATCTGTTAAATAGGCGATGTCTGTTTTCCTCTTCATTAAATTTTCTTTTAAAATTTTATCTTTAATATCCAGAAATTCTAAAATAGTCTCAAAAAGTGCAAACAATCTTGTCAAACATAAGCCTTTCGACAGCCAGCGTACTTCAGTGTGAAGGAGTAATTTATGAAAGTGTTCGTCATTTTCTTCACACAACTGCGCAAATAACCGCGTATTCAACGCGTTGCTTCGGATTCGGTTTACTGCATCAATGACTAAATGAAGTGATTCATGCAATCTAACACTCAAATTTTTAGCAACTAAATGTTGTCGATGGATGACGCAATGTATTGCTAACACCCCTGACACAGTTTGTTTTAAATAGCTTATAAATCCACGATAACTTCCAACCATGGCAGGTGCTCCATCTGTAGCTACTGATTTTATATTTGATAAAGGAATTACTTTTTCAATGAAGTAATCGTTCAAAACATGAAATATTGATTCACCTTTAGTGTCGGTTATCAAAGTTCTTGCGAAGAGCAGTTCTTCGTAGACTTCTTGATTCATAATAAAACGAACATATGCCAATAATAATGCTGCATTATCAGGTAAAGTTGACTCGTCCAGTTGTATAGAGAAATGGGTCGTTTGCAAATAATTACATAAGAAGCTTTCAATATCAGAACTCATTTCATCAATACGTCTTTCAACAGTATTGTTGCTTAAGGGAATTCTTTTAATGATATCAGATGCAGGTTTGTGTAAAACAGTTTTTAAAACCTCTTCAACAACTGGCAAAATTAACTTCTCTCCGACAGTATGCGGTTTTCCGGATTTTGCTATAAGTAACTAGATATTGTAAGACGCCCGCAAACCATCATCATTTCTTTGTGACGTCGAAGCGAACATTCTGTCCAGTGTAGGTCTCTTCTGAAATTTATCTTTGAGTGTTTGAAAGTATTTCAAACCTTTCTCTATTTTATCAGGGTGGCATCTTCTCAGATGATCTTGCAGTTTAGATGGTTTCATAGCATCATTGCCCAAAACTTTGTTGCTTAAAAGGCACATAGGCGATTGTTTGTCCGGCAATGATGGGATGAAGCCAAATTTCAAATAATCAACACTGTACTGTCTACATTTCTTTTTAGATTCGGACATGGCATCAGTCGTCTGTGGGCAAAATTAAATTATTTAAATAAGACAGAAAATCCAACAGCTGTAATTTAAAAATATTTTTTGATTTTTCCGAAAAAATTCCATAATTCGAACATCTTCTTGCAACAATTAGCTCGAATTACGGAGATTGCACTGCAATTATATTACCGATTGCTAAAACTTTCAAAAAGAAACTATTGAGGAGTACTCGTGTAATTTTGCATGATTGAATATTTAACTACTAATAACTAAAGTCATGATTGGTGTAATTTATCTATCTTTGCTAACTACGAGTACAAAACTAAAATTTTATAAAAAATGATGTACTTACTTTTCTCCAAACAAAATAAGACTGACTCACTATAATTTTTGTGATATACTATCTGTTTGTATTTTTAAAATATTTTCTTAGCACTTTCCTTTTCAAGATTCAGGAAACGAATAAACGTATTTGTCCCACATTCGTATTTATAGAGTGACAAATTGAACAAGTCAATGCAAGGTAGCGAAGCTCTGAGACTGCGACTCTCAGGTTTTTACAAGTTAAAAATGTATTGCGACCACAAAGCGAATACCAACATCCCACAATTTTATAAACATATATAATAAATTTTTTACTTCATAGGTACTTTTATAAATAATGTATATGTTTTGATATTATAAGATAGTATGATGTAAGTAAATAGGTACTATCAGTGTATGTATTGAGATCCACTATCGTGGACCCCTATATTCATTTCATGGACCCCCAAATTTTTTTTCGCTGACGTAGACCCCTTGCAGGTTGTCATAGACCCCTAGGGGTCGATATAGACCACTTTGGGATCAATGGTTTAGACAATAAAATTCTGTTTGTCTCTGTCTAACATATCAGAAACTTCATTAAATATATTCGCAAGCGCTCACACACGGTCGTGTAACTGGTGGCCTAAGCGTCGACTCTGCAAGGCGACTTCGCGCCGCTCATGGTCCAAGCTATACGTAAACGTTACACTATAATAGTACAAAAATGTTTTTCACAGATACTACAGTTGTGTAATATTGACAACTGTCAAAAAATTTACTTATGTTAAGAGAACTTTGGTCCTCACTGTAGTGAGTGTCCGTAGACTATGAGAATTAAGAGACAAACAAATCCTTGCATGTCTTCTACCTAGTCTGAATTTGTTCTGTGTGACTGAACATAACCATTACTACATGTGTTTTCACATGATTGATTTGAAATTTTTAGGCTTATAACAGTCGCTTGTATGCCTCCACCTGTGTCTAGTGCTGTAATATTGACCAGAACTGCTCATGGCAACGAGACAGCAGCGATTTTCAATTCTGTCGTAGGAAGTTTTTTAGGAATAATGATAACCCCCATATTACTATTATTCAATGTAAGTATTAGTTATAGCCTTTATTACTGCTCTGCACTGTACAATTACATTTCTTTCAGTTAGGATCTACAACCATAGTACCATTACTAGGCACAGTAATACAACTCATTATAACTGTGCTAGTACCTCTGTCTTTAGGCCAAGCCGTGAAGAGTCGAACAAACCTCAGGGGGCAGCGACTGCCTCTGAATACCATAGGACAATCGGCTTTACTGTTTGTGATATATACCACTTTTTGCGATACATTCCTGGTACCGGAAACTGGCCTTTCAGCAATGGATGTGATATTCACAGTTTTTTCCGGTAATATTTAAATATTTTTAATAATTATCCGTATCTTTCCAATATAAATTAACGATACGATTTTGTCTAGCTACGCGCTGAACTAATCTGTTCCATTGGAAATTACCGTTCGGGACTAACAGAAACTCATTGTTGGAAAAAACTGATTATTCAGCTAGACGGCACTGAGATTTAGCTGCTGACCACAAGTGAACCTATGTCTCAAGGCGAGTTGAGAGTGCAAAGTTTAGCCTTAAATGTGCAATGCATCAGCAGTACTATGTGGTTGCAACAGTAACTCAGCTGTCTAAGCGTATCGAGATGTACACAGTGTCCCATTTTAATCTAACCACCTAAATATTTTGACAACTGCTGTAGATGTCCTTGACAATGAGCTTGACTACTTCATCCAAGATCATTCCAAGGTCAAGAGAGTATTTTCAAATGAAAGCCCCGGAATTGAAAAAAGCATGTATTTTCCGTAAGAACATCACTCTGGCCATGAGCTTGACCATTGTATTAAACGCTATTTCAAGGTTTGTGGGGATTACCCAAAGGTGACCTTGATCATGAACTTTCAGGTCAATTCAACTCTTTTTTTATCGCAAATGGAAAAAGCAAGAAATTTTTTCGCTTGAATGTGCCTTTGACCTCAAAGTCAAGGTCATGTCAAGCTTAAATGTTGTTTGAGGTCACGGTCACATTTGGGCAAACTTTTCTTTTTTTCCATTTACAGTATAAAAATGAGAAGTCCCCTGCGAATATATGATGTGTCTTTGAAGGAAACGTTCAAGGCCATGGTGATGTTCTGACTTAAAATTGGCGTCCCTTTTCAATTCCGATGTGAAAAAGGGGGGTTCCATTTGAAAATATTCACTTGACGTTGAAGTGAACTCAGAGGTCTTAGTCAAGGTCATTATCATGGTTACCAACATTTTGCTCCATCGAAACCCTTTATACACACTTTTTATTTGAAACTTTTTTCTAGAATTACAGTTTTTAGAATATTTAGCTAGAAAGGTTAAAATGGGACACCATGCATATGATTTCCACCTCCAACTCTCCTTCACGGTGTTTTAGAGGCTTGTACTATCAGAAAATGTCATTATAAAATGTCTTTTCAGTGTTAATATTACAAATCAGCCTCATGTTCCTGAGCTTTAAACTTGCTAATAGGTTGAGAAGATATTTTAGTCCACAAGATATTATTGCAATAATGTTTTGCTCTACGCACAAATCTTTAACCTTAGGTAAGTGGAGCTTTTTGCTGCTACAATAAGGAGAAAATAGTACCTTCGTATTTCTTACAAACATGCACGTGAACAGCAAAAAATATCGCAAAGTAAAAACATTTTTTCCAACTGAATCGGTCATTCCAAAGTTATAATATTCAAGTGTAATTTTCAGTAATAAGCAATAAAATATAATTAATATGGATTCTTTTGCTTAAAGCTATATGAGTATTCCACTGACCCTATTTTGCTAAAACAACTTCAGTTAATGACGGTTTTTCGGATTTTCTCCATTATTGTTTTTAATCAACCATGAAGGTTATTGGACATTTTAATCTCTCAAAACTCAAATATTATATTGAGCTGAACAGAGTTCTTAAAAACGGGTTTGTTAACGCCATAGTTTTTGTTATCTCTGGAAAAGTCAAATTGTGACTTGTGAAGTTTTTGAATGACCAATTCAATTTATTAATTATAAAATTTTTGCAGGGATACCAATTTTACGCATCATGTTCCATGGTTACTCCCACTTAAGTCAAATAAGTTTGCCATTGCTTGTTTACCATCCAACACAGATCATTCTAGGAGGCCTCTTGGTGTCTCAAATGAAGGACTGGGTATATTCTCAGAAGACGAAAAGACCACCTGTCTAACATAATATTTAAAGAAAATGTTCTTTTACGCTTTAATTTAAAACAAGAAAATAATCTCACATAGCGCACAACTATGAACGTGATTTGTTACGCAAGAGTTTCTCTCACCAATGTTTGACATACCAGATACTTAGAGAAATATACATATATGTATGTTAAATGCTGAGACATCCAGCAGATACATATCGGGTACGTAAATGCGCGGTTAGCTGAAAATTGAATTTCCTCGATACGAACTTCAGGTTATTTCAGGTTATTCCAATTTATATCCATAATCTTTTCCATAATTGTCAATAAAACAAATGAAAGTTTCCAGTTTTTTAGTTTCTTTATTGTTCCACATTCAATCTACAAAACACCTGTAACGACCAAACCTGAATCTTGGGATCTTCCGATTTGTTGCTGCCTTCAGAAGAGCTGCTGCATTCCTGTCAGTCCTTCCTTCGCCAAACTGCCACGTCCTCTAGCATCTATGGTTAAACACATTATTATAGTCAGACTGTAGACGAAAGATGCAGAGGGAAGGAATTATCTTGTACAGTATTTTTGTTGGAATATTTGAATATAACCATGGCAACTATAGCCTAGCTATTGTGACTAAATTGCAGTCTGGTGTCGCACGTAGAACTGCAGCGACCGATTACTCAAAAGGTTGACGTATAATCCAGGTAATCTGGCGAAAATCGAATAGAGTTCCGTGGAAATTATAACTAGACAAATTATTTGGGAAAAGCGTATGAAAAGGGTTACTAACCGAGAATATGGTCATGCTAGGGGAGGGGGAAGGCCATTCTCGAATCTCGGTCGACATTTTTTATTCGACAAAATCCCGCGAAGCCGAAATCATGCGATACGAGGGATATCTTTTAAGTTTTGCATATAGAAACATAGTAGGCCGCGCGGATCGAACGTCACTACTTAATCTTAACCTCACTCTTTAGTAAACTTAAATTCAAAGTTTCACAACAATACGTGCAGTGTTCTCACTACTGTGAATTTTTAAGTGCCACCAAGTCATTAGAAAAATGGAACTCAACCGAGAACATTTTCGCGCCATAATTTATTACAACTTTCAGAGACAATTATCGCAACAAGAATGCCTTGCTGAGTTACTGCCTGTTTTCGGCAGTATTTAACGGAAGAAAACGTGGAATTATTGGACCATCCTCCTTATAGTCCCGATCTAAGTCCTAACAATTTCTTTACTTTCCCGAAAATTAAAAACAGACTGCGTGGTCAAAGGTTCCAGTCACCAGAAGAAGCTGTTGACGCATTCAAAAATGCCGTTTTGGATCTGCCGGCAAACGAGTGGAATAAGTGCATTGAAAATTGGTTCGAGCGCATGCAGATGTGTATTAATCTTCGTGGAGAATACTTCGAAAAACAATAAAGTCATTTAAAACTACCTACCGTGTTGTTTTATTTCCATATGCAAAACTTAAAAGACATCCCTCGTAATCGACGTGTTTTCACGTTCTCGGACGCTTCAGTAACGATAATTGCTAAACTTTTCATGTAAACTAGTAGAATTCATATTCATCTTTATGTATATACAGTGGACCCCCGATAATACGGCCCCTGTCTAATCCGGCGTCCCCTGTAATCCGACATGTGTGGATATTACATACATACGTATTTGACAATCTTCGCTAATGTAGATCACGCAGGTTTGAACAGGTTACAACCTGTACGCGCCACCGCTATCGTGCTCGACGCGTAAGCATTGTTTTACTTAGTTTGAATCTGACTACTTGTGATAGCGGTACGGCCTAGCGTGCGTTCATTGTTTACTATTTATTCATTGTATATAAAGTATAGTACCTAGTAGTCATCACAAACTCAGAAGCGAAAGCACAAAACATTGACAATTAAAGAAAAATGTGAAAAAATCGCAATGAAGCTTTCAGTAGTTTAGCTAGTGAATACGGCGTAGGCCGATCTAAAATTTATGACATTAAAGGAAACCACGAGAAGATCAAGAAGTTCGTGTCAACTACTGACTGCGGGCCAGGCAAGAGACAGACACTCAAGAAAGCTGAACATCCAGAAGTGGAAGAAGCTTTGTACATGTGGTTTCTTCAGGAAAGAAATAGGCATGCACCAATTTCAGGACCCATGTTGGCCATGAAAGCTAAGTTTTTTTATAAGGAAATAACAAAAAAAGATAATTTTGTGGCCAGCAAAGGGTGGCTAGAACGTTTTAAAAGTCGTCATGGCATACGTTTAATGACCATTACAGGAGAGAAACTTTCTAACGATGCCACCTGCATAGAGCCCTTTAAATTAAGATTTTTGCAAAAGGTGAACGATTTAAATCTTGACCCGCCACAGGTGTACAATGCAGACGAATCAGGGCTTTTTTGGCGTGAGATGCCTAACAAAACTTTCGTTTCTTGTAACGAAAAATCCGTACCTGGACGAAAAGTAAGTAAAGAGCGTGTAACCATACTACCATGTGCTAACGCTGCGGGCACACACGCACTTAAGATGATGGTCATTGGAAAATCTAATAAACCACGGGCATTCAAAAACATTGATTTACCTGTACACTATTACGGACAAAAAAGTGCATGGATGACAAAAGACCTTTCAAAAAGTGGTTTGATGAATGCTTCGTACCTGAAGTTGGGAAATGGTTAAAATATCATAATTTTTCTCAAAAAGCGTTGTTGCTTCTTAATAACACTCCCGGTCATCCGTTTGAAGAAGAACCAACAACTGAGGATAAATGCATCACTGCGATGTTTCTTCCACCAAATTGCACTGCACTGATTCAACCAATGGACCAGAATATCATTCAGTTTGTGAAGCAAGACTATAAGAAAAACCTACTTCTGAGAACCGTATCAAAAGACCAACCAATAGAAAAAACTTTAAAATATATTAATATGAAAGACTTGGTTTTTGCACTTTGTCAGTCAAAAGTTATGGCCTGATATAGTCTCCACTCCTAGCAACGTTCCACAAATCAGTGTAATTTCGGAAGTTATAGAACAAGTCGCTACTGAAACACATAAGTCCGGAAGATTTGGAAATCTGGTGCCGTGGAATGGATAAAGAGGAAAATGTTTTTCATGAAATGTCTGACGAAGAGATTATAAAAGAGGTTTCTAATTATACAACAATCAGGAAAATAACGACGACGTGATTGCAACTGCTCCACAAGTCACAGCACAAGACGCAATTAACGCCTTTGAGCTAGGTTTACAATGGGCTGAAGAGAATGGTACATCCTACAATGAACTTTTACTTTTGAGAAGACTGAGGGACAATGCTCTGATCTCGCGTTATAACAACCTTAAACAAAAAAAAAATTGATGGATATTTCCAAGTTTCATAATTCGATAAATTCATTAATGATTTTGATTAATAATTCTTGATTATTTTGGTACATATGTATGTGCATTTATGCTTAATTTTATAATAAAACGTAAGCTCTCTATTGTTTTTAATTTACTAAATTCGACATACATAAACTATGTATGATTTGTACTTCAAAGTACACACATATATAATCTTACCATTGGATATGTAATTTGTCGGATTACAAGGTACTCTTTTATAAAAAATTCCGGACTATAGGGGGTCTTAGGCAGTGCTCTATAGTCCGACAAATTCGATAATCCGACACTGCCCTGCATAATGTTTGTCAGATTACCGGAGCTCCACTGTATATATAATGAATCACTATTTCGAGTGGTCACGCCTTAACTTGACAACGACTTTATCAATTTCATTCGTGTTTTTTTGAAAAGTTTCTTAATACTGTAAAGAAGGTTCTTACGGAAAGAAAAATCAAGAAAATTGCGCAGAAAAGTGGGATATCATTGAAAACCTAATGATTATTTGAGCGACGCGCGTTTGAGAGTTCGCTTGAGCATGGAGCACACTGAGCAGAAGAGATATCTCAGGTACCAAAAGAGACAGGCACTCCTCTCCGCCATCTTTATTCCAACAGCTAGTGAGAACACGGTGCTTTCGTTTTTTGGACTTACATTTATTTACCCTCCGTATTTTATTGTGATGGCCCCTTCAAAAGAAACTGCAGTTTTGCCTAATTGTTATCTATGTCAGTTAACTCTGGCAGATAAAAATACATTTCTTTTGCTTAATTGACTTTCACTAGTCGCATTTTGAACTTGACAGCTTGCACGGCGCAAATTGGTATTACCGTTCAACATACATAAATATCGATGAAAAAATGTTTTTATTCAATTAGTAGTGCACAGTCCATTCGATTACAGCTTTTAACCAGCTTTCAGTTTGTTCAGAGAGTTTTTTGAGAAGTATTTGCTCAAAAATAGTTAACATGTGTGGAAGTTTTGTTTACCGCAATTACCACTTACATTAAAATTGTGATTCTTCAAAATGCCACCAATTAGACGTACCAACCTAGGTCGCAGAACTCGCAATGCTACGAAGAAGTCAAACTAACGAGAAGCGAGAAATGAAGTTGAACGGGATCGAAGGACTGAAATTCAACAACGTACGGGTATAATGGCGCATGTAATCCCAATCGAGCTGCATTCAGTTATGACGTGGGAATCGATTACAGTTTTCAACAAATCGTTGCTATTGGACCAATGAACGTTGTGTGTCCACATTGCAAGGCTTTCAAGTTTAAAAAGGCAGTCCCTGGATTATGTTGTGCCAGTGGAAACGTCAAAGTGACTCCATTGGTACCATCACCAGACCCACTACATTCATTGGTTTCCGGAAATGGGTTGGATTCTATACATTTTTTATTATTTAATACAATACTTGCTCTCAAATGACGTCTCATTTGGCGCAACAAAAGTCATTCGACATAATTTCATGCCTACTTTCAAGGTAAGTTGATGGGGGAATGGCAGTGCTGCCAACATACTGTGCTAGCCACATTGTCGTAAAAACACTTCGCTATATATTTACCTATACTCCATATATTTACCCTTTCATTATTCATTCATTATTAATGCCAGTTTATAGCTAAGACAGGACATCATCTGTCGGGTCAGCTACTCGTAGTATGTTTAAACATGGCGGACAGTGTTTTCACCTGTCTAAGAAAAATATATTTTTATTTTATTACGATCTTCTAGGTCTGAAAAAATATAGTAATTTTGTTGGTCTAACTCTAACAGAACGAATATTAACTATTTAAGACCTATTTAAAAAAGTGTCAACTAGCCTATTATAGCTATTAAATGAAGACATTCCATATCTTACTTGAATAAACATCAACTCTCCAAATGCAGTAGAGGCGGGCCAAGACGGATGATTTTAAATATTCAAATTGCCAGTGTTAATTGTAAATATTAAAACATGCTGTACTCAGGTGTTCAGATCTTTTTTTGATTTTAATTTGAAATTTATTGTGCTTTCATAACGTGACGGAAAACATATTTATCACAGGGTTAGATGTCAGTGTCGTGTGAATAGAAGTAATCAAGCTAAAATAGTATAAGATTCTTTGCCCGATAGGTCTAAAAAAGGAGCCAACGTTCATGCCCTCAGCGATAAATTAACTAGATGAAGCAAATTAAAATGATTTCTGATTATGAAAATTTGACTTTATAGTATGGAAGAATTCAGCCAAATTTTGTTCAAAATTCTGGCATTTCTGATTGTACCGTAACAAACAAAAAAATTCAATTTTGTCAAATGGAAACCACCTTTTTTATAATTTCATCATATAAGTCGTTGAATGTAATGTTAATTTTGTATAAAGTTGTCTACTTTGCAAATTGCTTTCTAGTTATATGGAATATCATGGTCAATGTTAGTGAGACAGGCAACTTTCAATTGAGACGGGTGGCGATGGTGGTAATCGTAACAGTGAGAAGCGCGGCCAGATGAACATGTCCGTGCCCTGAAAACCTTATTCTCTGCAGTTTGTGGCTTGCCTATACAGTACTGTCCGAAGGAACGCCTTAGCAAAGTTTGGTTCATCTGTTGATCATAACATTGCCTTTAGTCCTGTTCGTATAGCAGTCGTCAGTCTGTCGATGACCGTGTCCAAGATCCCGCCACACACATTTCGTTCACTCTGCTACTCTATGTAGACAGAATTCAGACGGCTGGATCCCAGACACAGTCACCAACCACTGTACAAAACAAACACACCTTTCGATTGCCTCCCAAATGTGTGCCGTGAGCTCAGAGCTGCACGCGTATGCGGGGAAGAGAAGACAAACTCTTTTACGCTGAGTGCGTTTAGAGGTGTTTTAAAACGTCGTGAGCTGTGACCGCTACATTATGTGGATGCGCAGAAGTTAGATATTAGAACGGCGGGAAGAATATTACCCTAAATCACAAATATCGACTTTTTCGAGGCAGACTGACTGCCACACTGGCATTCGGCTTTGAACATCCAAGGGCGAACTATCGGTAGTCATTGGCGTGCGCGTATAGATTACGATTTTGTATGTTGGATTTCCTTTGTTAGACCAGGGTTATGAAGATTGTTTTTTTTTATATTTAATATGTGAGTGTAAAAGTTTCGGAGATTGTAGATGACTTATTGTATGAAACAGCGTTAGCAATGAAGTTGGTATTGTTCTTTTTCATGCTTAAAGCTTTGATAATCTGAGATATAACGTATATGCGTTTAATTATATTAATCAAATGTTGCTCCTAGATCGACTAAGACGTAGTACCACACGCTTCTATTCACATTTTATTTGCGAACCTATAAGAACCAGCACAAGGTTGTTCATAGCCAGGGCCGCTATAGATTGTATATGTTTTTCAATTCATGAGCCGTGAAAAGGAGACAGGGGAAGTCATTTTACCTCTAAATCAACTGACGAATCGAGTAGCAGAGGCTACAGGTGTATCACTCAATACAGTCAAATGCATTGTGAAAGAAGGTTCGATCAAACCCACAGGCAATAAATTTGTCTCCCCAAGAAAAACTGTTCCTAAACCAAGTCCGAAATCAACAGTGGGAATGTTTGAGGCAGCCGTAAGGGAAATAATTTATAAATTTCTCCATATTCATAAGCGGTGTCCTACCATTACAGCCGTTTATGAAGCTGCAAAAATAATGGAGTAAGCCTTGCGGGGAAAATCGAATCCTTCAGAAAAAAATTTCATAAATTAGGTTTTTGCTGTAAAAAAAGTGGAAGATAATTGGAAACTATTGATTGAAAAACAATACATTCCTTTAAAACGATTTGAGTTTTCAAGGAAATTGAAGAAATACAAAGAAATGTATCTTATAATATGTTTTCAGTCCAATCAGCAATATCGATATCTATAAAAAAATTGTCATAAACCTCAATAGATGACAAATAAATATAAAAATTAAGCGTTAAGGTACATGAGCGATAGCAAAAGTGAGTGTATACTGTATGTATAGGTATGCTTTAACAAAAATGTATTGAAAAAAGATTTTAATGAAAGACCGCATTCTTAACAAATGAAGATTTTTGTTTTCAAAATAATTTCTTTAAAGTTTGTAAAAGTAACAGTTTGCTCTAGAGGATACCTTTTCGTAGGTAGGAATATTGTATACAGCGATGAGACTTACATTCACACCTCTCATACAGTGCTAAAGTCCTGGGACGATGAGACAAATACCTGTCTGCAAGCACCACTGGTTAAGGCAAAACGATTAGTTGTGTTGCAGTGTGGGGGAAAAGGCCTTTGTACCGAATGCGGAACTCAAATCAGATTTGAAAAGTGGTGATTACCACCTTCCCATACTAAATAACGCAGTCTTACTTCTTCCTTAATTGATTTGTCAGCTACCAGCTACCTATATGCTACTGATTCCATACCACGCCACCGACACCGACGGCGACGACGGGGAAACACACACAATGAGGAACGATTATAAGCCACTTATATTAGCTCTAGGCACCTCATTGAACACATAAATGGCAGGGAAACGTTTCGTAAGGGAATCAAATTAAATGAATATCAATCTCAATGTTCCGTTAAAGAATACGCGTTCTGTGATTAATTTATGTTGTATCACCACACCAAATTATGTAATAAATAGGAGTGTGACAAAAATTACCGAAATAATTTGACTGACCTACAGCAGATCTAGGATCAGTTATGTTTTTAGCGATGCTTGTATTGTGACGCGTCTGCTTTTTCACAGATTTGAAGCCGCGCATGTCGTCTAACGGTCGTTTTAAAACACCTCTACAATCAAATTAGTACCCTCCCACGGGTTCCATACAAAGGGAAGCGGCCTGCCTCGTTTGATGTGTGCAAATGATAAATGTTGCAACGTTTCCTATCACGTCGCTTCAGTTACTTAGGTTGCCCACTCACATACGTATACCAAAGGAAGTGGAGACCAACGAATTCGAATAGATTAGAAGGATCCAAGCCAGATGTTTACATTGCATTGTTTGTCGCCAAGATTGTATAGTTTTTATGCATACTTTTGACTCATTGGCTACCAAAGTAACAATCCAAAACATCGGCGTGCATTATTTTCTCTGAAACGGATATTCAAATAGCTATTCGTACTGGGTGTACCCACGAAGAACAAAGCAGAGATACTATCTGTGTTGCTATGTGCATCGCTCAGTTGTTAATAAACCGGGATAAATCAAATAAGGCAAAGAAACAATGGCACACATTTATTAACGGAATTAACGGCGCTCAATACAAAACATACCAAATATGACGGTTTGGTCCGCAGGAACAAAAAGACACCCAACCATGGATAGCCTTTTTGTGCTTCTTGGATACTAATCAGCATGTGTATAGACTAGTTCTTTTGTCTTTAGTCGACACTGTTACCAAATATTTCGTGGAAATAATGAAACAAACTGATTTACAGTTTGCCTTTTGCCGCTCGCATAATTAGAACAAGAAAATCGATGTCGCGTTTGTGACCGATGGGAGAAAAGTTTTTTCACTTTTTACCTATTTAATAAAATTGCCACGAGTTTATTGATGACAAGTCGTCCAGCTGACTGAAATATTATCCATCTTAGTCGTTTAATCTGATTCAAAATAAGGAAGACTTCTCAGGTGTTGAACTGTTTTAGTTTTAAATCGAAAATGTTTCCTGTCAGCGTATCTTGACGGTATTTCCGGTATTTTTTCTATCAACAAATATATCTGAAATCTTAGGTTCAGAAAAGGTTGCTCCACGATCCAAAAAGTTTCGAAAATAGGAACTTATCCCGCCGATCAGTAACACTTTTAGACGAACGAACGAAAGCATCGTAACTATATTCTATACCGGAGGTATGGTCTATCAAAATATGACAGCGCAAATCCCCATCTATCATACCGCGTTTAATAACACTGTCACCACGTAACCGCTAGACGGCTGATGATTCTGTCTATAAAGTAGATGTGGTCTACCTGATATTGGGAAGCTGAGATTCCTAACAGTTTCAACTAATAGCGGCTGTGCGCTTTCCGCAGTGGTCTATTCTGGTATGGCCGTACTTCCGGTTTAGAGGATAGTTGCGATTCTTTCGTTAATTCGTCGAGAGACAAAATACCAAGCCTAGACCGTGCTGATGAGCAACCAAGAAGCACGGAACAACTCTCCATGGTTGATTGTCTTTTTGGTCGGACGGCCGAAATCATCATGTTTGGTAGGTTCAATGGCAAGTAGACCACATATAGTTTACAGCCAGAATTGTCAGCCATCTATCGGTCACGTGGTGACTGAGCCATTAAACTCGAGCTGAGATCCCTAACAGTTCCAACTAATAGCAACTATGAGCTTTCCGTAGTGGTCGATTCTGTGCTGATTTATATCACTAAAAAACATTTCATCAAACAGCAGCAATGTCGGAAGACCTGAGATTAGAAATAGTGGGACACCTTGCATGGTTTCTTCTCCGCTTTTCTAAACAGTTGTCATTCGAGCAGATTCTTGGCTAAGCGCGAATATCTAGTTGAGGATTATGTGGAAAAACATGATATTATATTCATTGCCACTATACAATAAAAAGATTTGAAAGTATTTTAATAAATTCATAGTTTTTTTGGGCGTACTCAGCTTCCTCCATAGAATCTTGTGGCACTAAATGAGATCCTAAAATTACTACTTATAACTTTCCTAAGAACTTTTAGATTCAAAATTAAAGCAAAGTTAAACTATAGTTTAGTTAGATTAAAGGTTTGGTTAGCCCTTTTCAGTATACATCAAAGAAATTGGTTTGTCGCCAATATTTTGCATTTTTCAATGTTACTGTTCGGTACACAATACTGCGAAAAAACAGATTGGGATTGAGTGCTCAATGAAATAAGAAGTGAAATGAAATAAAGAATTTTCTAAAATTGTTTGGAACACTAGGATAGTATGGAACCCATGCACTTTTATATGTTTTCGCAGAAAAGAGCAAATTTAATGTGAAATGTCAACAACTGTCAAACTGGCGGCTTAAGCGAGACAGACTTGAACTTGCATCCTGACTACTGCCTACGCAATCCTCCTACCTAGTTCGAGTTCGTTAGCGGGGACTGTTAAGCCCATGCCTGAATGTCAAAACCGCCGCTCCTCAACTGTCTCTGTGTGCACACACACAAACGGAAAAACTGCCCGTGAGTGGTAATTTTGTTTCGTACAAAACTCACCTAGTAATCATGAAAATCAGAATAAGGTTCATCAGGCCTCTTGTAGTAGGATTTCTTGAAGTCGCGCTCTTTCCTGTAAGGCAGTTTTGGTTGTTCTTTTTTGCAAGTTTCGCCTGGGTTTACGGGTTTTTCTGGACATGGTGGAGGATGGCCTTGGTCAGGTCGTTGCTTCTTTTTTCCCTTTTTGCAAAGCTAAAAAATTAATTTGCGTATGCATGCCAGGCTACATAAAAAAATCGGTGTATGACAATAAAGTAGGTGAAGTAGATTTGCCATGCCGGCATTGGTATAGGGCAGTAGCATGACATCAATCGTGCGGGGGCAGATCTAGTGCAGAATGATTATCAAGTATGACGTCTCATTTGATTTGGTTATTTGTCCTACAATAATTATAATTTTTGCTTTAACTGTTTGTTCCAACTCACACTAATTAACATATTCCACCACCTGTTGAATACCTTGATCATTCATTGGTTACAGGTAACGTTTCTCTCGAATGTGCGCCTGTTTGCCCAGTAAATGACCATTTTTGACCTAACAAAAATTATTTTATAGATGAAAATTTAGATTTAGTGAAATGAAGAATTGTATCTTTGGCAGGAAATACATTTTAACTACTTTTTGATTTTTGGTTGGTTGTTGCGGCCCTGTAAACATCAAAATATGTAAATAGAAAAAGGTTGTTATGACAATTTTGTACTCGATAAATAAGCTTCAAAAGTTGTCTATACGATAGTTTTATATCTACTTTCGTTATTCGTAAAAATGTTCGTAAGTCGAGTCATTTAATTGATAAAATAGTTTTTTGAGCCATTTACCACGCTCCATAATAATTGATGATAATTACAAATGATGTAAAGAAAAAGCTCAATTTTAACGTTAATTTATCAAGATTACTCAAAAAAATGTATCTGGTGGAAACAGTTATTGTAGCTCATTCATCAAGCTACAAAATTTTCCTAACAACTTGTTTCTATATAGAATATTTACAGGACCGTAAAAAAAAATCTAAAATTAAAGTTTTTCGGTACCTGCCTACCGCAGAATCTAGAACTTTGCGTTATCCTGTACAAGACTATTTTAATTACTTATATCCATTTTATGTTTAATTATCGGGCTATGTGTGTAGCAGTATCAGCCGTGTCCATGAAACGAGGCTTCCGCCTTATGGGGACTCCGCAGGGTTATTACGTAAAAAACCTATATAATGTCAAAAAAAAGATAAAATGTCACCTTGTAGGCTTGTGTACAAATAGTTCATTCCGCGCTTGCTATCGGTAAGCATGAAGTGAACGACAGCTAGTTTCAAGTTGACGTCCTGTAGGAAAACCGACATAATGCCAAAAAACCGAAAATGCCACTTTTCAAGATACTTAAAAAATGTCAAGTGATATCCACAATGCAAATCTTCAAACTGTACGCCAAACTATGAGTTCTCAAGCGCGAAATCATTAGATTGAATAACTAGGTAGTGGTAGTAGCATGTTTTGTATTTTGACCCTCCAGATTAAACACCTGCAAGAAGCTGTTTGAAATTGTAGGTGACTAAATCACCTTATGACTTGTGAGACAAATATGACTACCAGACTTGGTGTTGTATTCAGAGGAGAAACATCTCAATATCTATATTAACTTAGATATTTTCAAATCTTCCTTACGTACAAATTGAAATTTTTGACATAAAGATGTTGTTTGGGTGCAGTTCTTTTTATATGTAAGTGAAAAATAAGCCATGCTAAAGATCAACATTTTTGGCCAAATAATTGTAAATTGGTTAGCGATATAATCAATTAATCGCGCGGCTACTTCATGAAATGGCCAAGAATGTTTAATTAATTCGTAAAATAGTTACATCAATTACCGAGGTACTGCGATCACTTTGTTATATGTAACATGGGGGTCGTCGTTGATAACAAACTTTCAAGTAAAAAATCTAATAATTCATTACTAAATGTGGAAAAAGTGAGATTAAGTGACTTATGACAAAGAAGTACTCGAGTACTATGCAGGTCACGCAAATACCTACCAAAAGTCAAAACACCGTGGAGTTCGAAACGTGTTTCACAAGTTGGTATTTCACTCTTAAATTACATTATTACTAACTTATTTGAAGTAAAAATCGTGATCCAGCTAAAAGATTGTGTTTGTATATCAAACTACTATTTATGATTCGACGTAAGAGAAGTGCACAGAATAAAGAACAGTAGGGTGACCAATAATTTAATTTGTGATATTTGATATGTTCAAAAATTTAATTTGTAACACGTGGAATTTCAAGTATTTAAGGATTATTTTAATATAATTACTTTAAGTTCCTAAAGTACCGAGTTTTAATAAAAATATTGGTCGTACTTAATAACAATAAACGAGTTCGTAACATATTCTGGATTTTCATTAAACATTTTATACCCGTAGGTACCACGATTTCATGAATTGATCGTGCATTGACGATTGATGACGATTATGGAAGATCTCATCGAAAAGTCGTGAATTAAAAAATCTTATAGACAATGGAGAACAAGCGTGTATTTGGTATTTGCCCATATCGGAGCGTTAATTGTAACCACAGTAGAGTGTCTCGTCCGGCAAGCTTTGATACGGCGCTCTTTTGGGAAAAGCTACGCCTGGTCTGTTTGCGCTGAGCTGATATAGTCCTGTTCTTTTTTTACCAGGGGTGTGCTATTATGGCCTTTCTTGCACATCGGCCAATCGGCGCGCTCCATCTACGCACTAACCTGCTGAAGTTTGTTTTGACTGACTGCACGTGAAAATTGAATTTGGTATAGTGCAAAATACAATTTTTCTTAAAAAACAGTAAGATGATATATTGACGAAGCAGAATAGTTTGGTGAGTAAAAGGTAATAGTAGAAAGTTCCATCGTTCTACGTTGAATTACAATAATGTTCCAGTGATCCTTCTCTTACCAATCTCGGTGAACTTTTTTATTGCTATAGATTAAAAGTCACTTATTTGTTACCGAACATTGTATTTTGATACCCCTTCACTGGACTGACAAAGTTTATTATCATTTCCTCAAATATAGCGGAAAGATTTCAAAAACGTATAAACACTACATACATTTTTTTATTACAACTTGCCAATGTTGTCGTAATTTGGTGAGTCAGGTTCGTATGTTTTTGGATTTCGTACAGCTGGAGTCCTCCTGGTGATGTGCTTTTGTTGTTTGCAACATGGGTCTATAGGCTTAAACCTTTCCTAGAAAAAGACAATAAAAATATTCAGTTCTAATCGATTCTGCAAGGGGAACTCGCACTTTTAATGTTTAGGTTTGCATTTGGCAGAAGCAAGTTCCCCGTTCCTAGCTATAGAGATGATAAATAATCATTTACATCATAATACTTACCTTCGCCAATTGGGAACTTGTCAATTGCAATGCAAAACATACATAAAAGAAACAAGACCCCAAAAATGTCGTTCGCGATTTGGTACAATGACACATTTTAAAAATAATAATAATAAGTACTGTATGTTGTAGGAGAAATTTATTACTTTACTCATTGTTATCCCTAGAGTTAGACAAAACCAAAACAGTGGCTCCGTTGAACTAAATCCCATTAGACATTTTCCATAATTATTACAGTCGTGAGATCTCATGACAAGGTATATATTATATATACAGGGTGTCCCACGTCGAATCGCAGCGATCGATTACATGAAAACTTGACCTTAGATAATTATGTTAACTTAGGGTTAAAATATAACTGATACGAATTTGAATTGTATATTTTTCAATTTTTGAAATCTTCCCAAGATTCTAAATACATTCTATGTCATCCGATACTCAACTCCAACCGTTTTCGACATATAAATTAAAAAAAAAATCATAAATGCGGACCCATAAAAGAAAAAACGCTAATATTCCATTTTTTCAAATGGAAAACCTCCTTTTAAGATCTCATCATCTAAATCAATAAAAATAAGCCTAGTTTTGTATGAGGTTATCTACTTCGCGAATTAGTAGCTCAGGAAATCTTTGCAGATACTCCTTTTCTCTTTCCATACAGCAACTTTTATGGCCAGCTCAGGATGGTTGGCCATAGCGCGGTGAATTATTAAATATTAAAAATGAATGATTCATGAGGTGTGAGCTTTTCATATGTGGTACATGTACATAAAAAAGAGTAAATGACGTACCAGTTCGTAGTCTAAAAAACTTCGGTCGACCGCCCGATATTCACTGACACGTTGGTTCTCTATCGAATAGGCCAGTGGTCGCCAACCCGTCGATCGCGAGCTACCGGTAGCTCGCAAAGGCAATTATGGTGGCAAGGCACGGCGACTGAACAGCACAAAGTTCAGCGGTTGTGTTAGAGTTGGCGTGCAATTAAAAACATTATGAGCAGTAGTAAGAAGATGAACACATCATTTCCATTCGGAATGGGAAGAACAATATTTCTTATTCAGGTAAAAATGTATGTTTGTTATGTAATGCATTTGTTTCCATTGCCATAAAAGGGAATATCGAGAGGCACTATAAACTGTACATTCGAATTTTAAAAAAGCATTCCCATTACGTTCTGCAACCAGAACGGAAAAACTGGAACAATTAAAAAAATCAATTAATTGAAGAACAATGTTTTTAAAAACCATCGAAAAAAGTAAGGCTGCAACTGAAGCATCATATCGGATGTAACAGATGATTACACAAAATAAGAAATCTTATGAAGTCGAGGAAATGATAAAACAGGCGTTTTAGAAGCTGTATATTATTTGCCAACTTTAGAAATATAAAGACCAGATAGTGTCTGCTATAAAATCTATGCAACTTTCTGCTAATACAGTGATGAGACGAGTAGAAGTAATGAGCAATGATATAGTTTTACAGTTAAGAAATGACTTCTATAACTGTGTATATTTTTCACTGCAGCTGGATGAATCCACAGATGTCGTTGACACCTCTCAGATGGCCGTGTTCGTCAGGCTGGTTTTTAGTGATTTTACGATTAAAGAAAATCTTTTGAAGTTTATTCCACTAAAAGGACAGACTACTGGGCAGGACTTGATTTCTTCTTTTAAAAATATTTTTTTTTGATTTAATTCCAATATCGAAAATGGTAGCACTGCATTATCCATCAGCAAGCATTATGTGAACATTTTCTAAAACTAAACAGCGTTATGAAATTGGTAGTTAAATTGTGAACAATATAAGAGCTAAAGCGTTACAAAGAAGATTATTCAAAAACTTGGCCGATGAAATTGACTGTCAATACGGCGAACTACTTCACTCTGACGTCCTATGGTTAAGTAGGGGACGAGTGCTGAAACCTCAATGATATCATATCTGTCATAGTTCAATTTTTCAAACAACGTGATGAACCGATTCCGGAACTGGAACATTCAATCTGGCTTTGATTTTCTTGTGGATATTACAGAAAAATTAAATGAACTTAATTTGGAGCTTCAGGGGAAAGACAAAGAATTTGCAGAAATGATTTCTGATATAAAAGCGTTTATAAAAAAGCTTGAGTATTTGGGAACAAAACTCAATCCATGGCGTTACCCGGCATTTTCCTGTTCTTTCAGAAAATATATCTCAAAGTCCATTAGAACCATAAATGACAGTAAATATCATGTAGAAATAGATGATATCCAACAGGTTGCAACTTCTGTTACGCATCATTTTATCGAAGACATCGCTGCGACAAAAATGGAAGTGATTTTGTTTCAAAATGATTTAACTTTTGAAATTCTTAGTTTAAAATACAAAATGTATCTGGCCTTCAGTAAGTTACCTTTATTAAATTTTGTTTATTTTTCAAACACCGATGATTGGTAGGAATTGATGTAGTTATGTAGTATGTATTAGTTATTAGTTTATTTAACTTTAGTAGAATCAATTAGTATTAGTAAGATAAACACACCTATGTCGCATACAACTGTGTACAATTTTATTTAAGTTGGCTTGCATTGCTTACGACTAGGTAGCTCACTGTTTATTCCATAATTATCAAAGTAACTCAACAAACTGAAAAGGTTGGCGACCACTGGACTCGTGTATGCTGAATTAAATTTCAAACACGGATAGAGATAGAATAATAGCTGCAGCGCTACTGGTGGTGCATACGTACTAATTGAGTATTGAGCTATTTGCTGTTTGAACAAAACTTTATAAACGGACTCATGCGGTAATCAAGTAACAAACACTTGAACTATTTGTGGGGAAAGTTTTACTAAGACCAAATATCTACATTATTTTTGAAATGTCAGACGAATCCGATATTAAAGGAACCGTATAAACGGATAGAAAACGAGTATTTGCAAATATTTTCTAAATTACTAACTACTAACCTTACAAAACGGTCCCTATTTTTTTTGCTTAAGATGATGAGATTATAAAAACAGGAGGTGTCCCATGAAAAATTGAACTTTTGGCTTTTTTCAATTTAATCTTCGTTCGTTTTTTTGGCCACCCTGTATTATTAATTATTAGAATATCGAATAAAGTCTACTATAAGCGAGTTACAAATCGTTCGACCAGGACTAACATACACAAAAAAATAATCGGGCCTGCATTTGTATTTTCCACATAAAATTTGATATTTCTCAAGAAGGGTTAGAGTTAGGTATAGGATGTTATACATGGAATGTATTTAGAATCTTTCGAAAATTTCAAAAATTGAATACACAGATATCTAAGTGCCACCATTTTGAAAATATTTTAGCAGAATTCCTAATATCAGCTATACCGTAACCCCAAGTTTTCATAATTGTCTAAAGTTAACTTTTCGAGTAATCGAGTTCGATGTGGGATACCTTGTATATTGCCCACGCGGACAATGTTTGAACTTCAAGACTATGTTTTACCCTATCACTGAAAAATATTTTGTGAACAAAATTCAAAATGTGTCACTACATTCACTTTAACACTCACGTCAATTGTTGTGTCGATATCAATACGAGGCCGTTCTTTTTTAGGACATTTTCCTTTGTCATCAGGACACTTTTTCTTCATTTCATATTTTAACGTGGATCCACCAAATTCCTACCCAAAACAAACAATAGTTGACTATCATTTACTAATTTTCGATATACGACAATGAAAAGCTCTACGATCTGGAATTATACTAGAAATGGGCAGTAATGGTACGCGTCCACAGGCCTGCATCGAGTATCAAATGGACTAACTTCTATAGTGCTGCGATCAGTGCATCCGGAATAATCTGATTATTTGCACGGTAGCCATTTACACTCGTATTTTCGTCTACGCTTTGCACAACTGTGATGCTGCCCACACATACGGTAGTCAAAGGAATCGGGGACTGACAGACAATATCGAAATCACCAGTGACACGTAATTTTTTCATTCGTATTTGGCAGATAGGCGGTTGCGTTGATCGATGGGATGACTGCGACTGGACTCGAATTGGAAAACCGCATGTGAGAGGTGATTTCGATATTCATTTGTCACATTATGTCGTTTTTTTTGGACATTACGTAGATTTTCTAACAAGACATCAACTTGTACTCGTAACTAGCTGTCGTTCACCTCATGCTCACTTGTAGCAAGCGCGGAATGAACTATCTGCATACTAGCCTACTTAGTCAACAAGTTGACATTTTTTTGACATTATATAGGTTTTTTATATAATAACTCTGCCGGAACCCAATCTTTTCATTATCCGTATTAGTCTAATCAGAAACGAAAAATCCCCTGATTTGCAAAATATTTGTGAGGTTTAGTTTTATCGATGTAAGTTGTTCAGGGAGTTATCTAAAAAAAAGATGCATAAAACGGGTGCACCAGTTTTTGTAGGAAAACTTTTTATTCAACAATAATCATAGAGAAAAAGCGTATTTTGGGATCTAAACCAAAAAGCTGCCTTGAACGAAAAAAAAACTTAAAACAAGATTTTTAGGTACTTAAAACTGGAACTACCCACTAAAAGGTCTGAATAAAAAAAGGTTATGGGCTAAAACTTAGTCAAAATGTAGGTTTTGGCACTTCTTGGTAATGCGAGGATCGTCTTACTGTTTGACCCATAGACTCTAATTTTGTTGTGGTTATTAAGAAGTGCGGGACCTAAGGATATGAAAAATTTCAAGTATCCTCGCATCACCAAGGTGCCAAAACCTACATTTTGACTAGGTTTTAGGCCTTTAGAACGCAACGTGAGTTTCACGTTCACTTTTGGTTTCCACGTCGTGGGACAGTACCAGACCGTAACACCATTTTGAGATGGGTGGAAGCATTCAACACAACAAGTAATGTGATGAAAAAAAACTGCCAGGGCGAAACCGAACTGTTAGAACCCCCGAAAACGTAGACAGAGTGAGAGTTAGCACGCTGCAAAACCTGAACTGTTCCGACCGTTTGCGTGCCAGTTTCCTAAGGATCCATGCGTCGTCTGTACGTCGCATCTTGAAGAAGGATTTAGTGTTCCATCCTTACAAAATCCAAGTTTGTCAACAACTTACTGTTGCCAGGGGATTACGCACAAGGTGATAATTTTGTACAGCTCATGATTGAACAGTTGGAGAACAATGACATGACGTTGTTATGAGTGATGAAGCACATTTTCATTTACATGTACGTCAATAAACAAAATTGTCGATATTGGTCTCCAGTGAACCCCCAACAGTTGCATCAGCACCCCGTGCATACCCCGAAAGTTACAGTTTGGTGTGCAGTAGGCCCAACGATGATTATTGGCCCTTATTTTTTCTGAGGATCATGGAGAAAGAACTACTGTAAATTCCGATATGCTGAACAACTTTTTTTCCGGAACTTCGACGTCGACGTGTCCGTCTCAGAACAGTGCGGTTCCAACAAGACGGGGCAACATCTCACACAGCTCGCACTTTGATGGAACTTCTTCGGCAAAAATTCCCAGGACGTTTCATTTTACGTCATAGCGATATTCTATGGCCCCCTCGCTCCCCGGACCTGTCAACGTGTGATTTTTTTAATGGGGCTACCTGAAATCAAAAAGTTTACCAAAGCAAGCCTCGGACCCTCGTCGATTTGAAAGAGGAAAGAAGAAGAGAAGTAACCCAAATTCGTGCACGGATGCTGGCCGACGCAATGGGCTCATTTCGGCAGAGGCTTGATTCCTGCATTTCGGCTCAAGGTCGCCATATGGTCGATATAGTTTTTAGGACTTAAATTTTGTTTTACTCAAAAAATAGCATGTATTTCAAAGTATTTTGATATAATAAAATATCTTTTTCCCATACTTATTTTGACTGTACTACTCATTTAAAAAACATGCGGACCCTGTATGTATGTGGTTCAGACAAAACGACATATAAATGAAATATGTATGGGTACTGACCATTCCTTGGTCCTTGTTCATCTTCTCAACGATAGGCATCACCTGCATGTCCAGCCACTCCTTGTTAGCCAGGATGTTTTCCTTGTCACTCCACAGGCGGAAGGCGGCCGTCCAATTGGAACACTTCTTCCTGTTATACGAGGTGTTTCCAAGGCCGCAAGGATTCGGGCAGCGCCTTTTCTCTTCGGGGCACGGCTCCTTCTGGCAAGGGTCCTTTTTGCATTTTGGTGGTGGGGGGCGACAAGGTTTCTTTGAAAATGGTACACAAGTACACACTTGTAAATAATGTTACTGCATGCAAACCGAACCTTTATTTTTGTATTTACCACATGGAGGTACTTTGTTACGCTTGGCATAAGCCATTTCAGAAAAAATATGCAATCAAGTGGAGAACACATACTACTCAAGCACTCACGTTTTTACCTTCCACACCTCGGGTGAGGAAATATTGTAACGAAAATTTTTGAAAATGAGGCGTTTTTTAGCGTGTAGATCACACACATTTCCTTCGGTCTGTCTGCCTGTCTGACGGTCTGTTTATTGAATCGCTAATCTTTGGTCTCTCTATAACTTAGAAAGTACCTCTCGGATTTGGATTAAATTTTGACACAAGGTTATTACTACACAAAGGATGTAAAGGCTTTGTAATATTTGAAAATCGATCCAGTGACGGCGGAGCTACGGCCAAAAAAAAACTAGAAAAAAATCGCTCATACTTCTTCTTTTGACGTTTCAGGGCTCAGGATTAACTGATGGTTGATTTTTATATATACTTAGTAATACATTATTACAGAACTTCCCGCTAAACATAACTTTCGTTAGACGCTTTAAACCTATCATGCTAAATTGTCCTCCATACGTCTCTTTTTTGTGTGACCGCCTAAAAAAAAATTCAAAAGTTGCTGACCCTGATATAAAATGTTTAAATCGTTCATGTAAAGTTACAGAGCCTACAGTCGTACTGTATCAGATGTAAAGGCAGCACTGAATAGTATTCTGTCATAATGTTTTAGAAATATTTTATAAAAATTAGCTATCACAATTTAATTTTACTTACAATGCACTTCTCACTTGGTACATGTAAATTGGCTGTCTACACAAGTTTAGATGCGCAGAGATTAATTAAGTTCGCATAAATGGTGCCCCACTTTTTGTCTATCAGAAAATATATCTGGCAGTCCTGAGATCTTGAGCTATACAGTCGAGGCTCAAGGATTTTCATAATAAAGGTACCAGAACGGACGAACGTTGATTTGGATGGTTTCATGAATTTTTAAAAACGTTTTGGATGAACAAACAAAATGTAAGATACATATTTTTGTGTTTTTTAATCCAAGAAAACAGGCTGACACACACAGCTCAGTGGAAATTTGAATTATAAAATTTGCGTGATCTTGAAGCTTCACTTTTGCCTGGTAAGCAAATTCATATTTTTACGCAACTATAGCAGCTTGGAATCAAGCTGAGGAGCTAATCGGAAAATAAAGGTTGGTATTTTTGAACATGCAACGAAGTAAAATAACTTTCAATAAATAGAACAATAAATTGTTAATTGGGAAATTTGGCAAATTTTTAGGATTAAGTTGACTCTTTTGACTATAAAATCAAGCTTTCGGCATTCTCTATGGAGCTTTCATCAGGATCCTGAAAACACAATTGTGATGCTAGCAAGCTAGCAAAGAATACAGGACCGATTTAAATTGTCAAACAACTTACTCGTCGTTGAGGTTGCAGCCTCAAGGTGTTTCAAAACGAACGTAGAGAAGATAGAACTTGTTGGTTGGGCTTGTTGAGAACGACAGATACCTTCGTTACATGTTAAAAATATCAGTACACCCGAACATATTAAAGATTATTAAACATGAGAAGACATTTTAGGGAAACAATCGGAATGCAGTCTCTAACCTCCTACTTCCGCTACACGTGGAGAGGGCGACGGAACGGACAGATAATGCGTCGACAGATGACAAGTGATTGACGCGACGGAACGTGGAACTGTAAACCTCATTGTCCAATTTGGGTATGAAGTATACGAGGGACGCTCGGTAAACCTCCACCCAAATTACTAAAATGCTGAATTAATTTGTTTTGTAAAAATGTGTAGAGAAATTTCAATTGCCAGGATAGTATGTAATTGGAAATTTATTCTAATTTATGTAGTCATTCTAGCTTTTCGCAATTCAACAGGTAGGATTAAATGACACTAAGCTGCTTAAAATCAGCCTTTTTATTCATGCAATGATCTGTCATGAAAATGTGGGACATTATGTCCGAATATTTTGTCAATGACGAATAACAATAGTGAAAATGACAACACTGTTCGGTCCAACCAGACGCCCATGAATTCTTCAATCAATGAGAATAACAGCACTACAGTGGTTGCTCCTATTTCCAGAGTTAATTATGTTGTCTTGCCATACATCAAAGAACTAACCCCAAAATTGATCAGGGTGTATAATTCCTTTAAGGGCCAATTTCACCAATGAAAAAAAAAATACCTTATCGAAATGCAATTTGACAGAAGCTGTCAAAGGTCTCTGAATATTAGTGATTTCTATTGAAATATTGAATAAAATCGTGAACATTCGACTGTATTATAAACAAGACCACTTTTTGATTCCAACATGATGCTTTTGTACAGAAAAAACAGGACAACTTTCATGTATTTTGATATATGTTATAGGTTTACATTTAACAATCCGTTATCCCCCTCAGCGAATGGGAATGCGGCAAATAATAGGTCGATTTTCTAGCTGTTAAATTTGGCAACAGATTTGGACGTCTGTTAATGCATGGCACTCTCGAATTTACCAACTTCAATATACTGAAAGTTATAATTACATACTTGTTGAATAGTGTGGATTTGTCTGTATTTTGCAAGAAAATAGAATATAAAATACATTTTTAACGACCGGTGATATATACAGTAGTTTGCAAAACATGTTCCGAATTTCAAAGCAATCGACCAGCTACATCATTCCAGAAGTTTGTGGGGCATTGATCGAAATTTTAAAGGAAAATATACAAGTAAGAAAAATAATTATTTTACATTACAAAATAACACACTGGTGCTCGTCGCACCGGTTCGGTTCGCGGTGTCGTTACAACATATCTGTACATGGCTTTAGTTATGTATAGCTGACATTTTCTTCTGGTAGTGATCGTAATCTTTTACCCCTACAGAAATTGCACAAGCGAGTGATAATATGAATGGAGTTGTTTTTATCCATTTGAAAATCACAAAGAGATAAGGACACCGGCGCCGTCGGTTCTTATGTGTTATTATACAGGGATAGTAGACAAAAACCGGAACGGTGGATTATCTCAGCAACCGTTAAATATAAATGAAAAAAATTTGTGCGGAGGGGTAACTCAACATGATGAATTAAAAAAATATTTGCAAGGTTGCCAAGTTTATAGTTTTCTCTCTAGGCTAGAGGATTTTAAGATTTTAAATGAAATACCCTAATTTTTATTATTGTAATCAATAGCCTGTATCAACTTTATTATGACCTGAAATTATCGTTTTTCTACTGCCGTCAATTTAAGAGATATGGCATCATGCTTCTTTCGAAATGAATACAAAAACGACAAGGTATGGTCAATTATCTCGAAACCGATCCAACTGAAATTCGTCAAAATTAGTACAGGGGAGTAACTGGACATTCTAAATTCATGAGTTGCATTTCCGATGTTTCCAAGATTCTATTTAAAAAAAAGTCAATGAAAGGGAATAAGGCAATTTAATTATCAAACAAGGAAATATTAGTGCAAAACAATAACATAATATTAAAAACTAACAAAATGCCTATGTACTTAATCAGGTGCTCAAAATGGCTACCATCGTTGGCTAAACAATATCCTAGGCGATACTAAAATTCTGTCAAAGTATTCGATAACTTGTCTGGAGTAATTTGTGCGGCTTCATCCAGAATCTTTTGGCTAAGTTCTTCTAAATTGTTGGGCCAATCTTGATAAACTCTGCACTTCAGAAAACCCCAAAAGAAGAAATCTAGTGGGGTTATATCTGGGGAGTGAGGTGGTCATTCCAGAGTGCCACGTCTTCCAATCAATCTTCCTGGAAATTGGTTATTTAAAAACTCGATTACTCTTCTGAAGAAATGAGATGGTACCAAATTTCGTCTATATTTTCATTTAAATTTCTAATTTCGGGTATTATGCGAAGTCTAAGGAGATCAAGATATTTTGTCACATCAAATTGCTATCTATAAAAAATGGACTAATGACATGGTTGCCCAAAATTCCCGTCCAAACATTTACTTTTTCCGGGTGTTGTTGTGCTGATTCACCTGTCCATTTAAACAGCAGGTGGCTTCATCGCTGAACAAAATTTTTTTGTGGAAATTGGGGTTGTGTTGTTTATCATTTCCATCATAGTTTCTGCAAGCTGAGCTCGACGGTCTGGATCATCTTCTCACAATTCTCACAATGGGTGGAGGTAAATTATTTTGTAGGGTTCGAGTTTTTTATTGGGCAAGATATTTCTGACCAATTTCTGTCTTATTCGCGAATTAAGGGCTAACTGTGTAGTACTTGTCCTAGGGTTATATTCGGGTTGTAAAAGAACATTTAACTTATTCTCATCACTAGTAGCAGTTTTCGGTCTCTCTGATCCAGGTTTCCTTCTCACTCCGCCGGTTTCAAGAAAGTTTCTTACTGTCCTGCAGATGGTAGATTTTAAAATTTGTTTTTCGGGATAGAGCGCATTAAACAAGTTGCACACTTTTTGATAAGATCTTTGTTTATCTCCACATCAAGTACAAATGCCATATTAACGCCCGCAATATTTGTCACTTTTCAATTGTTTTAACATTTCTACTTGTTATGGTTCTGAAGTCTCCATGACATTATAAACAAATGAATAACACGCCTTCTTGTTTATTTTGGAAAACAAACAAACGGATGATTTCTTACTAAGATGCAAGTTAATGTAATGAATGAAACAAAGCGTGATGCCAAATCTCCGAAATTGACAGGAGTAAAAAAACGAGAATATCAGGTCATAATAAAGTTGATACAGGAAATTGAGTACAATAATAAAAATTACGCTATTCCATTTAAAATTTTAAAATTCCCTAACTAAGAGAGAAAACTATAAATTTGGCAAGCTTGGAAATATAACTTTTGAATTCTTTATGTTGAGTTACCCCTTCGCACAAAATTTGGTTAATTTATATTTGACGGTTGCTGCTAACCTTGTATGTATAGCTGAAATACTTTCTGGTAGGAATAATCCATGATCGCGGCCTTTTTAGAAGAGGTACACACTTTGGGGTGTGGCTCGTCAGCCCTACAGAAATGGCGTAAAGAAATGACAATAGGGCTGTTTTTATATATTGACTGTAAGTACTTTTTGCAATATGCATCATCTATGATAACGATTCTCCTCATGTCTATACAGACTTTGGGACTGGTTGTTTTCACTCCGTGAATGGTGTAAGGAGGTAAGTATACGAGTACCATATACAGTATGCGTTCACGAGATTTTTATTATAATAGTTTTCGTAAAATGGTGCAGGCAGGCGTACACCCTGCATCTTAAATAAAAAGTAACATTTGATCAGCACAATATGGACTATCACTATACGAAGTTTCATTAAAAATGATCTGTACTAAAATTCCATGTTTGATCTGTTACTTTCATATCACTTCCAGACTCTCCCTAAAATGACCAAAAGATCATACAAATTACTATGTCCTTCGAAAAAGACTGAAAGTGTTTGATAGTTGACTCACCTTTTTGGCATCGCAGTCGTAAAAGAATTCAGGTGCAGCCTGGAACAAGGTAAATTGTAAATAAACTTAAATAAATAAAATAATAAATAAAATAAATAAACTTAAACTAAATCTCTTTAATCGCATATTTCAGCATTACCACTCACGTAATTTCATTGCGATTTTCAGTCATATGCAGTCTCAACATTTCTCTAATCATTGCATTGAAGCGCATCACGATCGAATAGAGAGTTCCTGCGCTAGTGCACTTTACATTTTCTGTTTGCATTTATATATTACTTCCCATAACCCCGTTAATCCTACCCTGTTGTAAAATTTGTTCTCTGCTTATACGTTCTATCCATCAGGTCAAATAATGTTTGAGATAAATTTCTATATACTTGAAAAGTGGTAAGTTACCCCATAGAAATATTCAATCCCATCCTACCCCATCTTGAGGATATAATTTCTGAAACTGTTAATAACAATTATTTTATATATTATATAAAGATGACATTGAAGACAAAACATATTTTTGGTCTGAATTACTTAAAAATATTCTAAATTCTCTACAAAAACTTAAAAAGTGTGAATGCCGACTTTACCCTTATCTGTGTACACCCAGCTTTAGTAACTTTTAGCCCTTATTCCAACCCCTTCAAGTCTAATTTTGGCAAAAAAGGTAGCGTATGCCCGTCTCCAAGGACTAATCTGTATATAGTATATATACCAAAATTAATCAAAATCGGTTTAGCCGCGAAAACATGAAAACGGAATATTCACACAAACATTCTCATACACTTTCACATTTACAATATTACGAGTATTATGGATATAATATTCTCTATTAGCTTCGTGGTGCAGTGGAAAGGGAAAAGAACTGTTGGGATGCAGAACGCAGGTTCGAATCTGAAAGGTGTTCTTCTTACCCAAGTTGATATCGGGTTGCTTTTGTCAAAAACAGTGCCCTGGAAATCCGATAATAACTAAACAAAATTTTAATAACATGTGCGAGGTCAAGAGCTGTAATCACGAACAATTAGTACCTGGCTAGAGTTCAGAGTTTGTGCAAGCGTAGTAGTGTGGTACTTCCTCTTGGGTGGTTTGATATCATCTACTCCACCGCACCTCTGCCAAGGGCATTGCATGCATTCGGATGGGTCATCTGGTAGCCGTTGGGCACACAGCTCGCTGTAGCTCTTGTATGGCGCGTTTACTTTCTTGCACTCCGGCTATTAAATATACGGTTTGAGTGAAATGGTTGTCATGGTCTTAAAAATACTTTTCCTGTATGCCATAGTTTAGTTTAACATGTATATAGGAATACATTTTCAGACGTCTTTGCTGACGAGTAGGGTGCAGGAGATGGCAAAAGAGAACATTGGAGGGACATTTACCTCACGGCAGCGCTGTGTGCGCGATGGCAGTTCCACCAATTGGCAATTATTCGGGATTCGGGAACTGTCAATTCTTGGCAACTAGATACTTTGATAACAATTTTCGCCTTGTTTTTCATTGAAATTAAATAAAACCAATTAAAAGTACTTAAAGAAGTGGTGGTACATACTAAACTAAGTAATCTGCATACTTCAACAAAAAATGAATGTGATAATGCGTACAGAATTTGAATCCAAAGTCAAACTATTCAAAAGGGAAGAAATTTGTGTTAGCACAGCATATGTCATATGAGCAAGGCTTCATTAAATAATCTAAGTACCTATCTACCTAATTAAATTGCATATATATATATATATATGAATCAGTGAGTCCAAGAACAGTACACGTCCAAAAATATAGTTCTGAGAAAACACTAAAAAACTTCATAACTCCACAATGTGTAGAGTTACCGTTTTGGCTAACATACAAAAATGGTAGTGATTCTTCATGTGAATGATAATTTAAAATAAAAAATAGGAGAAAATCACACTCCTCGAAGTTGTAAAATGGTGAAGTTCATGGACTTGTACTGTTTTTGAACTCAGTCTTTTGTGTGAGAGTTTTTTTGTACATTCTTCAGGTTTAGCGCGTATAATAAAGTTGAGGGAACCCTTATAGAGGATGCTAGACATAGGTATGAAAAATGTTTTATTGAGCGAATCCATACAAAAATATTAATCATCAGGATGACAGCAGTGAGGTCAAAAACAGTACATGTAATGTACTTGTAATGTTTTATATTTATAAGTCAACGCCGTAGAGAGATGGTGCGTATAGCCGAATTATTCTTGAATGTTGTAATGTTTTGAATTTGAAGCACAACATATGAGTCTTCGAACTTCAAACGACTTGGCTATCTCAACTCAATATGCCATTTTTTGGACTTGTACTGTTCTTGGACTCACCGAATCATATATATATATACAGGGTGGCCCATCCACGTGTGGACGGAATATTACTCATAAACAAATACATTTCGCGAAATCTATTTATGCGATGTTATACATGACATTTGAGGGCACATTTTTAAAATATTGGCTATTGAACAGGGTGTCCCAATTTCGATCTACCTGTCAAAGTTGTGATTTTTCAAATGGAATGTCTCAAATTTTATTGCATATTTGGATAAACAAATTCAAAAGAAGTAAACTGATATAACATACTATGGAGTTTTGGTAATTAGCTCCTGAGATATGAGGTGTTTTGTCTAGGAAAACCCCCCCGGAAAATATGGAGGAAACGATTATGGATGCTTTTCTAAACATAAGGGAACACGACTACGGCTGTGTATTCAACATGGTGGAGATATTTTCGAGCAGTTTTTAAAGATTAGGTCTTGCGTAGTTGTTTGTTTATGCTGTTGTTATAGTTGTGTTTCTCTATTACACTTGAAGCTGATTTATACTGTTCTGATTGTTATTAGTTTTTACGTAAAATCTGTACTCTTAGTGGCAATCTGGAACTAACTGTTTGTCTTTTGTTTCCATGGATGATTTTTTTTCCTTAATTTTGGTCTGCTGTTCTATTAAAAGCTTAATAACTCAAAATCTAGTGATTTTATCTGAATCAAACCTTATACAAAAAAAAAATTATAAAAAAATTGAATGCATTTAAAATTTTTACCGCCCTGTATGAGCAAAAATAAAAATTATAAGTAGTAACAAATAAGGTAAAAGCTGAGGTATGTAAGTTTTTTTTAATACAAAATTCAGCACTCAATTTCAAAATGGCGGATTGAGGGGCTGTCGAAGTGGACGGTTTTTCTGGACAAAACACCTTACATCTCAATAGCTAATTACCAAAATGCCATAGTATGTTATATCAATCTTCTTTTGAATTGGTTTATCCAATATGCAATAAAATTTGAGACATTCATTTGAAGAATCAACTTTGATATGTAGGTCAAAATTGGGATACCCTGTATAATTACCCTACACACACATAAACATCTATATATATTTATAGATGATGATTTATAGATTATTATATAATATAATATTTGAGTAGCGTTGCTATGGTTTTTGACAAAACTAATAAAGGGAGATAACTACAAACATTGTTAAAAATATGGAGCAGTTGCTCTTGAAAAATGGTGTTTACTGTACATTTGAAAACTTGAAATTCTCAAGCTACATTCCTAACCCTAACTGTAGGATTTTCAAAGACAGCATCTAAAACATTTTCTTCGAGTTCAGCTGTACGTACAGTGCAGCATATTTTGAGCAAAACTACCTAAAACCCAAATGGTTTTTACTACTCAAAATAAGGCAATAATCATTTCTTAAATGTTTCTCGTAATCTTTGAATTAGACTGGTGCCTATTAGAGAATCTGTCAGCATATAATCTTCGTGCTTTTAAAGCATTACATCTTGCCAATCCGTATATTAAATCCATATCAGAATATTCATCAAACGTATACTCCATGATGTTTAACAACTTATTGTCAACTTAAAATTATTCAGATATATAGTATCTCCCCTTATAAAACCCCCATATAAAAAAATCTAGAGGATTTAATTAATCGGGTGACCTTGGAGGCCATCGTATGTGTCCACCTCTACCTATCCAACGCCCAGGAAAGACAATGTCTAAGTAATGTCGTACATCCGGTAGAAAGTGGTATGGGGCGCCATTGCATTGAAAATACATGCGGCTTCAAACGTCCAAAGGTACATCCTCTAGCAAATTTGCAAATATCTCCTGAACTGTAAAATTCCGGACCATACATATAGAGGTTCATTCGATATGTTTTGAGGCCCTCTATCACCTGACTTCCGTTGATCCACTACTAAATTTACACCCTGTATATATATATATATATATATATACGAGTATATAGTAAAAATAAAATATATCCACTATTATCATACTTGGTTAATACGAGTATTGCTTACTTTTTCTATTTACAGCAGCTATCGATTTATTTCTTTGCTCTAATTTCGTTGTTGCTGAAGGGAACGTATACAATTTTTGTACTTAATGGGTTTTTCATGGTTTTTACAGTTTACAACGCAGCATGTATTGTGTCTCATGACCCATTTCGATAATTTCAGCGTTTTTACATGACTATTTCCCTAGTCTTAATTTCTACCAATCACAAACTCGCAATTTTGAATTACAAATGGTACCTACCCTATTCGTCATTTGTTTGTCTGGGCGGTCAGTAGGACCTTGTCACTGTATAATGTACGTTAGTCGAATCTGTCAGTCCTGGTTTCCCAGAAACCAGACAGTGTCAAGGAAAAAGAGAAAGGTAAAGATAAGGAAAAAGGAGAAGAGCAAAGAAAAACAGAAGTGTATTAGCTTAAGAGGAAACACCTAGGCTTTTCGACTTGGTACACGGATTAGTTTTGAGGTGAACTAAAGACAAATTGTGATTCAGGTTTTTTTAGAGTGTAATTTTGAGTTGCTTGCTAAAAGTTCGCGCTATTTTTTTCAATCGCAGTGTGAGCCGTGGCCTTGCATCTTTACGAACTTGCTCCACTGAGTCTCGCAACAGAGTGTTGCTACATGCGATTCCGCTTGAGTATTACAAATGGTTTCTAGATGGAAAAATTGTATGACTGCACCTGCCAGCAGTCTTTTCGAGTTTACCCGCGGAAAAACTTGACAGCTGCTGTCACCAAAAATTACAATACCTTTGATAACAAGTAATAATGGTCTCCCAGCGCACCAGAAAACGACGCTAAATAAGTTTTTTGATTTTATTGTCAATAAATTTCTTAATATTGTTTTTAATAGGTAAAGTATGTTTTGTTAGTTATGTGTATGCACAATAATCTGTTACTCATGAAATAGTCTTGTCAAATACTATTCGGGCATCTAATTTTTTCCTGTGAAGAAAGTCGAAAAAACAATGCAAAGTAATATTTTTTTAACAAAAAACATTCATGCAGGTGCAAAAATCCTCGTCTTCGATTCTGATTTTTGTTGCCCCCAGAACTCATGCTTCTTGTTAAAATATGACTTAGCAACGTTGTTTCGATTTTTTTCGGAACAATTAGATGCCCTTATGATATTACTTATGAAAATGTTTAAGTGATATTGTACACATACCGATAGGAGAAAATTTATGTTCCGTAAAGTATGATGTTAAACCCTTTGTGGGAGAGTCGGTTTGCTGTGGCATCTACCAGCATGGCTGTATTACCCAGTGTTTCAAATTCGACGCTCACCATTGGGATCTTGGTAAGAGATACGAAGTTGGTTGAGTAAGGACAAAGTTTCGGTTTTATTTAAGGAAATAGAACTTACAAAGTTTCGCAATTCCGAGTATTTTCGGAGATAGACGGAAAAAACCGAATTGTCCCAAAAGTTTTTATTTACTTCTGACCTTATTTGGGGTAAGATTTCAAAATAAACATTGCCACTTTTTCTCCTCTACAAGATGGCGCAACTAGAATTTTAATATGACGATTCGCCTCCTGTGCTCAATCATTTTTGCACGAGTAAGTGAAGTTTCGAATGCTGATTTCGAAAACCACCTCAGCTGTAGATTGATAGTATTTAAATGCAGGATATGTGCATCGGCTTAATGCTGGCAGATATAAAATGTGCTTTTGTTAGTTATATAAAGTAATTCTGTTTTGAATGCTTTCAGTACTATTTTTTGATGATATAAAAAAGGTTTTTTTCAGACATTAGAGGTTTTATATCAGTACATGTCGTGATACGTACATCACATCATTAAAAACGGACTGTTCACCTATACCTAGTTCATCAAAACTGAAGGAATGCTTCGCTGATGATATGACTCGTACGAAACAAATGACTGATATTTTCAATGCCTGCTTAGAAAATTGTTTTTTTTTTCAAATAACTGAGGCTTGGCAATGTCAATGTATGACAAATAATGTATGTTTAGTACCAGAATTAAGAGCTCTATTCACTCATGCAAAAATCCAATATAACGCCTATAAGAAAAAATAAAGTTGATCGAGCACAAGAGACGAAACCTTATACTGAAATTCTAATTACGCCATCTTGAACAGCAGACAGTCTCACTTTTAATGTAGGTACTTTTCACTTTGGATTCCCATCTCAAATAAAGTCAGGAGAAATAAAAAGTTCCATTTTCTTAGTTAATTAAATGTGCAACTTTTCCTTCATTTAACCGACTTCATATCTCTTACCGTTTCTGGGATACCTGGTGAGCGTCTGATTCGAAATACACGGGACCTGTCAGGCATAGATGTTACGATAGTGAGTTGGCGGTATATAATGCCAACAGATGCTCATTTCTTTTTGATGTGTACTGCCAGGTGGAACATTCTTTTCGATGCTTTTCCGGCCGTCTTCTTATGTGCGTTGACATTAATCGTATAATTCCAGCTCCTATCTAATCTCTAATTATTAGTTATTTTAAATTCTACATATATATTCTCTAAATTTTATATATCACTGATTTATTTATTTCATTAATGTTTTGTTTTGTTAGTGGCGCCATCGCACCAGATTCCAAGCGGAACGTTTTATTTTTGTAAAGAACATTTAACCGACTTCTAAGAATTCTATGATACAAAACATACCTCTTCGTATTCTCGTTTGCAGCCAATCCTAAAATGTGCGGGGGGGCAGTTTTCCATTACAAAGTTGGGGCACTCTAGGTTTTTCTTACATTTCTTCGGCTTTGGTTCACATTCGTCCTTTTTTCCACATTTACTATTATGCTGCGAAGCAAACAGCCTGGCTATCGTCTTGAATGGAGACTTATGCGTAGTTGTGTGGAAGTTTCTGGAAAATAAGATTAGGCTTAAGACATTTTTCGTTTGTACTGTGATGGAGTTCTGACTTAGTTTGAAAATATTTTTTGGGAAATATATTACATCAACGAACGAAAGATATCGGATATCATCAGAAGATGAGCGTCACTTGCTCTTTGGATTTTTCTTAATAATGTGACCTGCCAGGAAGAAAATCTATACCGATACTCTCGTTTGTTGTCCCTGATGTGAGGTACCGATCAAGCAGTGGCGTAACCATAATGTGATTACGTCAGGCAGAACACATTGACTAAATGTACCTTGTGCGGAGACTGACTTCCCTAACGAAATTACACATTACGCAACCCAATCGCTAATGTAGCTTTTGCACACACACAATTGAGTTATAGAAGATCGTCGTTTTCATTCACTTTCTGAAAACAATATTAAATTTAACGTAGACTGTCAACATTGTAGTTATATCTTCGGCCATTGCTACGTTACTTGTTGAAGATTAACAAAAGCTAAACTCAAACCGCTCGCCCATGACAAGCATATGTTGTCATACTGAGTATAACAAGCATAACTGTTGAATATTCATGGCAGCTATAGGGAAGATATGAGTGACTTATTATGTCTAACAGCTGCATAGTATCACTGAGATCAGTAGCTTCTTAATACTAGAAGGTCTTTCACTGACACCAAATATGCAACAATTTACAAGCATTTACCGCATCAGGGTTTAACCTACAATTTTCATCCCCTCTAAACAATGTCTGAAAATGAGCAGGAATCTCTGATTACGTTGTAATACTGTTCCAGGGATTTTAACTCTGTTGGTTCAGCTTTCGACAACTTGTCACAGATCGTGTCGAAGATCCCGCCACACAAATTCCGTTCATTCTGCTACGCTATATACGAGGACGGAATTAACACGGCCAGATCCCAGACACAATTACCGACAAGTCACCGACTACTGTACGAATAAGTCTTTCATTTCCGTCGCCTCTGAATACATTTTCAAAATCTACGTCTACCTAAACGATGGAAGAATTAATCTCGCGATAAGATTCGAACTTTGGTTCACAAGTTTTCTATTGCTCAAAGATATCTTAAAGCATCGCAGAACGCTGAAGTGGTACGTACTCGTAATACCTAAATATTCTTAAAATATTAAAATATATCTCCTTTTGCACTGTGTCAGTGACGACACCACCACAGACCAGTTGGAGTTTGTAACCCATTGCACCGTCAGCGCCGTGCACGCGACGCCAGCCATTGCAGTTACTTTGACTTATGTGCGCATTATACATGTATTGTGACCTTTATAAATGATAAATATTTAATATTTAAATATTTTCTCGTTTCCGGAGCTTCCTAATGATAGAAGATGTTTGACTAATACTGAAGACCCCATCACTCTACAACGTATAACACCCAAGTTTCAACCCCTACAAAAACTACATTACACTAAACTGATTTTCAGAAACTATATAACTTTTCCACCAGTGTGTGAAAATTTAAACAAAATTCGAACTGTACTCTCAAGTTATAGGCGGTTATAAAATTAGCGGACAGGCAGACGGAAATGAGTGACATGGTTTTTCGTGATATATATTTCATATAACATCCAAAAAACAGTATGTCAATTTCGATATTTTTCGCGATTACAATACTTCCTCGTCAGTTTCGGTATAGGAAGTAAAAATGCATGTCAACAACAATTGAATCGGTGAGTGTAATAACGATATAAGTCCAAAAATACGAATTTGAGATAATCACAAAAAATTATATACATTGCAAGTTTGTAGACAATTAAGTTCTCTGAACGAATGTAAAGTGAATTATCAATTATTTTTTGTAATAAATAATATACATGTCAAAACGTCACTAGGAGTTATACGGTTTTTCCGCCCAACTTTAAACATGCCTCAAATCATGAATTTAATTAGTAAATAAAACTACAAATTAGAGTGCTTTTTATTATTTAATGTACATTTAACCTAAATACACTTAGATACGATGAAAAGAACATATTTTTGATATACTATAATACAATAAAAATAGTTTTATTAGTCCGCCTCAGTTGCCTCACATTCAGCGTTGGTGGTTTCCCATGAAGTAATATGGTAATAGAATTCCAATATTTCCAATATTCGACATATATTGCAGGACTTTTTTTAGATTATCAATTTTCTTTATATTTATTGGTAATGTCTTTGAATTTGCAGGGTTGGTTGGTAAAGTTGGCATGGCTTTAGGTTTGATTAATTTAAAACATTGCGACACAAATCCTCCGATATAGTCGCTAGTGATGAGATATCCAGGTGTAGAACTATCATAAGTAAACTGCCTGTAATTTGATAGTGTAAATTTGGATTTTATTTCATCTGAAGATTGACAAGTTTTTTTGTAATATTTGGGCCACCAAGTTTTGTAGTCAGTTATATCTTTATAACATGTTGATACAGTAAACGGCTTTACTTTGCGGCAAGAGAGCATTATGTTTTCATAATCTTCTGGAAGATATATACGATCATGTTTTCTTATCACTCTCTTAAGACATCCGAAGTCCCTGTCGCACGGTAAAAAAGAGTGACCTCGCAATGGGAAGTAGTGATAAATTTTGCGAAATCTTTTTGAAGCTGCAAGTGCTAATAAATATCTTATTACGGTATTATTCCGGTTTTGGCCCGGGCAACCGTCCGAAAATATGTGCAGCTCTTGAATCTCCGCTGGCATTTTCTGCACATAATCATTGATAAACGTGCATACCTCATTGGGTCCCTTCGCGGCTTGTCCCTCATGGTATGTATAAAAATGTCCAGTATCATTTTTTTTTTTAAATCGTGTTTTCAAACCCATATAGCCATAGTTGCCTGTAATAAAACATTTCCTGGACAGGTATAACAGGCAGAGGCATATTTTGAATATAGTCAAAAACTATTCCACCAACATCTTCTCGTTCATGGCACAGATCAGTGACTTCCTTTAGCTTTGAGTAAAATTTTTTAGCTCGACGCTTATGAACCATTAATTCGGCAGCAGCAACTCTCTTAGCGTTGTCGTTTAAATTTGAATCCTTAAGTTTTGTTGTTAATTCCTCGCATTGTGCACATACATCTACTTGATTCCTCCCGAATTTTAATGCAAAATTCTCTTTAAAGAATTTTAAGTAAAATTCATATTTAACTATCTTTGTTAATTCCGGGTGTAATTTTACAAAGAGATTATACATAGTCTTAACGTTAAGATTTGAATCAAGATAGTGAATTTCTTTAGAGCTGTAGTGAGAAGTCCTTCGTGGAAACGATTCAATGTGATGATGGATTTTGGAAGTAACCTGAGGTTGTAATGTATGAGGTCGATTATTATGCGTACCACGTAAATCTCTAGGTGAACTCTGAGACACGAACAATCTATTTAGTCGTTGCAGTCTAGAGTTCGAGATTGAATGTAGATTAAGAAAGGCTGTTTTGCAAACACGTTGTTTCTCTAAAGGTTTTCGTATGTAATAAGAAAAACTTGCTGTCCTGAGTTTTCTCTGGCCTCTTTATTTGGTCGCTTCCTAACGACTGGTTTACATTCCATTAACCCATGTAAATAGACATCTTGTTAGTTTTTTGAACCTTTCTCGTATAATGCCCTCAAAACAGCTTCTTTTTCTTCCATCGTAAATTTAGTCATGCATTTGTTTTTACATCTAAAAAAACAATATAATATTGTTACAAACGATTGTGTTATTTTATAGTAATAAAGTTTACGTGCAATCTGCTTTAACCTCCCTTTTGTTGACTATTTTCCCAGTTTTAGTTGTGTATTGGCTTCCAAGAAGACGAGCTTTCTTCCTTTCATTTCTCTTCCATGTTTTAGGACATCTTTTTCTTCTTTTACGATCGATCATTTCGTATCCGAACTTTCACTGCTAGACATTTTAATCACGTAAAATATAAGAGAAAACGCGAAAATGTTAACATAACCTGCAAACAGGGTACGATCGAGCTGAATGCTTACTGACAAACCGTCCAAAATCAGCTGACTGCGCGACATGAGCCATGCGCATGGTTGAGTGGAAAATCAGTATAAAAGCGGGAGTTATATCGTTATTCCACTTGCAGGACCAGGACCCGCCACGACCAGGACCCACCAGGACCAGGACACTTCAGGACCAGGACCAGGAACAACATATTGGTAAGCGGACTTGAAACTCTTGATTTTTCGAAAACAAGAGTTTCAAGAGAAACTAGCAGACCCTCTATCGATGATCGCTTAACGACATCGATAGAATGTGCGAGGTAAAGGGAACCAACCCGGCGTTCCCAGAGACTGAAACACATGAGGAGACGTTGTAGCAGACCGCAGGTCACGCACAACACATGGCCTACCGAGACGCTGATGAGTCGGGCCACGCGGAGGTTTAGGGTTTAGTGGGTATTAGGTGATCTCCTCAAGACCCTGGAGCCCCACACACGTCGTAGCTCGTGCTATGGTATGGTGCGTAAATGCATTCCCCCCTCGTTAAAAAAAAAAAAAAAAAAAAAAAATATTCCACTCAATGCCAAATCTGATCGCTTCGTGGGAGCGTGCACGTAGTGAATATTGTACGCTTTTTCCGCTCAGTAGAAGGATCCTGTGTTGAAGAACATTTTGGCTATCTTGGTTTAAAATGCCTTTTTTGGGAGTTATATCGTTTTTCCACTCACCGTTTCAATTATAACATAACATTTCACATATTTGTATCTGTTTTGTATTGTGTCGTTTTGACATGTGTTTCATATTTGTAATTTATTTTCCCAGTTAGCGCTCACACATTAATTGCCTATTTGTAGAAGGGTAAGTAAATAGATAAATTAATGTCTGAGAGTTTACATAAAAAAAAGTCCGCCCATAAAAACCGATTGCATATGAATGTTGAGGGAGATATATCTATGAAGGTAAATTGTGCAGCTTTACTGTGACCGCCAAAAACCGTGAAAAGAATTATTTGGGGACTCAACGGTAAGATTATGGCCGATACGGTCGGTCTTGCATGGAACGGGTACGTCGCTGTTGGGTGTAGTCCAAGTCTTTCATACATTTGGTATTCCCATAGATCCTTCCCTCACCAGGATAGCATGGTGGCGTCCCCAGAATCCGTAGCCAAGCTCACCTATTTAAATATGAAATAAATGGTAGCTCCCTGCCTTGGGGACTAGTGGCGACAGACACCAAAACACAACACCAGAATCGAGATTTCAATAGGTTAGGTTTGGCTACGGATACTGGCGTTATAACGTTCTGCATGGTTATTACGTAAAATACGTATATCATATCGAAAAAAAAAGAAGTTATAGTCCCTAGTGTTCAAATCGTTTATTGAGCGTTTACTCGCTATCAGCGCTTTGAGCGTCACGAAAAGCGTCATGTTTGGAGGAATGACTCAACGTTAAGTAGCAAGAAGATTGTATACAGGGTGCCCCGAAAAAAGTGTGCAATATTCTACCAGCGGGTTTCTAGAGCTTAAAATAGGAAGAAAAGTTTATATAAACATAGGTGGACAAACGTCCCCTAAGGGCGCTACGGTCTTTTAAAGGGGCTTCCCCGAAAGATGGTTTTTCCTTAATATTTCCGAAACGTGTTGAGACAAAGACATAAAATTTGATATTCGACCCTAGTTTTTTATGCTGGATTTAAAAATATTAACAATTTTAGACAGTTTTGTTTGGAAGCGTATGTAACAGGGACGGACTCAGGTTATTTTAGCCCCAAAATTTTTGTGTGATTCTGTTTTTGAAACTCAATTTTAGAATTTAAAAATTTAGGGTTTTCTACATAAAAAGGTACTCTTATTGAATATCGATAAATGCCATTTTTGATTTTCATCTGACCAGTGATGCATGTTATGGAAATTAAAAGCACCATTCCTAGTAAATATTGACTCATCTGACCATAATATTCTAGGATAGTGTTTTCATTTGCTAATATCCACTAGCAAAACTCGATTCGTGGTAAAAGATCTGCCTCCGTTAAATGCTGCACCCGTTTCAAATGATAAGGATGTAATCCTTGCATTCTTGTCATTCTTCCTCTCTAAAATTATTATTTTTAGGATAACTATCAAATAGGTATTCATAAATTTTTCTTACTATTGATCGAGGTACATCCATAATTTCTGAAACATTTCGTATGCTTATTTGCGGATTATTTTAAAACATATTTAAGGCAATATCCATACGATGATTTCCCAGTGGCCTTCCTGAGCCCTGCATGCGCTGAAAACTTCCATGGTTTGACAAATTCCGGTGAATATCAGAAAACATTCGACGTCCAGGTACTATGCGATTGGGAAATCTTCTTTGATATTCTCTTACGGCTGCCAATGGACTGCCATTGCAAAACCCGTACACAAAATGCATGTCAGTCAGTTCTCTGTCTGTAAATCTTGGCATTTTAAATCGATTTAATAAGAAGTTTGATATTAATCTAGTAATTTTACACTGCTAACAATATCAACTTAACGTCAAAATAAGTCATAACAAATCAAAACAACTTTTGTTTGCAGTCATGGCTAACTATGTATAATGAACAATTCATTTAAATTCGCAGTACACATTATATCATGTGACAACTTTTTTAGTTTGATTTTATTCAAAAATGGCACAATTTATCGATAATCAATAAGACTACCTTTTTATGTAGAAAACCCTAAATTTTCAAAATCTAAAATTGAGTTTCAAAAATAGAATCACACAAAAATTTAGGGGCTAAAATAACCTGAGTCCGTCCCTGTTACATACGCTTCCAAACAAAACTGTCTAAAATTGTTAATATTTTTAAATCCAGCATAAAAAACTAGGCTAGAATACCAAATTTTATGTCTTTATCTCAACACGTTTCGGAAATATTAAGGAAAAACCATCTTCAGGGGAGCCCCTTTAAAAGACCGTAGCGCCCTTAGGGGACGTTTGTCGACCTATGTCTTTAACTTTTCTTCCTATTTTAAGCTCTATAAACCGCTGGTAGAATATCACACACTTTTCGGGACACACTGAATATTGGTTTGTATGTGTACAGAATCCGTGATATTTGCTATGTAAAAAGAGGTTATGTTAAAAGTTATAAATTTAAATTTTCCCAGGCTTTTTTGCGTTTTCAAAAACTTTGAGAAGCATTATACGGGAAATCACCACGGAACCCGCGTTGTGTGTAATTGAGCCTCATCACAGAGAAATTACGAATGGCGCATCACACACAAAACATTTTCATTTGCATTGCAATATAAATTTCTATGAAATTTAAATGAGTGGAAATAGAAAATAATGTCCAGTATAGCATCCTTTTTACGTTTCATAAATATTCCTGTCAGTAGCCTATTTTCTTACCTGTTAGTTGTAATATATACTTCACCAACCAGGAATTTTCTTTTGTTATCTCTCTCACTTTTGAAATTCAGCAAAGGAGGTGGGTTGATAAGGGCCATTTTTCGCCCACAACACACTCAGAAATAAAAAGTTCGATTCCAGACTATTATTGAATTTATTTGTGAACTTCAAGACGTGTATTTTTTCATTATATGATATTTACGGTATAAATTATGGAATATGCTTCAGAAATTATTGCTCAGAAATAGAGTATTTAGCGCTTTTTGTGAATTTTTGTTGTTTTTCGATCCTTGAATCATGTTTTCCCTACGAAGCATTCCATGAACCACATTAACTTCAATGCTCAGTGAGTCTATTTATTATAACCTTGTATATGAGTATTTATTTGTATTGGTTCAGTGAGCGGATCAATCCAAAAATACGAAATATATTCTGCTGGAGAGTGTGAGTCACGCTGCAATCGCTGCGTGTTTAGACATGATTTTTCGCTCTCGAAAAGTATTTACATAGTAAAGGTATAGAAACTGTGCTATGCTGTCGCGTTCAACGTTTATTGAAAAACTTGATAAAACAATAATGCCTGGATGCCAGTGTGATTGTTGTAAAACGTGGCGAAAAACAAACAGTGATTTCCGTAGCTGCTTGAACAAAAACATTATAGCAATACTTAGGAAATCTAAAAACTGTGATCTGCAGATTGGTTCTCAATTGTGTCTCAAATGCAGATCATATGCTTTCCTCGTGGTTCAATATCAATATCCCACTTCATCTTCTGTAAGGATAAGAGTTCTTACTTCAACAAGTACCTCTGATGACACTGAAGGATAGTCTCTGATAGCGATTCGAATGAAGATGACAAGGAAGAAGATTAGTAAAAAATATATTAAGTGTATGAAAACTGATTATTTTTTATTATTGTTTAATAAACATATATAACAATCAGATAATTATTTAATTTATTTATACCACGAATTTCAGATTTCATTTGAAATAAGTATGTTTTCTTCTATGTTATGGAGTATAGTGTTCATAAATAAGTATATGTCACCTATTCGCTGATGGGCCAAAAATGGCCCTTATCAACCCACCTCCTTTGCATATGTAATTTTCAGGTAGAACATACATTTCAAGTAAGTGTATTTGAGACAAGAAACTAAAGGAATCATCATCAACACATATTATTAGCACCCAAATTAGCACTATGGACCTAAGCACTTCCGTTTTCTGCCAGCTATAGTATACAACTTATAGCTTAGACCTCCAATAGTACAATCTCTGAAGCAGATCTTATATCACATCGGAGCCACATATTGCTAGCTGAAGCGTTATGATAATAATAATAATAATAATAATAATAATAATAATAATAATAATAATAATAATAATAATAATAATAATAATAATAATAATAATAATAATAATAATAATAATAATAATAATAATAATAATAATCTATATTCCAAATTGTACAATGACATTACAAAAATTGTATAGCCACTACAAAATGAAATGTTGCGTCACTGTCACCATAACTATAGTATATAGTTTACCTGAGACCTTTTTTGTGTTACATCGTTATTTATCTTATAACAGCTACTATCTTATACTATTACAACTCCCATAGAACTCATCTATTATACAGGGTGACTTTGAAGTTGAGTCATTAATTTTCAGATAATGATTGTAGAAGGAAGATAAACCAAAATATGTGTGTAAAAATAAAAAAAAAATTATAAAAAAAATTTTACCTTGTTTTATAAAGTATCCTCCCGACAAGTATTTCAGTGCGGACCTGTATTTGATCGTGAGGTCTTGGAGCACCGGCATGCCGTCACCTGATTCACGAGCCCGTTGTACTACATTAACAAAGGCACGAGGGGTTGGTTGCACTCGATTGGGAAACCGATCCGCATAAACATGTGCCATTTTTTATTTCGTTTGAGCCACGCAACAGACACCACTATTCACTGACACTGACTGTATACAAATGAATAAAATAATTGTAAAAACATCGTTCCAAATTATTTCGCTTTTTTGTTTCCGATGCGATGAACCGATACGGCGGATTATATCCGTTGTCGCCAAACACGAGCATATAATATTATTATTGAGACAGGGCGGTACTCAAACTTCCAAAGGGCTATAACTTTGTTACTTTAATTTTACCAGAAAAATGGTAAAGGAAAAAAACATTTCTTTTGATCAGATCTACTCACTGTTAAAATAAATGACTCAACTTATAAGGCTCTGACTGTACTAGAAATTGCTTAATAGTCTTTTTAAATTTATGTAAACTGTTTATGTTTTTAATTACATTTGGTAGATTGTTAAAAAATTTTAAACACATTTAAATAGGGCTTTTTTCTGTGGAGGATAATCTGTGTATTGGATAAGTAACATTGACTGTTCGAGTATCATAAACAGTTTGCACCTAAAGCTCAAATAAATTTTTATTTTTGAAAAAAAATATAAGACAGTCATACACATATATGGCATACACAGTCATGATTTTTTCATTTTTAAACACCCCCCTGCAAGTTACATTGAAATTTAGTCCCTTTAGCAGACGTACTGCTCTTTTTTGAACAACAAACATTTTTTGAATAAACCTATTGCGTCCTCAAAAAATAATCCCATACTTTAGAACACTTTCAAAATTAGCATGGTACAATATTTTCATACTCGTATCATTTAGATATCTTGATATCACCATAAAACCATGATGTTTAGGCAACACGTACGGCTACAGAATGAGTGCACATCAAATGAACAACAGTTAGTTCTAAAAGTTGACATCTTGTAAAAAAAGCTCATACTGTCAATGTCACAAAATTCCCATGTAATGTGAAAACCGACATAATGTCACTTTTCATGATACGTAATACCCTTGTCGGTGAGGTAGAGGTCATATAGAAGAGATATTTAACATATACCTGGTGTATCCAAACTTGTTAGGTTTCAACGTGAGACGTATTCCAGGCTCTCTGATCTCAGGTTGCCTCGATACAGGTATTTCTTTAAGTGGTTCTGGGAATGGAGGCTGCATATTTCTAGAATGATATTTATTTTCATAAAAATGTTCAGTGAATAATACTGATTTAGATTTGATAGAACGACGAGTAATAGCGCGCTCAGTGAGCACACGCTACTCCGAAACTAGAAATTGCACTCCTCAGTATTGTGACTGCAAATTATTCATAATTTACATTACACATAATACAAACTTCAAACATAAACCAACAATTTTATATAAATGCCTGATGGCAATGTGTATAACACCCCGTAAATACGCTTGCCCAACAAAACGTCAAAAAGTCTAGCCTTGACTCAGGATAGCTACGATTTGACTACGATTTTCATAGGACAGACTGATTTCCTATTAACAGTTTGATGAAAGTTGCATTACGACAAAAAATATTTTCTTAAGAAAATTACATGCTTTACATCCATCATCGGATGTCTAACTCTCGTTGGGCATCTTTTATTTGGGATTTCGCTTTTTTTGTACAAGATACCTTGGAATTAATCATTTATACTGATTGCACATCTACCTTTTTACGAAACTGTCTGCCCACTTGTCAACTACCCGCTCCGATGTTTGCTGGAGATCTATAAAACTGGGAAGCATCGATGGTTGTAAATGCTTCATTTTTTCAGGTACTTCGTCAAAATCTTTGGCAAATTCGATCTGCGGTAAGTTGGGTTTTTCGATGTTGGATAGAGCGTATCGCAAGTTTGAGTCATTTTGAATATTTTGTGGTTCGGGTTTGATTGATGCATCTGACTTGACGGTTAAATATCTGTTGACCTAAAAATAATGGTTAAATTGAGTCGTCAGAGAAAACGTGGGTAAACTTACTTGTCGAGATATTTCACGGGAAATTTTGTTGTGTTTTAAGGCCATGATGGTGTTGAGATGTTCACCAGATGTGATGGGATTGAAACGTGAAACAACTGATTTTACATTAATTTTGTCATGGTGATGTACACAATCAAGGCTATGTGATTGTCATAAATCATCTTCCTTTTTGAAAAATAGGCTAAGCTTCAACAATACTCGACCCTACGTCATCACGGACTTGGATAAAAATGGTATCAAAGTGTTGTAAAATGGAAAATTACGAGATATCGTAGCCCACGGTGAGCAAATTCGTGTCGGACGGGCGCCAACAGGGTTGTTTAGAAAAATTACGCATACCTCATAAGAATTTTAACAATAATTTTTGGAAACGAAGATCATTTCTGTCTCAAATACAATATCGCACAACAGCTTTATCAATCGACTTTTGAACCTACATTTTGCGTCAAGTGAATATTTTAGTTCCCATTATTTTGCGATCAGCCGCGAATGGTTTTCGTCACAACAAGTAAAATAGCACTAGGTAGCTATTTAATGTGTCATTCGTTGATTATCATTACTTAAACACATGATCATCCGATTTTGTTTGCCATCACTTTTCATTATTACTTAATCAAAAACGTCCGGGATTATCTCCGTTGAATTTGCCATTTCTCACCACTTAATTCGCCACAAATACGCTTGAAAGAAAACACATTTCTTTGTGAAATGAGACGTGGAAATAAACTTATTTATTACTTTTTCTATTCACCATTTACAGACTTTGTCACGGCTATTGCGTATCTTGAAAAGTGGCATTATGTCGATTTTTTTAGACATTGGATTCGTTTTTTGTACATTATGTAGGTTTTTCTACAAGATGTTAACTCTAGCTGATGGACACATTATGAACTAGTTTTATAGTTGTAGGTGTTGCCTAAACGTCATTAGGAAACGGCAATGCATTGGTGCATAGTGAGGATTTGTGTGCTAATAATATGATTGTGTTGATAATAATTCCATTGGATTCTTGTCTCAAATACACCTACTTGAGATTCAAAGCTAGAAATTTACATTACATCTTTCTCAAATTCAATCTTCAAGTAAGTATTGACTTTGTTTACACATATAAACCAATCAGTGAATAACCAGGATTAGAAGATACGAGCATTTTGGTATCCTAAAAACTTTCACAGTATTTACGGTTTCCACAATTTTTTGAAAAACTTACCTAGCATTATTAACATATAATGAAATTCAATTCTTTTTTAAGTATGGTTTCGGAAAATGTTCAGAGTAGTCCCGAAACTCAAGAAGGTAGTAGGAAAATTGCTAATCTGTTGGCTGCAAAAATGAGAGAGACCCTTAATACAATTCTATTGAAGAGTTCTTCAACAGACACCAAGTTGGTCCAAGAAAACGTTATATATGAAGAAGGTAAGTTTAAAAATAGTTATTTTACTTTAGATAGTGACAGATTTATAAATATGAATTAGAAACTTGTTCAAAATGTACATTAATAAAGTGAGAGCTATAATATGTATGTATAATTACTTCAACTATTAGTTGGCACACTTTTTCAAAAAAAAAATAACTTTCAGGTAACCAGGAGGGCTCAGCAACAGAGAAGTGTAACATCCAAAGTACTATCTACTGAATATACTCACACAAGTCCTAAAAGAAAAGCTTCTGTATTAGGAAAACGTTTAGTAAATATTGAACATTCTTCAGAACATCCAAGACCAGGCTCATCTAAAGACTTGAATTCAGCTCCCCCAAAACATTTAAGATGTAAGTATGTTTCAGTATATATTTTGCAAGTATTTAGTTTAAAAAAAACTTAAATTTAATTCATTCAAATAAATTTTCAAACTTGTATGTATAAAATAATATTCAGTCAAGTATTTGTATGCGGTTTTCAACTCCTCTTATTTTTATTTTTTTTATTCATAGGTGAAAGCTGGGCTAAAAGCTATAGCCCAAAAGCAGGATTATCTGAAGACATCAACTTAACTACTCCTTCTAGAAATTCAGCAACTGCTAAAGGTATCTATTTTTATTTTTTATTTAGTTTACTTTCAGTATATTCCTTTTTTGAAATTTATTTTTGAATTTATTAAGAATATTTCAGTTTTATTTTTAGTAACTTAATACTTAGTTAAAAATGTTCCTATTTTTACTTTTATAAATTAATTACTCATTTGTTCTCAAGAAGATTGTTAATTTATACTTTACCTAGGTACTACCACGTACAGAAAACACATGGACATCGCATATCTCCTGAACTATTGACGACCTTATCTTATAAAGAGATAACAAGGCACTGCCACACTGATAAGAGATCCCTGGCAATGCATGTTTGATAACAATAGATGCTGCTAAAGTTTCTTATGCACGCGATAGTACATCGGTAATACCGACTACTTTTAGATTCCTAACAACTTGCATAACTGTTATTTTTATGTATTCTATTAAAAAAATACACATTTTAAAAATATAATCAGGTCGAGCGTTATTTTACCTAAAATACCTTATATAATATATAATCTGAATATAAAATTCAAATTTAGCGCCACAGTGTAATAGGGAAGTCCAAAGATGGCGCTAGGTATTCGATATTTTTGAAGGGTTCTATAACAGTTCGTAAAGGTTCTATAAAAAGTTCGGAGAATGTCCCTGAGATGGCGCTACAAACTTAGTGATAAACCTTAACATTACAGATTTCCTTATAAAGTAGGAGTTATGTGCTATTCAACCAACTTTCTTCTGAGATGAAAACTACAGATTAGGTACTCGAGGTCACAAAACAGTTGCAATCAACAATGCGTGTAGTTGAGCTATTCCTCCATAGATGGACGCTCTCAACGATCTTAGTGAGCAAACGTGGAATGACTGTTTGCACTCTAAAAACTACCAGGTTGCAACATGATATTTCAATATCTTTTTTTTGACGTTTTATAGCTTTCTTACATAATACCCGCAGGCTTATTACGTACAAATTTCCAACTGTGATCGGTGAGCAAAAAATTCGTATTCGCTAACGCAGTTGGCAACCGGATGCCCAACTGTCATTGAATGCAGTTTTTGCGGCCGAAACAGCGCCACTAGCAATCGAGTAGCAACCGTGCGGCACGTGGGGTGTATAAAGGTCTATTCACAGTCAGCCGTGACGTAACAGGGCCGTGCCGTGCCAGTGAATTCTCGCTGACTTGAGCTCACAGTGTTTTCAATTCACACCGGCCAGTATTTTTCTCCGTGCTCTGACAGTGCAGCTGTGTTCACGTGAGGTCGAGATGGCAAATTTTTCAAAGGATGAACTTGCAATGATTGCATTGATTCTGATTTTTTTTATACTCCAACTACCACGAAGGCCTAAGGCGTAAACATCAATCGGGTACCATGGTGCTAAAGGGGGGACGCCACACGGACTCTGGCGAGGGAACACGTGTGCATGAAACAGATCCGCCGGGTGGTTCCTTCGCGTTCGACAGACAGAGACCGTCTAGCACCTACGAAAGATGGAGAAGAAGAAAACGGAGGTCCTTGTATTCTGAATTTGACTGGTTCTTCAGCACGGGATGTACGCGTACAAATTCAATTAGTTTTTCATCATTCATGTTTTTGACCAATTATATCAAAATATTCACGAAATTACATAAAAACACGGATGTGAAAATCTGAAAATATGTTCCAAAACAACGCGATGATCACGGTTCTCGTACGGCCTTAAGGGTTCTTTTAAGCGCTCCTCATGGTGGCCGATTTAATTTCGTTATTCATTCATTCTTTTTTTCTTATATATATATATATATATATATATATATATATATATATATATATATATATATATATATATATATATATATAAATATATATATATATATATATATATATATATATATTATTGTACGATAAAAATATATTTGCTGGCAGTCGAACAGCTAAGATTCGCTGTACAGATTTTCTGTTGAATAAAATTTCTTTTTGTCAAGCTAAATCCATTTCTAATTTAAATGTTTGTATAATAATTATTTATCCGCATGCTAAAATTCCCTGAAAAGGTAATGCTTGAACTAAGGCATGATTTTTCGCTTGAAAATCTAGCGAAATCTACAATTTTTGGAATGAGGTAGGTATCCCGACTTTTTTCTTGAATTTTCATTGTAAATATTCTACCTAGATGATACCTATAAAAGCCCTTAAATATTTGAAATTATCAACTGATTGTATGTTTTTGTAGCTACCTAAATGATATCTGATTCTGTGAGAAGCCCTGCAGAAAATAAAGTTTGTATACATTGATTTCACTTGCTTAGCTTTATTACAAGAGAAACTCATACAGTTATTAACGCTAGTCTATCGAAGTTTCACAAGTACGAAAGGCATATCCCGAAATCGGAAACGTTCCTGTGATTCACATTCTTCCATCCTTCAGTTTGGTTTACAGCAGAAGTCACAAAACACATAAGGCAGAGGTTTATGGAACAGGCTTACGGCTTATTCTAGTTTGCACAGCGGTCCTCTGGAGCGCTACCGTACAGCTCGGTGGCGCTGGCTCGGTTCATACTTCCATTTTGTAGACTTCTCTCCTCTCTGTCAAGTATTGACGTGACGATTTGTCAATTAAATGTCAAAAAGTTGAATTGTTTTGGTTGTGGTATGTCACTTTTTCATGTGTGCATGTTTTGTGATGTGTTTTCGTTCAAATCTTTCAAATGTGCTTAAATTGTTGATCGTGGAGGTACACATGTGTTGATGCTAATTACTGTCTAATTTTTTTGTTCACTTACTTTACTATTAAGATAAATGGAAGAACCTCTATTGACTGATTCAGATGATGGTGACGACCCAGTTGTTAGAGAGGTATTTATTAATTTAACTTAATATTTTGAATGAATTATGATCAAATTCTGGTTTTAAACCATGCACATGTATGTTACAGATACCAATAATACATTCAAATCATTTGGAGAATTACCTACACTTATTCCAATTTCCTCTGCAACGACAAGACTCCAAAGATGAACAAGTTATTAGAAAATGTTTTGTTAAACCACAAAATGAAGAGATCCAGCTGGAATTGGCCATCAATACCGATTCACCAAACTTTGACGTTGATAGGGCTGAATTTATACTAAAAGGAACATTTCAAGATACTTCAGATAAAGATGAACATTTCAAGAATAAAATCATAGATAGGGTACTTTTGCAATCACAAAAGACAATCAAAGAAGCTAATAAGTATGCTGTAGCTACATATAATGGAAAAGAAATCCATCTTACAGCTCTTAAAGGTAAATAAATTCTTTCAGAAACATAATACATGGTGCAAATGCTTGCCTAGGGATACTGTTGTGAAATTGTGCATTTTATGTAACTTGTATATATTATTCTTTCATTTATTAACGCGTAAATTAACAATTTATATGGGTAAATATACACCATTTGGGATTTCAATGTTCTGTTCTCTTTGGGACATATGATGGAAATAAGAAAACCATTAAGATTCATGTACAATATGCTTGAAAATTGATAAATTGTATACTTCCCTGGCATGCTCCATTCCTGACTTAAACTACAAATAACAACAAATCTCTATCTCTGTATACAGGGTGTTAATAAAGTGTGTAGAACAAACTTTAACCAGCGAATCCTTGGTAAATTTGAAGATGAAATTTCCATATGAAAATGGGTCCGCAATGGCTTTGTTTTCAAGCTAGAGCATATTAGCACCAAAAGAAATGATGATATTGTTTTAAAAAATTATAAAAGAATGGAACATATTTTATTTTAATTAAGTATGCCCTGTGGTGAATATCACATGATTTACAGTTGTTTTCAGAGCCTCCATGTACGTAGATACAGATAATGTTATCCAGTATTTTTTGAAAAAATAGCATCACATTGATTTGTTTTGATCGCAATACTTTTGATATTTAAGCATTGTGCTTATCTAGACATCTATTGGTACGATTCCACCAAAATATTGTTCAGCACATTTGTTTACAAACATTTTGTGTGAAACTCCATAGTGTTTTGTGCTGCAGCTTGTGTTTTAATAGGTAATCTGCTTAAACAGAAACGAAGAAGAAAACCACGATGTTGGGTGAGGCCTTTTCTGCAGCGATGGAATCAAGAAACGAATAGATTTGTAGAAGAAATAAAAGTAGATCCCTTAAGTGGATTTAAAAATTTTACTTGTATATCGTGTGAAGGTTTTGAGTTGCTGGTCAATGCAGTTAGTCCTCATATTGCAAAGCAAGACACCAAATACAGAAAATGCGTCCCTGCAGAAGAATTTATGCTGATAGAACGTCAATTTGAAAAACATTGGAATTTCCCTCACTGCATTGGGGCTATGGATGGCTAACATATTGTTATACAAGCTCCAAATAATACTGGAAGTGACTTTTTTAATTACAAAGGCGATTTCAGCATTGTACTTTTAGCATTGGTCGATGCAAATTATAAATTCACGTAGGTAGATGTCGGTTGTAAAGGAAGAATATCGGATGGTGGTGTTTTCAAAAATACGGGTTTCTATGTTAATCTTCAGCAAGGACATTTAAATTTACCTCAACCTACTGCGCTACCCGGGAGGAAGACACCAATTCCATATGTCATTGTTGCAGACGATGATTTTGCATTGGATATGAATTTAATGAAACCATATCCCGGTCAACATGACAAAAGATCGAAAGAAAGAATATTCAATTAGCGGTTGAGCAGAGCGAGACGTATTGTGGAAAATGTACATATTTGGGATTTTGTCCGCTGTATTTCGCGTACTCTGGAAACCCATGCTTTTAGCTCCTGAAAAGGCACAATTAATAACACTGACATGTTGTTATTTGCAAAATTTTTTGATGACACAAAACTCGTCTTGACAGCTTTACACTTCTCCTGGCATTTTCGATACTGAAAACCGAATTACCCATAGCGCTATCGATGGAAGTTGGCGGCGCGATGCACCCATGGCAAACTTACTACCATTAAGAAATGTCGGAAGAAGACCAACTGGCGATGCGAAAGATATAAGGGAAGAACTAGCAAATTATTTTCAAACTGACATGGCAAGAAACACTAGCGTAAAAAGCATACCTAAGTATAAGTTATAAAATAATAAAAAAATTGAATGTACCTGTTCATTTATTTCATCTTGTGAGTTCATGCTTGTGTTCGGCTCATCCCTTGCATGAAAGAAATTCAAATATGCATAAGCAAACCATTTTGGCTTATATACATCTGAAAACCCAGAACCTGAAGATTTTGAATCCGATATTTCCTTTTTTTCTCTTCGGTATTGAGCCAAAATAATCTTCCATTTTCTCATTACCTCAGTCGAGTCACAATTGAAACTTTGAGCCAACTCTTGAGTGGCTTCGTGTTTTTTGTTTCTATTCTTATAATCATTGTGACTGGAATCCCATAGAAGAGGATACGTTTCATCTGCTTGAATAAATCTTATAATTTGATCATTCGTCCAGTCCATTTTTAATTTCATAAAAAAAGTGCGCGTACAAACAAATGTTTTCACTCCAGGAGTAGAAGCAACGCTGAGTTCGCGAACAACAAGTATGTACGCACCGACGCGAGTCCACTGCTTGTATGTGCACGCGCACAAAAGTAACTGATGTGTGCGCGAACGTTTCCAAAATGTTCGCGCACAATTTGCTATTGTTTGCGTGAGTGAGTCGACCAGAAGAAACATTTGTGCCGTACACTGTGCATTAGAGTGCCGCACAGTTCAGCACACTGGTGGAATCGCATCTTATGACATACCCGAAAACAATTGAATTAATTTATTTTGAGCCTCAGCAACTTGTAAAACATGCAAAATTTATCATAGGTTATACCAACTGTTCAATAAATATGTTTCATTATTCATAGAAATATTTGGAACGTTACTTGTATTTCTGTGATAGTGATAATGCTCTAGTTCGAAAAGAAAGCTGTTACAGACCCATGTTCATATCAATATCCAGTCTTCTAATTGTCCAAGGATTCAATGGTTAAAGTTTGTCTATATACTGTATTAACACCCTTTATGTAACTGGTGTAGCAATATACAAGTACTTTTTGTATTGGTAGATACATCTTTATTCTCATGAATAAAGGTGCTCAAAATTTATATAAACACACAAAAATTTTTAGCAAGCAAATCAACAAATTGTTCAAATAATCATTGAAACAGTTGAAATATCATGCTTTATTTGGTATATATGATGAAATTAAGGTAACCATTGAGATTTTGGCATGAAACAGATTTATGCTTGAAAATTAACAAAATCTATACTCCCTTGGCATGACGAATTCCTGACTTCCACTATAAATATCATTAAATGCTCTATATCCTCTTTATATATGAGTATATCTTATGTGTATATAATATATAACTGGGATAACATATTTGAATACTCTTTGTATTGCTAGATACACATTATAACATGTTTTCATGAAAAGACACACTAAAAAGTATAAATGCATAAAAAACATGTATTCTTCACAATTTTGTCACCCTCACCGGGCATAATTCAAATTGCATATTTTCTTGTAAATGTGACAATTCAACATAGCGCGATTTGGCCTATGAAACCAGAAATGCCCTAGTTGCACATATGTGTCAGTAGATACCCTTTTGCCAGTGGTTTCAGTATTTACTCTGGTGTTTAAATCTTGAGTTACAGCTACATTAGTGCAACTATGTGAAAAAAAATTGTATTGCACAGGGAAAAAAAGATGAATGTCACAAAAAGTAACTTTTGAGAAAAGTGAAATTGAAAATTTGAAGACTCCTCTACTCTACAGTGTGGGTCAACTATCTGACAGAGTACCATAGATTCCTTATTATAAGAAATTGAAAAAAAGTTAAATTATAAATAAAAAAATATTTTCTGATAACATTTAATAACATTTAATAGAAAATCCTTTTTACTTTTGAGATTCTCCTTATGATTTTAAACATTTTTTATGTGTTAGCCTCCATGCCTGAATTCAACTTTTTGAGATATTGAGGCTAGAAATGAGCCTCTCATCATATGGGATACCCTGTAAAATCTAAGGGTTGATTTATCAGCCAAATGCCTATCTTAGGTTTTACGATCTGTTCTGATATGAGAACCTTAACAGGAAATTTTTTACACAGGGTTTAGAACATAAGAAATAGCTCAAACACAGGATTATTTCTAAGTATACGTATTATTAATTGGGGCAGGTAAAAACAATGAACCAAAAAATCTTTATTCAAAAGAATATAGAACAAACAAAACAAAATTAATGGAAACTGCTTGAAAATGATTACCTAACGTTTATTTATTTCGTCGCAGATTGCTGTATGATAAATTGTTTCGGTGACAATCAGTGGACGTTGATCTTTTTTTCATACAAAGGCTCTGACATTCATCTTTTTCCGTGAACGGCAAGTTTATAATTGGGTATAAGTACGAAATATCATTGTTTTGTGTGTTTCCAATACCTCATGGGATTGTACTGCGCTAAGACTACCCCCTATTTCAGGAGTAAGTATCCGTCAATGCCAGGTAGACAGAACCATATTTTGTTTTGGTTTTTTGTATGCTACAGATTAATTTTGTACTTGCTAAAAGTTCTTTTATCTAGAAAAGTTTATTTGCATACAAAAAACAAAACGGTACAAACAAATGTTTGCTACATTTACACCCAATTCATTATAGCCAACATTACAGACTAACGCAAAAAAGTCACTTGCTGATCAGCTGTTCACCCCAGTAGACGTTAAAGCGTGATGGATACTCGTGAAATACGGTGTACATGTTGCCGGTTCTAACTACAAAACACTAAATTCCTAACATTTTTTTTCCACTGTACCCTTCAATTGTTGAATACAAAACTCATCAATTTCATACAATAATATAATAATGTATCTCAATTATTTTTGAGGTCATGTAGGTTTTTGTCTCTACACTGGCGTCACTTTCCTGGCAGTTTCCATGTCAGTTAATTTTTCTATACTTTTTCTACTTTCTATCGTTTGTCATTTCATACAATAAAAAAAATGTATAAATAATGAAAGCAATGGCTGCGACCGGCTGCCAAAAGAATTTCTTGCTTCCAAAACTGTTCCTCTGAGGGACTGTGAGCTCTGAATCTATAGATTCCCCTGTTTCAATACTGATGGAACTGAAGACGTCAATACCTGGCCACACATTTTCAGCTGGTACCCATATAATCAATTGGAGATATTGGTTGTATTACAATGTACAAGTAAAATGTATACATTCTGGGAAAAACACAGTGTCATTGAATCATATAGTATTTGTTGTTTGATTATCACATAAGTTGGAATCTAGTTTGAGATAATCACACAAAAAATTGCCAATGAATCTTAGTAAAAGCAGATTTTAATCTTATGTTGTAAGAATTTGAAAAAATGGTCATTTCTCAAATTAGTAGTAGATGCAATTTTTATTGTAATTGAGACTCAAAATTGCAACCACTTGCATCAAGGTTCCAAAATTATAACTTGAAGCATAACTTGCCAAGCACAATCTACAGTCAATTCCATTTTAGGTATTCATCAGTTCCGCCCCATATTTCCATATATGGGAAAAGGACAAAAAAGGAAGACTGAAACTGATGCCAACCAGGATTCAGATGATGATGCAGGTCCAAGTGGTGCCCAACAGGTTACTGTTCGCTTCAAGTCTCTTGATGAGAGAAAACAACCTACTTACAAAGCCTTACAGACTAAAAAAGCTGATGAACCTTGGGTAGAATGTGATTGGAATGAAAGCCATAGCACACCTAGTTGTGTAAGTAATGAATATTTTTAAAAGAAAAACTATAAAATCTTTCATAAAAATATTTAACGTGGAACATTTAATATATGGAGGGATCATATTGCAAATACCTAGATATGAAAGTTCTTCAAAGTATCTGCCTTATGTTTGTTTTCATTCATTCAAGCAGACTTTTAATCTTATTACAGCTGTTATATTTTCAAGATATGTCTCATACCCGTTTCACATTGACAATAAATTCACAGGCTCCCTCATAAATTGAGTTGATGGCCAAATTTCGAAAGTGTAAAACAGAAATTCGACGTCTAAATCCATGAAGTTCTTTGCGGATTTCTTCACGAAATTACAACTTATTCTAATTTTTGCCAAGTTGGACGTCAAATTCTATGGTGCCAACCTTGTTTTCCTTTACATTATATTCAACAACTTTTGAATTCAAGTATAGAACTATGAACTACAGCATTCAACAATAAAAAGATATTGTTTCTGATTATAAGATTCGCCTCAAAATCAAAACAACAATAACCACATGAATTTGTCTATTGATGTAAATGCTGCAAAACATAATCTGGATGACCCTGAATTAATCCATCCGAATACATGAAATTGTTGATTTAAAATGGGTATTATTGAACTCTATTTTTCCTAACAGGTAGAAAGACTGAAATTAATCTCAGATTGCGCAGATGATCTTAGTCAGGCAAAGGTTTTGAGTAATTCAGAATATGTAAAACTCATGATACCAGAAGATAAAGAACAAGCACCTTTGGAACCTACTCTGCCATCACATGTTCTGTCACTGCATTCTTTAAGAGCATTGCCAATTCTTGAGCAGTGTAGGCTATTGCTGAAGGATGGTAAGTAAACATCATAAAATATGGAAGTAATGCATTATTACAGTGATCAGATCATCAAGTATTTGTCTTAGGTCTGGCCTGGTAGTCACAAATAATTTTTGATTTCATATGGGCTTTGGACGTCAACAGCAGATAGACACATCACAACAAAAGTTTGTTACTTTTTTTCGTTTTAAACGTCATTTTGTTTTACATGTTTTTGGGTTCTGTCATTTGAAATTGAAAAAGCTGCCAAAGAAGGCTTAACACCAGTTGTGGCGTGGTTTCATTTATTGTATAGAGGTGGAACATGTCATATCCATGACCAGAGAATAACAACGGTCATTTTTACTTTTTTGACTTCCAAATTACTTGTGTTGTGAGCTCCAGCCTGTGGACACCCTTTGACGATATAACATAAGTGGCAGATGTACTGGGAACAAATAAAGATTATCCGAGTTGTGAGTTTGACTCCAATCGACACCAGATGTGTTTTCTGTTCCAAAATGTACGTAGCTTAATATCACTTGAACCAGAGGTTTCCAGTTTGCGGCTCCCTAAATAATCGGATTTTTTCCGCGGCACCCTTAATACATCAGGTTTTTTTCTAAATTTTCATGTTTCTACATACACGATTGTTGGTGCTAAAATTCGAGAATTCGAAATTCCAAGAACATTTCCGAATTGTTTAATTGAATATCTCGCGTCGCCCTTATGACACTTTGGGACTCACTAACTTGAACTCAAATGTTATGAAAACTGTATTATAATTGAAGTTTGATAAACATTTATGACGTGAACTGTGTTAGAGTATTCGAGTGGACTGTATAGCGGCTGGTTCAAGAATGGAATGTGGTTCTCGGTAGGCGACAACCTTTGATCCGGTATTCTGTCTAATTCTGGTTTGTATTCCTGGCGTAGCGGTGATGCAGGAGCGTGAAGATTGTGGGTGTGGGAGCGGTTCTGACACTATGCGGTTGCTGCGTATACACGTGGTCTCACTGTATGCGGTTGCGGCGTATTTGCGTGGTCTCACGGTGAGCTAGTATCTCTCTTCTTTTTATTGTTCCAGCAGCGCACGCGCCCGGGTTAGGCAAGCGACAACACATACTCGCCTTAAAATAAAGCCAACCCAAATATCCCTAACAAACTGTTCAAATGCATTTTTGTGCAAACCATTCTTATATTTGATAATTTGGTGAGGTTACATTTAATTCACAAGTTGTTTTTAAAGGTTGAGCTTAGTCTGATTTACTTGTTTTTTCTTAGCACAAGTTATCCAGTTCCAACAGCTGTTGATGCTCTTAGCAGGTGGAGAGGGATTAACAGCTGATACTCTTTTGAGGACATTACCTGTGGTGGCTGTTTTAGTTAGAGGTAACTGGGTGGTGAAGTCGGAAGTGTTATACCCTGCAAACACGTTTTCTGCCACAAGTGGGGTACCAGCTGAGCTTATGTGTAGGGCGAGAGATTATGTGGTGAGTGCAAGAATGCAAAAAATCGATTTTGACAGGGTGTTTTTCAATAAGGTGTAGATAGAGCTAGTTTAAACTCTTGCTTATAATCTACATGGTTGCAGTCCTAAAATACAAGTTTTTATATAATGTTGTCATGAAAATTTCAAGGCTGGTTTAGAAATCCATCTGTACAACTACTGTAATGGACAAAAGTATATAGACAAATTAATATTGTGCTGTATTTCTTTTTTAACTTGTTTTAGTAATACACCAACCTGTATACATAATTCGTTATAGCATAATACTCACTTATACATAAATAAATTCATTAGACTCCCATCAATAAAAAATTAATTGAAAAAACTGGAACTATGAAGGACAATAAGAATATATAGACAAAGCAAAAAAATTATAGAAAAAAGAAGCAAAGGTCATTGAATTATAAAAAACCAACCATGTTTGTGTTAATATGTTGTAGCATAACCATTATTATCAATCACCGCCTGGCATCGGCATAGATTGTAGAAGTTTCTTGACATAAGATTCATCAATCTGTCTCCACTTTTGCTCTAAAGCGGCAAAAAGTTCATCCTTGTTTGAATAATTTTTATCTATTTGCTTATCTAAGTATTCCCATAGCTTTTCAATGGGATTTATATCGGGAGACTGTGAAGGCATATTGTCTTCCTTATAGGGTAACATGACATGCTTTAGTATCTCTGTGTATAAAAACTCATCCATAATGCCATCTATTCTATGTAACGGTCCCATCCCAAACACCGAAAAGTACCCCCAAACCATAACAGACCCGCCTCCATGTTTGACAGTGGGCAAAGTGTACTTGGGGTTCAATCTTTGTCCACTAGGACGTCTAACATAATGAACACCATCTGATCCAAACATATTGAACTTGGATTCGTCACTGAAACATACCCTGTTCCAGTCACAGATGCTCCAATCAAGAAGCAACCGTGCAAATTGTAATCGGTCCTTACGGGTTTTCCTCGAGATTAGTGGTTTCTTACTCAGGCGACGTGCAAATAACTTCAAATCATTTAATCTTCTACTTATAGTTTTCGTAAAAACACTGACAATTCCTTTTGTCTCGATTTCGGCTTTTATTTGTCTTGGGGCTTTAAACAGATCTATGGACGAAATTACTTTTATTAATCTAACTGATCTAGCATTTAGTTTTCTAGGCCGACCACTTCTCTTATAGGCTTCCAAGTTACCTTTTTGTGTATATTTGTTCAATATTGCCCAAACTAGTAGTAGTAGTAGAAAGATTTATTTAGCACATTTGGCTACATAAACAGAACAATTGTAAACAACTTAGAACTAGTAAATTCAAGCCATATGGTGTATGATGTAAATGCTGGGCAACCTATAATTGTAGATTTAACAAGTGATTTCTCAATTTTACTTTAAATTTTGTCAAAGTTTTCTGGTCTTTTATCTCCGAGTATAATTTATTATATTCAATCAACCCTTGATGGAATACAGATTTGTAGCATATGTTATACTTTTTGGTCATTAAATGGAAGTCATCTTTATTTCTGGTATTATGTAAATGATGGTCGACATTTGATGATGTTAAATTAGTTAGACTTGATGGAAATATATTATTTTTTACTTTATAAATGAATATCATTACAAGATATTTGATAAAATTTTTTACATTGAGCCATTTTAATTTGCTAAGCATTTGCCTAATTGGAGTATATTTATCTTTATTTAGTATTATTCTCATGCACTTATTTTGTAAAATTTGCAGTCTTTCAAAAATGGAATTATTTGCTAAATATAGAATAGTCGAACAGTACAAGAAATTTGGAAGAATGATGGTATTATAGATAATTTTTCTGCTATATGAACTCAGACATCCAGAAACTCTCGATAAATATCCCACTTTACTACTAATCTTATTTATAACTTTTTCATAATGAATATCAAAAATTAATCGAGAGTCAACAAAAACTCCCAGGTATTTAAAATTTTCTACGAATTCAATATCTTCACCATCAATATTCAGTTGAACATTTGTACATTGTTTTTTTCCGATTAACAAGGCTTTCGTTTTACTTGCATTTAATTTTAGTCTGTTAGATGCTAACCATTTTGAGACAAGCTTCAGGTCTTCATTTATATAAGAGATACCAGACTGAATATTTTTAGTACTTATATAAATCATAGTGTCATCGGCGAAAATTTGAATTTTGCATTTTTTGACTATGGCAGGTAAATCATTTATGTATAAAATAAAAAGAAGTGGTCCCAGGATACTGCCCTGTGGAACACCCAACGTATTTTCAATTTTTGATGAAATAGTGTCATTAACTTTTGTAACTTGCATCCTTTTAGACAAATAATTTCCAAACCAATCTAAAACACTTCCTGTTATACCATATGCCTTCAATTTACCTAACAAAATATCTCTATCAATCGTTTCAAATGCCCTCTTCAAATCCAAAAATACTGCTATGACAACTTCTTCTGAGTCTATGGCTCTTCTCCAATTCTCAGTTACCAACTGGAAAGCTGTTTCTGTGGAATATTTTTTTCGAAAGCCTGCTTGCGCCTCCACTAAAATTTTGTTTTCTTCTATAAACTGCATTAATTGGTCATGCACTATGGACTCTAATAATTTTTCAATGTCTGGTAACACATTTACTGGTCTCATATCGCTGCATCTTTTAGAATTTTTTATCTTGGGAACTGGTGTTATTGTAGAGCATTTCAAATTTTCAGGAAAAGAACTGCTTCTCAGTGAACAATTGATCCAATTTAATACAGGATATCCCAAAATTTCGAAACAGTTTTTCAGCACGTTTTTAGTAATCATTTCGGCACAGTTGTTATTTGATTTTAAACTGTTTACTTTTTTTCTTAGATAATTCAATGATACGCTGTGAAATTTTGAAAGTGTATGCAACATTTCCCCCTGGAAACTGATTTTCATATAGTCAGGTGCAGCATTGGCAGTACCTACAATATCAACAATACTTTCCACAAAATATTCATTTAGTTTGTTTGCAATCACCAAAGAATTTGTTTCGGTACCGTTTTCGAATTGAACTTGATTTACACAATCATGCGGCTTCGAATTGATCAGTCTTTTTAAAGTCTTCCACATCTTTACACTGTCGCACTTGTTATTATCGATTTGTTTATCGTAGAATTTTCTTTTTTCTTCTCTAATTACATATACACATTTATTCCTAAGAGTTTTATATACCTCCCAATCATCATTTGATTTTGTGAATATACATTTATTGTATTGTTTGTCTCTCAAATTTTGAGCTACCTTAATATTCTTGTTATACCAGGGTGTATTTTTTGTCGAGCAAATCAGTTTTTTATCAGTTGCAAGATCTAAACAAGTTTTTATATTTCCTATTATGTTGTCATATATTTTTTCCATATTCTCACCAAAATTCCAATAGCAGCCAGCAAGTTCTCGTTCAAGTTTTTCGTACTTAATAGTATTTACGATTTTCTTAATTTTTGTATCATAAAAATGCCCTACCAAGGGCAGCATTGTCCAACTGTGATCGCTAACTTTAGGTGTATGTACAGCTTTAATCCCTGCACATTCGAAATTTACAATAACAAGATCTAACAAAGTCTCTGATAATGATGTTATTCTGGTACTCTCTTCAATTTTTTGCTTGAACCCATAGTTATTTATGGTTTCTTTCAATTTTCTTGTTTTCATGCTTTTACCATAATAATTTAAATTAAAATCACCTAAAAGTATTATATTGTTTCTAAAATTCCACATTTCTTCGCATTTTTCTTCAAAAAACGTTAAAAATGTATCTGCATCACTGTTTGGTGAACGGTAAAAAGTACAAAGATCATAACGTTTCCCAAATAATTTGAACTGTATATGTGCATACCAGTATGCATAGTCTAAAGTGGTACAATCGAATAATGTGATATGTATTTTGTGGTAAACATAAATCACTACACCTCCAGTATGTCTGGAGTTGGAGTTGCATCTGTAGGTTTTATAATTAGTAATTTGTAATTCACCATCAGTGATGTCTTCTGTAGCATGTGTTTCGGTAAGACATAATACAAGTGGTTTTCTCCATCTTAAAAACTGTTGAACTTCATCTATATTATTCAGGACTCCTTGTATGTTTAAATGGTATATTGAGTTATATTCATCACTTATAGATTTAGCCACGTCTTGCAAATCTGAGCTTAGTAGTTGCTATTCATTTGCATAATTAATTTTTTCCCTCTCACGTTCAATTTTCCTTTTATATACTTCACAATTTTTGTCAAATGGTCCATGATTAATAGGTAATCCTAGATTAAAATCTTTGTTTGCACTTTTACAATTTGGACAGCATTTGTACATTTCACTGGTACTACAGTTTTCTGTTGAATGTCCTTCTAATCCACAAGTAAGACATCTTCCTGATTTTGTGCAGTATTTAGCTGTGTGGTTAAATCCGGTACATTTATAGCATCGCAAAACATTGATGTACTCGAAAACAGAGCAAACAGACATGTCGATAAAAATAACACCCTGATTCATAACACACTTAAAAGTCACAGCATCCACTTCTAAAATTGCTTGATATTTAGTTTTCATTTTCTTGACTGTAATTACTCTCATATGTGAATTTTCTTGAAAAGATTCATTTTGTGATTTTATAGTATTTATTAGCTCGTCTTCTGCATATTCTTGACAAAATCCAATAACTTTGATTTGTGGTTTTTTACTTATCTCTGAAGTTTTCACTGTATATGTTTCTGGCATTTTTGATTTTATTTCATTATGTAGCTTCGCGTTATCATCTTTTGTTTTACATTGGATTTTCACCCCACCATCTTTCAATTCATAAACTTTTTCAATAGCAATTTTCAAACTGGTAGGATTCACAAATTTTGCGATGTCTTTCTTTGTGTTATTACACTCTTGTTGGTTATTAGGCTTAACAATGACTGTATTTGTGGGTTTTAATACTGGTGATTGTTTTTTTGCTGTACATGTTTGTAATGGTACGCATTGTTGCTTATATTCTACCATTTGTGTAGGCGAATTAACGGTTGAAGGCCCTGAAGCTTTAACCATATTAGCGTAAGTTGTAATTGCTTCTTGTGACGGCTGTTGCATTTTCCCAATTTTTTTGTTTAATTGGTCTATCTTTTCGTACAATTCTTTTATTAATTTCTCTTGAATCGAAATGGTATAATCTTTTAGTTTCAAAACTTCCTCTGTACAAAATCCCTTTTCACTCAGTGAGACCACACTCTCCACTTCCTCACTAGCTCCATCCTTTTTAGAGTTTTCCTCCATATTCACACTAAAAATTCAGGAATCTCCTAAAAACCTTCTTTAGCTTGACCTAATTTTTGACATTAGAAGTCAAAAAAGTATTTCCAGAATTAATTTTGTGCAATCTCTTCCGTGTGGGATCTGCAGCTGCAAACAGGTGTGGCGATATATATTTCGTTAATCTTCCCGGTGATCCTTGGTTGATATTTTTATGTGTGGTCTTTACCAATATTTCGTGTCTGTGTTGGAGCGAATAAAAAGAGCAAGTGTAGTAGTTAATATAGCAAACTTCAGCTTCAAATTTTTGGCAATGTCGACTTGACGTTGTATAACTCAAAGATCTTAGTTTTCACATCGAAAGAAATTTCTGGACTATGGGGCATGGTCTTAAAATCACTCAACTTATTCCACAATACTTGATGATTACAAAACTAATCCTCTTCTGACACGAAACTGTACTAAACTAACGTTGAAAAGAATTTGTCTACATATTTTTGTCCCTCATAAAAAAGTGCTTATATTCAGACTTATACTGTGTTCATTGCAGATAATGTAAAAACAAGGAATTTAGTTTTTCTACTTATAACGCATTTGTTTATGGAGCAATGAAGTATGAATTCGTTTTCTAAAGGTATTTAGGTTAATATTCATATGTGTCTATATACCTTTGTTCATTACTGTATTTCGTTACAATACTTTAACATACTTGGTATGCCACGTCTAATCTTCCGAATTCCTGTTTAGGTTGGTGGTTTCCGTTTTAAATTAATGGTTGATTTGGCAAACCCTAACGGGAAACATTTTGAACACTTACTGAAGTGAAAGGCGATATTTTCGCGTGTTTTTGTTTTCGATCTGAACAAATTAAGATAAATAAAGATTTTTCTAATTTCCTCAAAAACGAATTGACTGATATATAAAAAAATTAAACGCCAAAATAGAGAACTTCAAAAGACCTTTCAAACAAGCTATTACTCGATACCCCTTGTCATTTAAAATTTTTAAAAGAATGACCCTGGACGGCTGAGGGTGAAATGGAGTGAAGTAGTTTTTGGTTGAAAAGTTGTCCCCCTTGACAAATCTGTTGACGTGTCTCGGCGTTTTATTTCTTTTAATCAGCGGTTTTTGATAAATTCGTGGTGGGTATATAAATACGTGGGAAGTACTGGTCATTCACTTGACGCTATCGCTTTAAGAAGTATGTTTTTGAACAGACTTTATTAAATTAAAAAAAGTAGCCCACAGTCCTACAGTCGGACTCGAACCGAGGCCAGCTGCGCAATAGGAAGACACCTTACCCATTACACCATCTCGGGGCTGTGTAAAAGTTTCCGGAATGTATATATTGAGCATACCAGACAAAATGTTCCTATTCATCTGCATTTCTCTCTAAAGTGCCTCTGCTTTCAAACTAACAAATATCAGTTACATATTGTATTATTTACAGCCAACAAATAGGCTTTATAATATGACCTGGATCTGGTAACTCTGGGTGCTCGTCGTATGAAATCTGAAAGAAATTTTCCTTACTTGATAAACCTATCCTATTTCAGTTGTACCTATTCACGAAGCATCAGTATGTAGAACGAAAAACAGTTGCATCAATCCTGAAGATACCGTCAGAAGAGTTAAAGGAGATCTTCACGGGAATCTCCAAATTACGACGGCACAACAAGGAGTGGGAGTTGCAACTTCCAACCGATTTTGAGTTTATAAACAAACACAGTGAGCTGGCGAATAATCAGAACGCTTATTGGGGCCAACGTTTCCAGCAGTTAAGCGAATTTTTTAAGGACAATAAGGCACAGAGGCGGAAAAGTCGTAGCGAAAGCAAGAGTGTCAGTGAGGACTGCAAAGGCAGGAATAGTGTCTATTTCAGTTCTGATAATGAATCAGGGACAGAGAAAAGTAAATCCCCTGTTGCTGGTAGGAAGAATAAAAGTGCCAAAGTTAATGGTGACAATGTGAAAGAGGGAGTTTCTTGATAATCATTTGACATGTTGTATTTATTATTGTTGCGTTATGTGATCTAATTTTTATATATTGTTATCGCGGTCTGATTTGAATGTTATGAATGCTTCGCAGGTCGAGTTAAACATTGTATTTCATGTTAACTCTGACCAACTATTTTAGTACAGATTATTTTCATTTTCTGAAGTAGTATTGTACAATAATTATCCCAATCTAATTTTGTATAAAAACATGTATACATGCAAATAAATATTACAATAAGATGGTTTCATTATTTCTGTATTTAACTTATGTTTTTTCGATCTCAGAGGGTTTGTAAGAAGTGTTTCGAGTTGTTAAAAGTGGGCCAGGGAGTGGAATTAAGAGTGAAAATACATTGGTGCTTTTGGGCAGTCACAAATACCGCACACGTGAATGTTATGGTACGATTCCACCAAAATAGTGTTCAGCACATTTGTTTACAAACATTTTGTGTGAAACTTCAGCATTGAATGTGCTCACTGGTATCGAATTTATTTTCTGTGTCCACCGGCAAAGCAGTGCATAACTTTTGTAAGCGTACAGTGTAGCACACTTGTGCACGAACATGTTTATCAAGCAAAGTTCTCACTAACTTCAGTTCTTAATATGGATGGGCGGGAATACGTAGTGTTTTGTGCTGCAGCTTGTGTTTTAATAGGTAGTCTGCTTAAAAAGAAACGAAGAAGCAAACCACGATGTTGGGTGAGGCCTTTTCTGCAGCGATGGAATGAAGAAACGAATAGATTTGTAGAAGAAATAAAAGTAGATCCCTTAAGTGGATTTAAAAATTTTACTCGTATATCGTGTGAAGATTTTGAGTTGCTGGTCAATGCACTTAGTTGTCATATTGCAAAGCAAGACACCAAGTACAGAAAATGTGTCCCTGTTTCAATAAGGCTTATTTATAGCTTTTATTGCCCAACAGATAATATTCCATTTATAGGCCAAAATCTTAAATTAGAAATATTACAAAAGCCTAACTTATAAAAATATGTCACAAAACTTACAAATACTATTATAATTCAAACACATAACCCTTTCAGGTGATTTCAAAATCAAATTTGTGTTAGCACGACTGCAAAAGAAAGTAGCATTACATCTTGCAACGGATCTTGGCGTTAAAAACTGTAGTTGTGATAACAATATAAAATAACAAATAATAAATCTGAAAAAACTTAGGCTGCCCGTCCAGTGGACGCGTTTTCGCGCGAAGAGGCGAAATGGCGCGCATTCGCGCCTTGTTTCAAACGTGTCGATTTACATGGGAACCCGTCCACTGGAAGCGCCACTTTCGCGAGAAGTGGGGCGAAGGCGAACGCGAACAAACCAGTTTGATTCTGAACGCGCGTAGAGGCGAAGTGGGCAACGATGGACGTTGAAAAATTGATAGTTTTGGTGCAAGATAGACCATCCCTGTGGAACCAGAAGATGCCGCAATACCACATGCGGAATGTGCATATCAAGTTGTGGGAGGAGATCGCAGTGGAAATGAAGATGCCAGGTATACTTTATCTGAAGTCACTTGAAATAGCATAAAAACCTTTGGTGGCGCGTCCGTTGTAATTTCATGACGTATCATAGGCGTGCGGTCATTATTTATTTAGAATGATAATAATAATGATTTTATATCACAATAAATGGATTTTACTATCTTCTTATTTAAATATAACGCACCCGGTATTTCACGGTGTTTCAAGTGACTTCAAGTGAAGTATAATAATAATCAAAGTCCTATTAATTTTCAACTTAATTTTGTTTTTTCGACTTTTTTATTATTTTAAAAGGCTATTGAGTACAAACATATAATATTTCTTTCTCGTTACACATTAGGTCACAAAATTTTTTGGTACCTACCTACCTAATTAGTCGTTTCTATATCACCTTGCCGGGAGAAGAACATTTTGAATGTTTCCCTTACTTGCATTGAGGAATGTGAGCCACGGTTGGTTGCCCTTCCAGGAAACGACGAATGAGAGGTGTTCCAGTGAAGTGACAGAGGAGAGGTTCCCGGAATCATATCCCTGGGACCTTCTTTATTGATGACAATGTTGTGCAGTAGGCAAATACATTTCACAATGTGTTCAGCTCTCTCGGGCTTGACCTCAATAGCCTTGAGTAGAATACGCCATTTATGAGAAATTATACCGAAAGCACACTCGACAACTTGCCTTGCACCTGACAAACGTTTGTTATAGTTCTCTTGCTCAGTGGGTAAGGACGCAGTAAATACGTCTTCAATGGAAATCCTCCATCCCCGATAACTACATGTGGTGCTTCTATGTCAGTACCAGGTAGTATCTTCAAAGTGTTCGTTTTAAGAGCACCTCTTTCTAGGGCTCGAGCCAATTGTGAGTGCCCAAAAACTCCGCTGTCACTTTGTTTTCCGTAAGCTCCGACATCAATGCAGATGAATTTATAATTCGCATCGACCACTCCTTGCAATATAATTGAGAAGAACTTTTTGTGATTGTAATACATACTTCCTGAATGAGCTGGACTGTTAATTCGAATGTGTTTCCCGTCTATGCAACCAACGCATTTGGGAAATTTCCACTTTTCCCAAAACTCAGAGACGATGTCAACTTGATTGTCAGATGGAAAGGGCATGTGTTCATCATGCAAGCTATCCCAAATCACTTGACAAGTTTCATGTACGATGCGTCCGATGGTCACTTCGGAGATCCGAAACGAATAGCTTAATGAGATGAAAGACGAACCGGTAGCTAGGTACCTGTAAAAAGAAACATAAAAAAATACACCACAATATTTTAACGTTTTATTTTTTTGCGATATTTTCTGTTGTAGTAAATGATGTCAAGAAGAAGTGGAAAGGGCTGAGAGATACGTTCAGGAAGGAGTTGAAAAAGGTTTTGGAAGAAAAATCAGGGAAAGGCGCCGACTTATCGAAACTTTGGCCTTATTTCACGCAAATGGAATTCTTATCCGACACCATGATGCCAAAGGATACACAAACAAGCATCCCAGAGTCACAGGAGTTTGACGGTATCTCTTTATCTGAGAGTTCTGTAAATGAACCTGATGAAAACAGTGACCAAGTATCACAAGATGAAACAATTGAAGTAATTGAACCCACGAAAAGAACGGAATTCAAAAGCCCATTGAAACGCAACCGAAAAAAACAAAAGAGAGATGAAATGGATGACAAATTTTTGGATATTGAGAGGCAAAAGTTTTCATTATTTTCAAAGGCTGCTGACGAAACATAAACTACAAGCCCGAGTGGAGATGATGAATGTGCTCGTGAAATACACCACTCCTCAGTGTTCACCCCTATCATCACAGCACATGACTTCGTCCCTGGCCTCGCCGCCTTCTTCTCTGCATAGCGAATCTTCTTCAAACCTTCAAGAATTTTACAGTACTTTCAATCCTGCCGGAGCGCATCCACCAACTTTTCATCAATTTCAGTAGCAAGCGGCAAATGAATAGCGTTTTTTAATGAAATAAAAAATATGTTGAGTACTTACTTCATTTCCTTAAAAAAAAAAACTACCTACAAAATAATATATACCTACTTCCATTGAAATAACACCTTTAACTGTTACCAAATACAACAATTTGATGCATAATAATACGAGTATCATCACCGAACTTACCTCAACGTGACAGCAAGGCGTTCTGCTGGAGAAACTGTGTCTCTGAAGTTGGACGATCGTTCAATTCGGTCCTTAATCTTTGAATGTATATATTCAAAGGTGCTTTTTTTCATCCTGAAGTAGTTGAAAAAACCTTCGGACGACAGATCCTTCTGCAGGTGGAACCACTCTCCACATTCTCGATGAACAAACACGTTCTTCACCCATTCCTGCCTCATGTTCCGACTCATCTTTCTTCTTCTTCTCATTAGAACGAATGAATCCAATGCATATAATAGCAAAAATTCTGAGAGCGGCATTCTGCGTTCGTACACGGAGATGAGAGGTGACTGAGTTCGCGTCTTCGCGAGCGCGGCAGATCGCTTGCAATGGACGGGGTTCCCTCGCGCGAAGACGTGATGAAGCAAAAACTTGTGATTTCGCCGTTCGCCTCTTCGCGCGAAAACGCGTCCACTGGACGGGCAGCCTTAAGGTTTTGAATTCGCTATTTTCTTATTTTCTCTTCGGTACCGAGCCAAAATAATCTTCCATTTTCTCAGTCGAGTCACAATTAAAACTTTGAGCCAACTCTTGAGTGGCGTCGTGTTTTTTGTTTCTGTTTCAATTGCTTGAATAAATTTTATAATCCTATCATTCGTCCAGTCCATTTTCAATTTCGTAAAAGAAGTGCGCGTACAAACAAATGTTTTCACTCCAGGAGCGGGAGCAATACTGAGTTCGCGAACAACAAGTATGTACCCACCGACGCGAGTCCACTGCTTGCATGTACGCGCGCACAAAAGTAACTGTTGTTCGCGAACGTTTCCGAAATGTCCATTTGCTATTGTTTGCGTGAGTGAGTCGACCAGAAGAAATATTTGTGCTGTACACTGTGCATTAGAGTGCCGCACAGTTCAGCACACTGGTGGAATCGCATCTTTACGATTCACTTTGACATTCAACGATTCAATGAGCGCGTTTGGCCAACGTGAAGCGGTCCATTGGTGCACCGCTTTGATGTTCCGACAGCCGAGTCAAAACTTCTGTTAAACTGACAAAGCTGTTCCATGGCTCCTGTTATTCAGTATAAAAGCTCTGGATTGCTTTACTTTGAACGCGTTCAATGATCAAGTGATACATTTCGAATGAGGTTATTAACATTTACCTTCATGGGCGCCCATATATCAAAATCCAGGGGGGGGGGGGGGGGGCATGTTTGGTTTACAGGTTGGGCAGGATAAAAAATGCTGAGAACTAGCCAGCCCGTTGGTAACGACTTGGAAGAGACGGAAGATTTTGCAGTAGAACGGAAGCAAATGTTCAAAAACAGTAAATCTACCGCAAAAACGGTAGATTTGTATTCGTTGATTGTGGGCATTTTAACTAGTAAAAAGAGTTTTTAAAATACTTACGCCTCGGGGCCTCAAGCCCACCATATACAAAATTTATTGATTACCTGACCATTGAGGTTTTGTAAATGTGTTCTTTGTATCGAATCGGACAGCTTTTTGTGTGTCAAAAAACCTCAGCGGCGAGGCGTTTTATTACAGACAACTCTCAACTTTGAGACGTCGGACAGAAGGCACCCCCCACAAGTACATGTCCAACAACTGTACATTCCACATAGTTGTAAACATTCAAAACTGCAACTCTCAAGCCGCCTGCCCAACTATGAACTGCACATTAAATATAATTTTTTTGACTTGTGCAAGTACGCTTATTTCAATTTGTAATATTGGCACCAATAGATTTGAATTTTGGATCGCATAAAAAACCAAATATTTATAAGCGTATCATCTATAAATCTCATTCAATATGTAACGTATTTTTGGGTGGTAGATATAATAAAGTTGACTACTCGACTAGTATTATTTAATTTTACGTACCAGTTTTTCAAGTCAACTGCAATAATAAGTCGCGTTCTGTACTTTTTTGTAACAACGCAGCAATCAGCAATCATATACAAAACGCATAATTGAATCGTCCGCATCATCCCCTTGACAGCGCTGTCTGGCCGCCAATCTAAAGCCGCGTACAGGATCGAAAATCCAACTCCGAGCAAAGAATGCCAGCACATGTGACGTTGGCGTTTGATAATGGAAAGTATTGGATTGCGCTAGCCTACACCTAAATTTAATTTCGAGTTGGACCGCGTTGGGTTAAGTTCTCATCGAATGCAGACAAACGATTGAATACTATAAACCCAACAAATCCTGTACAGACGAAATCAAACCTCCCTTTGATGTACCGATCAAGGAGCGAACGCAATCGAACGCTAACGTCGGCCTTGGAAACCGTTAGCTATGTTGCCTCGCGCCGTACACACCTATTCGAGCACCTCCAAATCTGTAACCAAATGTGCCTTGGCTACCGTTGGAATCTCGATCTGTACGCGGCTTAACGATACTTTTTTTTTTTTTGGTGAGGGGGGAATGCATTTACGCACCATACCATAGCCCGAGCTACGGCGTGTGTGGGACTCCAGGGTCTTGAGGAGATCACCTAATACCCACTAAACCCTAAACCTCCGCGTGGCCCGACTCATCAGCGTCTCGGTAGGCCATGTGTTGTGCGTGACCTGCGGTCTGCTACAACGTCTCCTCATGTGTTTCAGTCTCTGGGAACGCCGAGTTGGTTCCCTTTACCTCGCACATTCTATCGATGTCGTTAAGCGATCATCGATAGAGGGTCTGCTAGGTTCTCTTGAAACTCTTGTTTTCGAAAAATCAAGAGTTTCAAGTCCTCTTACCAATATGTTGTTCCTGGTCCTGGTCCTGAAGGGTCCTGGTCGTGGCGGGTCCTGGTCCTGGTTGGTCCTGGTCCCGGTGGGTCCTGGTCCTCTGCATCCACGCCGTGGGGGGGGGGGGAGCAACCGCGAGTTCTCCTAGTCTCCTAGTCAAGGTTCCAGTTAGCGGGTGCCAACTGGGACCTTGGTCTGGGGTACCTGGTTCTGCGGTTGCGAGGCCTCTCGTCCGGATCGTAGTCCATGAGGAATCGTAGCTGCTCGTTCGGGTGGTCCTGAGCTTTCTCGAAGATCTTCTCCGCTTTTTTCCTCATGTACTCGTGGATGGTGTCCCAATGCAGGTCTCTACGCAAGGTTGAGTTTCTTACGTAGGATGGTGCACTGGTGGCGATCCGGAGTAGCTTCATCTCTAGAGCAGCAAGTCGCTTGCGGTAGCTAGGGGCAGCGTACCCCCAGACCGCGGAGGCGTAAGCGAGCTGAGGTCTGGCGATGGCCTTGATCAGCCGTAGCTTGGTCGCTAGCGGCATCCGGCTGTGTCTACCCAGTAATGGGCAGAGTTGAGCCATGGCTGCTCTGGTCTTTGCGATGACAGCTTCTATGTGGGCTTTCCAGGTGAGGGACTTGTCAAATACGATCCCCAGATATTTGACTTTGTCGCTTCACTGGATATCTTCGTCGAAGATGGATGCTTCGAGAGGCCTTGCAATCCTTCTTCGTTGAATGAAGATTGCCTGCGTCTTCTGGACGTTGATGCGGATTTTCCATTTCACGCACCAGTCCTGGATGTGGTCCAGTTCATCCTGTAGTCTCCTACGGATGATCTCGGGTCGTCTATGCTTGGCGGCTATAGCAGTGTCGTCTGCATATAGGGCCAGCATTGTGTCAGCTGTCTTCGGCACATCGTGAGTATAGATGTTGTAGAGCAGGGGGGCTAAGGCTGACCCCTGGGGCACGCCTGCTTCCAGCTGTCGTCTTGTTGAATGGCATGTACCAATCTTCACCGTGAACCATCTTTGTGTTAGATAGCTCTGGATCAGTTGGCACATGTTCGCATCGATTCCGGCGGCTTCCATTTTGGCGATGAGTCCATCGTGCCAAACTCGATCGAAGGCTCGTTCCACGTCCAGCAGGACGAGACCGGTTGCCTCCTGGAGATTGAAGCCGCTGGTGATGTTTTCCGTCAGTCGTAGCGCTTGGAGTTCCGTGTTGTGGGAGGATCTGAAGCCGAATTGCTCTGGGGGGAGAAGTTGCAGTTCTTCTGCCTGCTTCTCTAGTCGAACGGCGATAGCCTTTTCGACTACTTTGCCCATCGAGGAAACCAGGCTGATGGGCCGGTAGTTCTGGGGTAACTTCCGGTCCTTGCCTGGCTTGGTGAGCATTATAACCTGGGCTTCCCGCCACCGCCGCGGGAAGTGGTTAAGTCTCAGAGTGGCATTGGCGATGTTGGTGAGCGCAGCAATCCAGCAATGCCTTTGGTGGGTAGGTTCTTCAGCATCCTATTGTTGATGCCGTCCCTTCCCGGCGCCTTTCTGACCTTCAACCTGCGGATGATCAGACGGATTTCCTCTGGACTGGAGGGGTGATCCGTCTCCTGGCCAGGTGGTCGACTCCTCATGATTTCGGCTGCGACTTCCTCGGCCTCCTCGTGGTTGACGTCCTCGTCTTCATGGTAATTGAGTCTGCATTCGGATTCTAGCGAATCGGCGAATGCTTCGGCTTTTTCTTCACTGGAGTAGGCCAAGCCGCGTTGGCCGTGAAGAGTGGGGTAACGATACGATGCTAGATGAGACTTATTTATACCCTAGGGGAAAGCGCAGTTGCCAACTATTCAAAATGGTAGCAGAAATGATATCTCCTATGTTGCGATGTTTTGAAGAGCATGAAACGTACACGCCACTTCTTGCCCAAGGATTGGGTATCTGATTAAGAATAGTTCACTTTGAAGCAGAAGCCAGTGGGGCATATGCCCCCCTTTGCCATCCCAATGGGCGCCCATATTTAGGGGAGACTCGGGCAAAAGGTTAAGTCGCCAGCTTTTAAAATCTTCTATTAAATCCTAATTGTTGTTTTTTTAATGTGAAATAAGACTCTATTACATTTAGAAACAAAATATATATTATACAAAGATTATAGTAATATATCTTGAAAAAAAAAACATTAAATGAAAACTTGCTTTTGATTCCTTTTGCCCACATATGAGGGCAATAAGAACCAACGCCTCGGGCAAAAGTAATCAGCGTATGAAATACATATGGGCAAGAAGAACTTTATTTCAAACATAACTAAAAGTTGAAGTCTATTAACAGTTATTTATTTCAAGGAACTGAAAACTGATAACTTGCATTTGTCGCAAATATAGATACCTCTGTTGTAATCAGCACATAATTGATCAGCCCAGTTTTGACACATATTGCATTCAATCCATGTTTCGCCAGACTTAGAGTTGCCAAAAATAACTCCCCAGACGAGGCATGGTACATTTTCTTCATTGGGATCCGTTCTATGTACCGGTGGCTTTGGGTACTGCAATTCAGTTTGGTCCAACTTTGAACTTCTAGGTTTCTTTGCACGTTTCATTTCATCTGGCAATTTGGTCTTGGGTAATTTTTTATTTTTCTGATTTCTTAATTCTTCTTTAATGGGTGTAGATGTTAAAATTTCTGACTTCTGTGTTCTGCGTTTTCTTTTGGGATCATTCTGTTTAACTTTTGGGAAAGGCTTAATTGCAGTTAATGGTGTAAAGTAATTTGAATTTTCGTAAGCGGATTGGTAGGAGCATGATGGAGCAGGAGAAAAACGATTCTCATTCACATGATTATCATTTTCAAAAGAACAGAAGGCTATATGCCAGTGAGGAGGTGAGTGATGTTCGACGTTACGCTGTGCCGCTGTGCTTCTTCATGGTTCAAACACGACGCAATAGGTGAACTTGGAGATGCAGATTGATCATTACGAGCGGCAAGGTTTTGAGTTTCGTTGGCATCATATTCCTTGTTTGTTACTTGAGAAGGAGCAAAATCCAGGTCACTAAAAACATAAATATTGCCATCTAATATTCCTGTTTTTTTTAATCCATTTATTGCATTTTGAGGAGTAGCATCTGTTGAAAAATCGGGGCGAGCGAAATTGTTAGGCAGAGAGGCATTGTGCATACTATTCCCCACTATAGACAAGGACACGGTATGACAGCTGTGCGCAAAGGCGCCGTAAACTGTGAGAGAGTGCGCATATTGTATTCTCATAGTAACGACAAGGATAAATCAATTTACTACAGAGCAATGTTTAGGAGTAGATAATATGATTCTTTTATTAATTGCAATAAAGAAGCTTTTGGAATACTCAACATATGTCAAAGTGGTAACGAAAAATGCTTTTAAAACAAAAAGAACAATATTTAAAATATTTGCTTCAGACTTGGGCACAGTGCAGCGGAAACTCTTGCTAAACTCCAGCAGGCCTTCGGGGATAGTCTTTTGTCAAGAGTTCAGGTTTTTCCGCGGTTTGAGACAAGGGAGAGAGTCGATTGGAGAAGAACCACGGAGCGAAAGGCCTTAATCTTCCACAACCGATTAAACTATCGACAGGATCCGGTAACTTGTGCGTTCAGATTGTCGGTTGACAGTCCGAATAATTGGGGAAGAGTCAAATTTGACCACCGTTCATCAGATAAAGAACAAGTGGGTGTTGCTTCACGATAATACTCCTGGTCACATAGCAATGTCAATAAACGAGTTTTTGGCCAGTAAACACATTCATCTGACTCCTTAGCCTCCTTATTATTCGCCTGACTTGCGTCTATGTGACTTTTTCTCTTCCCAAGATTAAAAAATGTTTTGAGTCTATCGAAAACATTCAAACGGCGGTAACCGACCAGCTGAATGCTAGTCCAGGATCGGAGTTCCAGCACTGGTGTGAGGTGTTCAAGAACCGTCTTCAGTGCTGTGTGGCTTCAGAAGGAAGTTATTTTGAGGGTGAAAATATAAAATCATAATTATATTTGAATAAAAAAGTAAAAAAATCAGTCACATTTCTTAATTTACAGACCTCGTATGTTTGTGTTGTGGAACGGATGAGCGATTGGCTGATGGATTTGAAGGCGAAATATATGACAAATACATTGGAATCAAAACTATTTTTGCCATAAGATGCTGTCAAGTATAACCTGCAGATAGGTACCTAGATTTAGGAACTCCATTGGATTCTCCATATCTCGAAAACTGTTCATTACCAAACTTTGTGCCCATGGAGAATTTTAGTCAGATGATAGTAGATATACAACATAATGAAAATTCAACCATTTCGACTGGGCTTCCTTTACCGTGTGGTTTGTGCAACAATATGTATTGAATATATCATGAAAAATCTTTTCCGAATACGAACAAAAGCTGTTGTTCAGTTGTTCACAAAGACGATCTTATTAGAGAGGTATCTGCCCAGTTGTTATTTGTAAAGCACAATAGAGGCAGCAAATAAACGGGAAGGATTTGGGGTTCAGCTGTATGGAAGTCATATTACTGCATTCCTTTTGTGATAATAAGCTTTGGGAAACTCTAACGCTTCAAACACATCAAGCTATTATTCCTTTTGTCGTTGCCCGACGTATGCGTAGCTCCGATTATTGAGCATCATGCATAAAGCTTTTATAGGGAATGGGGGAGACCCGGGTAAAGCGAACACCTTAATCATTCTACTATTGCATGGACGTTAATAAATGTGGAATTAAGGAAAATTAATTCATCCCTTTTGAAAAATCAAAAAAGTGTTCTCGGTAAGTTGTAGCTAGGTAGGGCAATAATAAAAAAAAAACAAGAACATGTAAATTATTCATATTGCCTGCACATATTACAAATAGCGAGGAATCTTATATGAAAAATACCATACATACTTGAACACTCACATATTCTAAAGATGACACCATTGCCTTCATCAATTGACTTTTCGTACAAATTAATCGATATTTTCCGCCAAGAATCCTTATTTTTTTTCATATTTATTTTATACGAATTTTGATTTCATTAATAACAAAAATATGGGTACGTGTGAGTTCTGTATCCATTTTGCCCCGTCCGCTTTGCCCGAAGTCCCTTAAGTGTTTACCTGTTCTTTACCAAAACCTTCGATTCGATTTTCTCATTTGTACGGCTGAGAAAGTTCTCTGAACATATGATAAGTAGCTTTGTCATTTATATACAGGGTATCCCAATATTCGTGGACATACAAGTATCACGTATTTTTAGACTCAAAATAAGTCGATTGGACATGATTTACCTCTATACGAAAGTGCTTCGTTTGTTCGTTAGAGGACGTCAGTTTGCTTTTCAAAACACATTTTTTCAGAGATTCTTGGAACCTATAGTCCGATTTGAATCAAACTGGGCACGCATGTGTTTTGCTAGACGTCCTACTATTTGACTTTTACAAAAAAACCCGAAAGGGTGACAAATACCCCACCCCTACGTAAGTTAAGCAGAATTTTTCCGCAACGCTCCCAACGACTAAAGGATCATTTTTTTACTTCATTTTGTCTAGGCCATTTCGCATAGCTTTAACAAAACATGTTTTTGGAGCCGGTTTCTAAAAAAAATCTTATTGCATCAATTGTTAAAATCTAGTAGGCATCTAGTTGGCTGAAATGTGGGATGTAATGTCAGTGTCAAATTCTTTTTGACAACAAGCTTTTTGAATGAATAAATAATGTTTGAGTTTATTTTTGATTGTTACTTTGTTTTTGTTCTTCACAAATTTTCACTTACATAACGTTCGCGATTATGTTTGGCCAAGTTGTAGCTTGTTTGTCTCGTGACGAACACTGGTGTTGTTAGTCGAGAGACATGCCACGTAGCTAGAAAAATGATTAGCGTTCTACAACGAAAATATTCAGGGCGTTTGATCCTGTCAGTGGACGATGTCATCTGACTCTAACCAAGATCACCAGCTGTAACGTCTCCAGATTACCTTTTATGAATATTTATAAAAATAAGCTATTTGTAGAACCTGTAAGCTATCGCCTTGCTGCTTAGCTTTTAGGACCATACGACGAAGATTATCGGTATTGTAAGATAATTGTTAGTTTAAAACTCAATTTTTTTTAATCTAAATACCTTTCGGATCCCGCCTTAAGTGGCGCCCATGGGACCACACAACCAAAACAGCTGTGTAATGTATACACTTGTTCTCCTGTTTTTTAACATTCAATACAACCGTCTGCTACGATCAATTTTAAATTTCCCGCCGTCGCGTCGCCATCCTACGAATACCGTTCTAGCAACATTTACTTTCTACAGCTGCGGTGGTACCTTGTCGGTGCCATGGTACCTGTTAGTAGACATTGGTCATCGCGAGACGCCATAGCGCCTGCCATAACGAGTATGGCGGATGGGCACTACCCGGAACCATGCGTCGACGTAAGGGTACTCACCCCTTGAACTGGTCCTCGATCGATCTTGGATCAATAGCAAAATTTTCGGACGGACACACGCAAATTGGACCAAGATACGCGCGGTGATTCCGATGCCACGGCAGACGTGAAACCCCTTGCGTTTGGTTAGTTCCCTTTTGAGTGATTTGCCGTGTTGATATATGTGGAAAGTGATTTTGGTGTTCAGTGTAACCGTCTGGATGATGAAAGGTGGTGAAATGTATCGGAACAGCGGATGGCTTGTCCTACTTTCTTTTGCTTCGGTGCTGATGAAAGGTTAGTTAGAGAAAGCATAGCTAGTGTTAGACGGAATTTTTCTTGAAATAGTTAACCATAAAGAAATCGTATTATTTGATTATTTCTTTTTGTACTGTCTTGTCAGCTTCATATGAATTTGATTGCAACGGAAATGTCTCAGTATACAAAATTGTAACAACTGAAAAGTGAAGGTTTTTTTATATCTAAAAGTCTGGCAATGACTTTCGAATTCTCAAAAACGTCAATGCTTATTTAAGATCTAATGCTTTTCTAGCGGTAACATGTTTAGACTTCAGATAATATCTACGTGGTTTTAGGCAAAATCTGGGTAACATAATGTCGTTGAATAAAATTAGGTATTTATCTCAAAGTAAGTTACGAAGCAAATTCATGTCTTGAAAACGACGAAAAATCGGATACACCTACTCGTTTGAGAGTACATCTGCCTTGCATATATGTTCAGAATTGGTTGAAAAATGTGCAATCATATTTTGAAAATTGCTACAATTTGGTTTGCAATTCAAATAGACGGCTTTTTAAGTATTTTGTGTAATGTTTTGATGAATATGGTTGTAGATAACACGTAGCTAGCTAAATGCTTTTATTTTTTCTGGGTGCATTTTTCTTCCGAACAATAGGTAGCCGAGAGAAGTACTGTAATAGCGAAAGCTCCGAATTGGCAATATTGTTTTTTGTTGTAGCATACTTATACATTAGGATGAGCTACGTTATTGGTATTCACTTAGTTTGCTATCTGGCTGTCGATGATCTTTGACACATCTATAACTTGGAGGGCATAACTAACTTGGATTGTTTTGGAAGTGTTGACTGAAGACTAAGTTAAGGACAAGAAAGCTTCGTATGTTTTTAAAAACCGTTCCACTGGACTTTTCAAATCTTTTCAAATGTTTGATACGTTTTGGTTGGACATGAAAAAAATCAAACGTTATTGTCATCGTTTCTAACACGATCTTGGAGAGTAAGCCTACAACACCTTCGACAGTATCCTATTTCCATTGCCAGTAGCCTCTTCTTTATTTGCTTAGTGCTTTCCCAAACTACAGTACCATAGGTAGGGATACTCTCAACTATTGTTTTATATATTCGTGTTTTTGTGTCTGTAGTTATCTGCTTATTATTTAAAATACACTGCTTGTGTACAAGTTTAATTAGTTTAATTGAACTCTGATTTCTAAAACAGCTTACTTGAATTTATAAAACTAGTTTAATTAAATCAAAACGCATCATTTAAATTTATTAATGAACTATAGAAATGAGTTTGTCTGCTCCAAGTAAAACAATTTATATTTATTTATTTGTTAATTAGTTTATGTAAAAGTGTTTGCCTAGTTTGAATCAATTATTTTATTTAGATTTAAAAGCATATTTGGAATTTAATAAAACAAATTGTTCTTCATTGAATTATAACTGTGCCCTGACAAATGTTACATATCAAATAATTTGGAGAACTTGATATTGATAGTTCATGTTTTCGAAAAAATAACCTTCGTATTTTATAACTCAAGCAAAACTTGTTTTTTTATTTTCAGTGAATGTGAGTTTGTTATTTATGGGATCCAGTTTTACCAACTATTTGTTTATCCAGAAACAGGTTATCATATATCACCATTCACTAGACGAAAATTCCCCGTTTTAAGTCCAGAAAATATGGAAAGGGATACTGAAACGAAATAGGGCTACTTGAGCATGTGTACAAAAATTATACTTTTTTACATTTACATGTATAAATAAATTATATTATTATTATATGCAATATACAATATAAAATAAAAGCACATCAAGGCTATGTTAAGCACATGTTTGCTGTAAATGCCTTTCATTGACCTAAATATGGCTGCATGAATAAAAATGTTTCCCATTCCGTCACGTCAGCAGTGATTCCCTTATACAAAGTGTTTAATTTTATTTATGCTTGAGTATTTCATTTGATCGCCATAATTGTTCCACTTCACAGCTAATACGCCCACAACAGCAACATCCGAATAAGTGACTCCTCGCGAAAATCACAAAGGAAGCTGAAGAGTTCGAAGCGCGTTACCGGCTCTGCGTCTGTCGCATACTCGCGATCATTCACGAATGAAGGGCCGAGTCTTGTCAAGTCCGCGATTCAAATAAATAGTTTAAATGTTTTTGATAAAATGTTTAATTGGTTTGAATGTATCATTTCTACATAAACTAAATTATCTAAACTAATTAAATAGTTTAAGAGAACAGGTAGGTACCTGGTTTGCTATTTCCAACTGGACTGCTTCCAGAAAATTCAGTTTAAATAATCCGAGTAATTTGGTTAATTAGAACAATTAAAAAAATTATTTCGGGTAACGAAAATTTCCGAAAAACAGTTTAGTTGACTGCGTTTTCTCATTTATGATTTTTAACCCCCGATGCAAAAAGTTCCAAACGGATGCTCCGATCTGAGAACCTTTTCCATCGAAAGTTTTGCCTGTGGTGGTTCTTAACTATGTTTGACGAAAATTGGTTTATCAGTTATAGTTATGGAGCAGTGAGCATCAGGGTGAGCAACCCAAAATAAGTGAATATACCTATATGGGATATCAAATGCAAGGGCACTAAATTTTTCTGTATGCTGTCTAACCCCTAACGAACAAAGTATCAACACGAGATTTACTCGGAGGTTGCTTTTTTTTTAATTCACTAGTAAATAACTAGCTACATTAGTTTTCGAGGTTTAGCGTAGTCAGCATTTGGATGAGAAATTTTCATCGAAATAAGACAGCACAAAGTGCAAAGTGCCAGCACCAGAATCGACCACTGCGAAAGTGGAAACAGTAAGCTGTCTGTTGTAATTGTATGCAGCCAGGTCACCTCTGTGGCCGCTAGATGCCGCCGATTCTGGAGCTATAGTACATACTGTCTATTTTCCATTGAACACAGTAGTAATATACCTGTTTGGAACTCCTCAGCATGGCTTGATCTTGGCAGGACAACGTTAGCTAAACAACTATACTCTATTCAGCGGTAAAAGTGATAATATGGGACAGCTCCAACAGACAGCTTGCTGTTTTCATTCCCGCAGTGGTTGATTCTGGTAAAAGATGGCCATTTATGTTATTTTATTTCGATAGATCATATACTCTGAATAGGGTAGAGTTGCCCAGATTTCGTTCGTTGTCCACCGAGATCAAGCCAACACCATGATGAATAGCACAAAGCACCTGTCCGTGGTCGAACAAACGAAAGCTGTATTACTAGTTTGTTTAAAATTTTACATGTTTCACTATTCGATCATTCTAGACTCTAGATAGCACAGACGACAAAAAATAAGAGGCTATTTTATTCAAATTAAGTATTTCAGTTGCATTATTTTCATTTGTTGATTTCAGGGTACTTGATCTTCAAGTTCTAAGTTTTATTGATGACATATATGTTGTTGGTGCGCCCATCAGCTTACAATTAGGTATCATTAAAAATATTTTTCCACGGCCTTGACGTCAGAATTCCCAGCAAGCAACAAGAAAAATAATACATTGATGTGGGCAACCGTGCATGTAATCCATGCCCAAGCAGAAACAGGTTTCTGGTTATTATTTACCTCTGTAATTACAAACTTCCTTCTTAGGGTACCCATACGTTCGAGAAGATTGCGAATTGAATGCACTAATATATCTATAAATTTGCAGTACCTACTATATCCAACAAGATAAGAAATATTCGAGGAATCCTCAAAATGCAATTTTCCAGGTGAGGTGGGGGAAACAAGCTGAGAGAAAGCTTCTCCCAAAGGATCATTGTAAAAATTATTCAGGTCTGTGTATTTTTACATTTGCGTTTTTACAAATTTTTGAAAACTGGTTAATGATAATTGGTGAATAAACGTTAACTAATAATATTATAATTTGGCTGGTTTTTCGACTCGACTTCGTCAGCTGGAAGTAGTTATTTTCACGTGCGTCCTTGTGTTATTCGAATCGTGGAGAGCGCGCGTATTATTTACTCGATCGATCTGAGTAGTAATTGTCATCATGTACACAAATTCAAATTAAGGCTGCTGCGACGTGTGAGTTACAAGCCATTTACAAGAATTTAGCGGCTTCACAGCCGATAACATCTTTTAATGAAATTTGTACAGCGTGTTCACAAGATAATTGACTAGGGTGCTATCATGGCACTTTTCAATATTATTTTTTTGTATAAATACCTAATAACTAATTGTGCGAATAATTATAGCAAGTATATTTCTCCTAATTGGTCTAGCTATTATCTATATTCGTAAACATTTTAATTAATATCTTTATTGTATTTCTGTGGTAAATAATTACCTAATTACTATTTGTTAAAAGCAATTACACCATAGTGCCAAGTTTCTCTTCAAACATATCAGTAACAAATCCGACTTCACAATAATACCCACGCTGTTCCGGTTTCATTGGATCGCAAATAGTTATTTTGGAATTCCCTCCGTTCACTTTGAATAGCGGTTGTGATACTGTCATTGATTTGCTACGTGCCGAATATGATAGAAATCAGATACCTACTGTGTAGAGCACGTCATTGTATGTTGAGTGAATTCACTGACTGATCAGATTATTATCTATCGGCATACACTCTAACATGAGATGGAATATCTTATGCAGCACCTGTTAAACCAAACAGTTTCTCTGAGTTAGTTATTTAGGGGAAGATTAAAAGCTTTTCGTGACACTTCTAGAATAACACCCTGGGATAAAATGATGTGCGAATCGGCGGGCACACAATACAGTTAGCTGCAACCAAATCAGACCGTTTTTTCCCTTTTCTGGAGCCGTCCTACCAACGACCCCGATGGTACTGCAGCCTCTTGAGCTTATTGTACCTTGCTCCTCGAATTTACAGTACCAAAACCAGCAGCCTAGGGTTCTGTACCGGTACTGTTCTGAACTTCCTCGGTTCTAGTTTTGCTTTCTCTAACATTTGATGCCTTTTGAGCCATCTAAGGCTGATTCCGCTCCTTTTCCGCACTGCTTACAGTTGAGGTCTATATCATACAGACACTTATTTTGCGCAGATGTCCTTTAAGACCACTGCGTGCTGTTGGAGTTGGTTTCTGTTCATTGAGAGCAGTTTCGCAGTTGTATTCGGACGAGATAGATTCTTTCCCATGCCTGCATCCAGTCACTGTACCCCATTTGTAGTCAATTTACGCCCAGACAAAGTACAACATGCCTAAAAGCGAGAATGTACAGGTCCGTATTTTCCTCAATGGCCTTGGAATAATCTAACAAAATAAATGATTATTTTTATAGAAAGAAGTGCACACACTTTTCATAATTCTTTATTCGCTGGAAGTACTTAAATCATCAGCCGAATGGTTAATAGTAACTATTTCAGGTTCAATTTGAATATCGATCATATTGTTCAGATCCCACATTGTCTCTTGGTACGTGATGGATGCAATCTTTCCAATGGTTTGCCGTCATTTTTCACGTCAGAAAATTTGAATGTTTGAAGCCACATAGCTTTTTATTTTTGCACAAATCATTTCAATGGGACTTAATTTGCCGTGATAAGGGGGTAGCCTTGAAACGGTCTCACTTTGGTTTTTTGCCATTTCGTCAATAATATTAAGATTATATTTATATTTGTGCTGCCTGACCAGATGGATCAGTTTTGCTTTGACCATATTCTCATTGAAACTAATGTCTTTTGATAGGAGCCATTGTTGAATTTCTCCCTTTCTTGTGGACATTGTGAGAATTTTGTCTAGTTTTCTATCAAGTACAAGGACGGCATTATCGTCAAGCTTTGGGAGCGTTTCTTCAAACCATCGTTCAGATGATTTCCCGTCCATTTCTTCATGGTAGTCAGTCGTTTTCTTTGGCTCAAATACCCATAGGGCAGTTGGCACAAAGCCATCTTCTCTCCCAATGTGACACATAACAAATCGTTGTCCTTTTCATGGAAACAATTATTACAAATAGAGTTCACGAAAACTAATAATAATACAAGTAGTATCTAACAGGTGTTGGTTCCAAATCTACCAGATATAGCTAAGCTTAGTGTAGCTAAGTCTTCAGCATGGGCTCATAGATTCAGTCTACTTGATACCAGTTTTACAACATAAATGACGAATTGGTTAGATACACGTACCTGACGGACTCTTTAGGCCAGTGGTTGATCCATCTAAGAAGGCTTCTATTGCTGATTTCATTGTGGAGTCAGTCCATACTTTAGGTTTTGTATGTCTTGCATTTATCCAGGTTTCATTCAAGTGATAAATCTTCCTACCCTGGTCGCGGTATTTCATTATTGATTTTGAATAATTTCTTCTCCATAAAATAATCTCCTGACTGTTCATCAAAATACTACTTCTGCCCCGGTTTCTATACTCAAAATGAAGTTCTTTGCGTAAATGTGGTCCATTGCTATTTACCTCATGTAATAATTTGTCTATGGTGGGAAGTTCCTGCCTTTTAAAAAATTGATGGTCTTTGCGTCTGTTGACATTCCGATCAGAGTTATCAACTGTATCCAACAGTTTTGTGTAATGCAGCCTCTTGTGTTGTGGAGACAATTGTTTAATGTTCTTTAACAATGTTGAAAATTGTCTTATGACGTGGGCCTGTTTTGTTTATCCATAGATATTGCTCTATCATATCTAACATATACGCAATATTACCGGAATAAGAAACACATTAAGAACAGAACGTCTTCTTACTGATGCACCGTTTACATACCCGGGTGACTCCGAAACGTCACAGACGAGGTTTTAACGATGTTTTTTACAAATCTCTATTATTCTTGCCATAGTAGTAACCTTGTGTCAAAATTTCATCAAAACCAGACCGGTACTTTCCAAGATATGGCGGGTCCACAGATTAGCGGAAAGACAAATAGATCGAGAGACAGGCAGACAGATCGACTAAAATGAGTGACATAGTTTTTCGTAATGTATGTACATTGCGATTACAATAATCCCAACGCTGGCGCTGGCATGAGAAGTGAAATAATTTTGAAACTTTATCGAAACGTAGTCTGTTTTCTAGTATCAGCTTAATTTTGTCACAGATTTTGTACGTATCTTCATCTGAACAATGCCACGATAACAATAAATACAATAATGGTTTACTGGTCACAGACAACTGGCGACCAATGGAACTGGTCCAGTAAATAAGACTAACGCTAACGGCCTATGATCTGAGTAAGACTGCTTATTTTTGAAAACCGTGATATCGCCCAGTGTAGTCCCACTGCAGAATGCAAAGCAAAGATACTATGCTAAGTGACATATAAATCCGAACACCCAGTTTAAATGGTTTTATTTTAATAAAAGTTGGTGAATTTATTTATCTTACTGTAAATAACAAGTGAAAAATTTTCAGCCTTATCAGTTGGACATTCCGGTTTTTATACTGTTTTTTTTTTTAATTCACTAATGCTCTAAAAATGAATATTTTAGCCGCAGTAAAGAATCAACGTTGGCGGATTTTGGTTCTTGACACCCTTTACGATCGGTTACGATGCCTAGAGTACGGAGACCTGTACGATTTCGTCAACTTAGTGAGTTTGATAGGGGCCGTATAGTGGGACTTCGGGAAGCTGGACTTTCTTTTCGGGCAATTGCAGTTAGAGTGCAAAGAAGTGTAGACACTGTGGTTAGGTGTTGTCAGGCATGGCTTCGAGAAGGCCGTACGCAAAGAGCGAGGGGCACTGGACGCCGCCGTAGAACAACAGACCGTGAAGATCGCTGCCTAAGATTAATGGCCTTAAGGGACCGTTTCTCCACTACCAGGTCCATTGCAAATGAATGGTTTGCACAACACGGAAGACCTATTGGCCTGCGAAGTGTTTACCGACGAATGAGAAGTTTTGGCTTGTTTTCATACCGGCCACACTGGGTCCTCCCTTTAACTCGAGAACACCGACGTAATCGCCTTGAGTGGTGCAGACAACGATCACTCTGCGATCAGGAATGGAACAGTATTGTCTTTAGTGACGAGTCTCGATTTTGTTTAGGCATGCACGATGGTCGTGCCAGGGTTAGAAGGCGACGTGGTGAAAGGAGGAATCCACAGTTTTTTGTTGAAAGACATGTTCATCACACTGTTGGAGTTATGGTTTGGGGTGCTATAGCTTATGGTTCCAGGTCACCTTTAATCTTCATCAGAAGTAACATGAACGCGCAGCGTTATATCCACGAAGTTCTAGAACCCCATCTTTTACCCTATCTTGACACCCTGGCAGATCCAACTTTCCAACAAGATAATGCCCGACCACATGTTGCAAGAGTCACAATAGACTTCTTTCAACATAATGATGTCATATTGTTACCATGGCCACCAAGATCTCCCGACTTATCCCCAATTGAGCACGTGTGGGATATGATGGGTAGGAGATTGCTCAATTTGCAACGTCCTCCACAGACTCTAGAAGCACTTCGAGAGGAGTTGGTGGTTGCCTGGAATGAGATACCACAGGATGACATTGACCACCTGATCAGAAGCATGCCTAGGCGCGTTGGAGAAGGCGTAGCACATCAGGGTGCATCCGCACATTATTAAAGGTCAAAGAGCTTTAAAGCAGTGCAATCATTTTGAAATTTTTATCATTTACTTATTATGCTTCATTAAGTACTTATACAAAATTTTATTAAAATAAAACCATTTAAACTGGGTGTTCGGATTTATATGTCACTTAGTACGTATGTATATTACCTATATGAAATTTTCTCTTGGAGTTTTTTTACAATGAAGCTGAAAGAAACTTTGTTAATCTGATTTTGGTACTGTCTGAGGTTAGTAGAACTGGGAAGAGTCTCCTCATGTAGATTTTTCCACAATCTCGATACCCTAGCGACAAAGGTCATATCGGTCAGTTGAAGGAGAGCTCTGAGGAGAAAAGTAGCGTAGCGGTAGAGAAGAGGAGGGCAGATGGGTACTATAGACTTACAATTTTGGCCACGGGGTTAGCGGAATTCACCTCTAGCCACACGAATGTGGGGAAATTGTGAAATAACAGTCTTACTTCAGTACCCTATGAAGATTCTTAACGAATTTTATTCAATAAAATAAGGTATAGTCACGTTAATTTGATCGAGTATAGAATAAATCCGGTCAGTTTTTTTTTAAAACAATCTGTGATGGTCGACTTTAAAGGAAGATAATGCGTCGTTATTTTCGTTGATGACTGTACATACGTATTGCCTCATAAATGACCTTAGGTATCAAAAAGGTGTTGCCTTGCCAGCAGCTAGAACCAGTACCACTTCCTGTATCGGTAGTTGATGGCATATTTGGTAGTGGAAAGCATTAACATGCATATTTTATCATGCTGTTTAACCGGAATATAACGAATAAAATAAATAGAACCAGCTCTTGATGCAAGAACGAATATGTACTTGCGTTTTAAGGTGGCAAATGCATGAATGAGGCAACGTACCGGGAGACACAACTTACCCTGTGGTTTTCATGTTCGTATCACTCCATTGTCTGGTCGAATCAAAACACATATGTGTTTAAACTCCGGTTTATTGTACGAAGTTTTGGCCACCACGGTGGAGTCGAATTAGTGACATTTTATATCAGGTTGGTAGTATAAATTATGTTAATGATAATAGAGTCACTGTCACTCCAAACGCCTTGATGTCACAGCAGTACCATTTTTCAGGTATCCTATTTCTATATCACCATCCACACTGACTCCAAATGGAGCAATCCTGCCAGTTTTTGAGTTCTAAATATAGAGTAAAACACTGTACTCCTGGCTGCGTTATGTTTTTAATACAGAAGCAGCCGCTTAGCAGCCTAAATACCAGCGTGTTGCGTCATGTATATAGCAACCGCCCTAACTGTTATAAATAATATGCGGTTAACTACATTTTTAATGTCGCGCATTTAGCTGATGATGTATAACAAGTTACTCGCTCTATTAAAAAAAAACAACCCACTGAAGAGTCTCCAGGATAAATATTCACAACGGAAGCAATTGAAATAAATTTATGGAGATTTTAGGTTCCTAACATGACCATAAGGGAGCCGTTATTCAGTACAGAAAAAATATATTTCGCAAATATCGATATCTGCAACATGTAAATTGATATCACTCACATCGGTCTGTCTGTTGGTCTATGCTCTTGTCATCTCGGAAACGGCTGATCAATTTTGATGGAATCTGGGGAGCACCATGATGTGGAGTTATAGTAGGTAAAGCTTATTTGTTTTTTTTTAAATTTAAATGGTAGCGGTATGTCAAAATAACTTCAGCTCCTTTCACATAGTTTGTTTTTGTATGCTTGACAGCCTCCTGGAAATTTTTGGGCGTAACACAATTTAGCAAATTTTCGAAAGTTTGGTTATGTCGTTTCTGATTTCCTTGGGAGATATCGTAGTTAAAAACATGCAAATCTTATTTTTGATTTATACATAAAAATCATTATAATCAAACAGCATTTGTTTGACTAGATTTTTCAATTTGTACGTCTGGAAAACTTGAAAATAGGCATATGTGAATTCTTGGAAAGCACGGCGTTAATCCACTTGACATTATTCGTTTGGAAACTTTTTTATTAAATCATCTGTATAAGAAGATACTTTTCGCGTTTCGGGGTTTTCAGCCTCTGAAGTACCAGGTCTTGATAGTCACAGAAGTTCTTGGGTGATTTAATCACCTTTAATTTGGAACAAATTTCTTTAGCTGTGGCAATTCTAATTTGGAGGGTCAAACATAGGAAGCACGTATCATCACCTAGCCATGAGATCTAGGGATATAGCGTTTGAGAACTCATGGTTTGGCGAACGGCGGTTGGTACGCATCTGCCTTATAAAGCTCAGAATCCCTGGCTCCAACGGCTTTTATAATGAAACTACCGTTACTATTCCCAAAATGGCCTACTCATTTATTACCTGAAACATTTCACTAATTCATGAATAGCAGTATTTGCATTTAATTAAGAAATAGCATAAAAGCAAATGTTGGCTCTGAAATATTCGTGTGATACGCGCAGCTATATATTAATTATTATAGCAAACTAATTTGCTCTGGGCTACTGTATATTATTTGACAATGAATATGGATTATGTGTGGACCATACATATGACATTGTAATATTTTAAAACTGAAGGAATTACAAATTTCACACTACTGTTGCTTTACCAATTAATTAAATAATCAATAACGTCATGGCCGTCCCCGCGCATCGACGTTCGGGTGTGACGTCACCTTACACAAGTTCGACTTAGGGGCCACGGCACTGACGTGGCCGGACGACTCGACGGCCCTTGCACACATTCATCCTTAGCGCCTAATCTGACCAGTCATAGCATAGACTGCTGTACGATATTATAGATATTCAATAAATAAAATGGAAGAAGGTGGACATAATAATTGTTAAATATACTAAGTGACATATAAATCCGAACACCCAGTTTAAATGGTTTTATTTTAATAAAATTTTGTATAAGCACTTAATGAAGCATAATAAGTAAATGATAAAAATTTCAAAATGATTGCACTGCTTTAAAGCTCTTTGACCTTTAATAATGTGTGGATGCACCCTGATGTGCTACGCATTCTCCAACGCACCAAGGCATGCCTCTGATCAGGTGGTCAATGTCCTCCTGTGTTATCTCATTCCAGGCAACCACCAACTCCTCTCGAAGTGCTTCTAGAGTCTGAGGAGGACGTTGCACATTGAGCAATCTTCTACCCATCATATCCCACACGTGCTCAATTGGGGATAATTCGGGAGATCTTGGTGGCCATGGTAATAATGTGACATCATTATGTTGAAAGAAGTCTATTGTGACTCTTGCAACATGTGGTCGGGCATTATCTTGTTGGAAAGTTGGATCTGCCAGGGTGTCAAGATAGGGTAAAAGATGGGGTTCTAGAACTTCGTGGATATAACGCTGCGCATTCATGTTACCTCTGATGAAGATTAAAGGTGACCTGGAACCATAAGCTATAGCACCTCAAACCATAACTCCAACAGTGTGATGAACATGTCTTTCAGCAAAAAACTGTGGATTCCTCCTTTCACCACGTTGCCTTCTAACCCTGGCACGACCATCGTGCATGCCTAAACAAAATCAAGACTCGTCACTAAAGACAATACTGTTCCATTCCTGATCCCAGAGTGACCGTTGTCTGCACCACTCAAGGCGATTACGTCGGTGTACTCGAGTTAAAGGGAGGACCCAGTGTGGCCGGTATGAAAACAAGCCAAAACTTCTCATTCGTCGGTAAACACTTCGCATGCCAATAGGTCTTCCGTGTTCTGCAAACCATTCATTTGCAATGGACCTGGTAGTGGAGAAACGGTCCCTTAAGGCCAATAATCTTAGGTGGCGATCTTCACGGTGTGTTGTTCTACGGCGGCGTCCAGTGCCCCTTGCTCTTTGCGTACGGCCTTCTCGAAGCCATACCTGACAACACCTAACCACAGTGTCTACACTTCTTTGCACTCTAACTGCAATTGCCCGAAAAGAAAGTCCAGCTTGCCGAAGTCCCACTATACGGCCCCTATCAAACTCACTAAGTTGACGAAATCGTACAGGTCTCCGTACTCTAGGCATCGTAACCGATCGTAAAGGATGTCAAGAACCAAAATCCGCCAGCGCTGATTCTTTACTGCGGATGAAATATTCATTTTTAGAGCGTTAGTGAATTAAAAAAAAGCAGTATAAAAACAGGAATGTCCAACTGATAAGGCTGAAAATTTTTTCACTTGTTATTTACAGTAAGATAGATACATTCACCAACATTCATTAAAATAAAACCATTTAAACTGGGTGTTCGGATTTATATGTCACTTAGTATATACTACTACTTACTTTATGCTTGAGCAGGCATTAATATTTATTCAGTACAAAAGTCAGATTTAGAAAGATACTCTAAATTTTACCAAAACGATCTATATCTACGTTTCCGGGCCGCTGATGACCAAACACCACATCCTTTCTGTCTGACAAAAATTCCTTAAGAGACAAAATTCATGAAAAATGAATGGAAGGCCCGTGGCGTAGAAAATATTACCTATTAAGGGTCCAGGTACCCCAGTATCTACGTCCCTGGTTTAGTTTGGGCCAGAAATCAATGTGTGTTTATTGTTGATGATGTGCTCACTGAACGTATGGAATCCTAACATGGGGGTCATGACCCGCCCCCAGGCGAATTTAGTTCGACCACCAATTTTTAAAGTTCCAAATCTCTTAGATAAGTCTGTAATGCACACATATTAAATGGATGCCGTACTGGTATTTTCTACTAAATACTGGCAGCACTGCATCCATCAACTATGATTTAACTGTAAGCTCATAGATGATAGCGCAAGACTGGTTGCCTATGCGGTCAGCTTGATGTAGGAAAAACTTCTTCGCGCGCGCTCAAGCTGTGAGCATATTTGATAAAAAATACTTTTTGACTGACCAATGGCGGATTTAAGGAAAAGGGCCCGGTTCGCAATATGCACTGGGGGGGTGGGGGCAGTGGTATGATCGGAGAAAGACTGCAAATAGTGTGCACTATAACTGTTTTAATTATTGACAAATAAAATACGGCAATGGAAACTTTGAAAGTTGAATGATAACTCAGAAATTAATATCAAAATTTAATGCGTAATGTCATGTAAGTGCCATCGTACATCAGCCTGGTTTTTGTATTTAATAGTTCGCACAGGCACAGGTTGTAATGCGCATCGTAATTTTCTGAAGTTAATTAAACTTGATGGTTCACCAGCAAACTTCTTGTGCATTATAGAGTTTAAAAGTTATTACGGATGCTACCGATAAGTAAAGGGTGTCGAGTCAAATTTGGAGTGCACCCTATTTATAGAATTTGCATACAATTATAAGTAAGAAAAAAAAAACAAATATGATCGATAGTTGTTGTCATGTTGGCCGTGATTAATATTTCATTGAATATAAACTTGGTGAACAACACTAAAATACGCTAAATAACGCGCATTACTACAGGATATATACTGGGCACTATTTGCAAAAGTGATATTCTCCACATTTATCGCTATTTGCAAATTAATGACGGCAACTGAGAATAAAAAAATTAGTTAGACCTGCGAAAGTAACCGAAACAAGCTCATCGATAGTGCAAAATGTTTTTAAATTGTATTTTGATGCAAAAAGTTAATCTGATACTGCTTCAACGTGCCAATAAAACAGCTAATTCAACTGTTTCAATATCCATACGGATCTAAAATTTTTCGATAACGTAAAATCTTTCTAAATTGTTCAGATAAAGTTCGAACTACAGATTTTGCTGGCAATAAGGATGTCACATATTAACAGGGGCTTGCAATTATATGCACAATAGTAGCTGCTACGCACTGTTACCTCTGTTTTTTACTGTATGTCTATATAACCTGAATCAAGTAGAGACTGTGAGATCAAACATATTTTATTCAATACAAAATAACAGAATTATTCTAATTTTAATCCGCGTCTTGCTTTTCGTTCAGCAAAAATTTCGATCGCAGAATCCAAATTGAGTGTATTAGCTACTGATCTTTCGATATAGAGGATAGAGAAGTTGTTGAGGGTGTCTTTAGCCAATGAAGCTCGACGGTATTCTTTAATAATTTTCAAAGAGCTTATGACACCTTCAGCACCAGCTGAACCGATAGGCAAACTCAAAAACAATCTGAATAAACTGCAGCTCTCTGGAAAACTGTCTACAAAATTGTTTGCAATCATGAACTTCAAATAATCTAGCGGACTTTCATTAGTAAAATTACTATTTTCCGAAAAATACATGCTCGTAAAATTGGCTAATTCATATTTTAGATCTGTTGTGAAAAATTCCGAATATTTTTCTATCAAATTAGTGACGCTGGTTTCTAATTCGTTTTCGTTATCCTATGTGCTTTCGCTCCTCAAATCTTTTAGTTTTTTTAATGCTGCTGAAATGCACCTTTCTTTTGCATTGGAACCTGCACAATATTCATTACGCTCAATACTGAATGCCACCATAACAAATGGAGGAAAGGAGATATCTTGCATTCATTATATCTTCGCCAGAAGCTCCCACTCTTGAAATTTCATCTTCTATGCATATAATAATACATTCAAAAAATTTCTTCTACGATATTATCACGAAGAAAATAGATATGTCACCAAATAAAAAAATGCACAGTATTGTGAAAGTTTATGGTTATAAGCATTGAAGACGTGAAAAGACTGTAATAGACGCATTAGAGTCTTTATTAGACTGAAAAAGGCTGATTCATACCACGAAGATATATATATATATATATATATATATATCTACGACAATGACCACGTCTCAAGTTAGTAACCAAATACAATGATGTTAATTGAATGAGTTCTGAATCGAGACTGACTGCAAAGTTCATTATACAAACCAAAGTAAAGAACAAATGAAATACAATACTGAAACTGATAAGAAAGGAACGTGGAGGCAAAAGTCCTTGTTCAGCATATTCTTCTCTATAGACTGGTACATAACTTATATATATATATATATATATATATAATTTTCAATCTGTTTTTAACTTGTTCTTGTCACACAGCTGTGTGTATACGTATTTTATATAATTTTGACCATTGTACCATTTATCCAGCTTTCACCATGTTACTGGGTGTTTCCCTCATCCTGAACGTAAACAACAATTAGCAACATCCTCACATACTACTGTAAGTTAAGTTAATTTGAATTCATTTTACACTATTGTTGCTACTGTTATCAACGTAATTGCAGCTCCTGATGATGATGGCAAAGTCCTTTGAAAGCTAGAGAGAATAAAAAAAGTATAAAGAGTCCTCCTTGCTTAAAATTTTTGTCGAAGTACCCAACAAAAGGCGGAAGCTTTATTTTTTCACCCAACTGGTCTAGACGACAATGACCACGTCTCAAGTTATATATATATATATATATATATTTATAAAAGGGTCATTTGGTAATTTTTTTAGAAATGAAATTTTTGAAAAAATTTCTTAAGAAATGGACGGGAAATTTTCTTATTCAAACTGTATGCTAACGCACTATTTCATGAACATTACGCAGATGGCCATTAAAAGAATATAAGAACACTCTGATTTAGAGCTGATTTTTGCAGGCCTTGGGAGGCCTAGGCGGTAATGTCCATTTTGCCATTACTTAAATCTGCCACTGTGACGGACAAATCCCCCCCGCCCCCCAGAAGACGAGAAGAACATCTTCCTGAACATGATGTTTTTTGACCAGTGTGACTTCCCCCACACACAAATCCTGGATCCACCGGTGTCGTATGGTATCGTATGTCCATTGGCAAGTAATACAATGGCTTATAATAGTTATACATGCCTCCGGCTCCGCAATCTATTTCGCTACATCTCAATTCAGCTGATTATTTTAAAATGTGTGTATTTTTAGATACCTAGGTACTTACAATAAAATAATGATAATATTTCTGAGGGAGGCAATTCTACAAGTACTTCTTATAAGTCTGGCACATGTTCCTCTGGAGCTGATATCTTTGTATTTGTAGACCTAGGTACAATGTATGTATTGAAGGTCTGTCTGCCCACTTTTTAAATCTCGAAAACTTGCGCAATATGTGAAAACTTGTTCAAGCTCAATAAAGAAAGGTATCGTCTTAATATCGGTGAAATATTCTAGTCAAAAGTCAGGAAGCTAAGCAAGTTCTTATTCTTTGCTGCTAAGCTTGTTGGTATCCTTTTTATGCAAAATTCTCTGTCTGCACCAGTGCCCATAATTCCTTACTCATCTATGTTTGTGTGCTTGATATAAGACTTGCAGCAGATCGATTATCTCATTTGAAGATACGTTCGTGTTATGATAGCATACAAGTTTTTAAACTTAGGCGCTCATATATTATAGAGAAACCTTGTTTTTGTTTCGTTAATTTACAGATATATATTATTTTTATATTGGTAAATTTTGGTTCTGCTGAATAAATGTGGTAGAGTTCAGGGCGTACTGTTCTCTCCAACAACTCAACTCAACTCAATTAAAGTTCTGGACGAATGCGAGTGAATACTTGAGTGAAAAGAGAAAACAGCTAGCGGTATTTATGTTTCTAATATTGTTGAATTTGGAACCCATGCGCGGTTCAAGGACGAAAACACGAAATAATTTATCTCTACTCGCTTTAGACAACATTCAAACAGATATCTTCTTTGCCTTCATAATGTTTAGTATAGAATGGGGTGCTTGTGTCTGGTAGATTTGAAGGTTAGCGATTTTTAAAATGTTTATGACGTTGCAACTGAATTATTTGTACGTATTACATTTATTTCTATATCGTTTTGTGTTATTTCTGTTTGCCAACTAAAACGAAAGACTGATTCAAGTCTAACATTTGTTGAGCCGTTCTATGGAGCACTGATTGTTGACGACAAACTTTCTTTAAAATCACCCTAGCAGTTTTGGTGAAAAACTTTGGGGAATGTATTCTGAAAGCGACGCATATCTATAAATTAAGTTTTTTACGGTCAATATGTTTTGACAGAATGGCGTATTTATATTCTGTATACTTCATTTCTCCAAGCATCTGCCCTGATACGTCCCTGATATCGGGCTAAAAATACCTAAAAATCAAAACCTTCAGCATTTAACTCAACGATAACGAATACGCACTTTCAAAAAAAAACTCCCTTTCACACCTCAAACGACTTGATGGATTTTGACATATGATGTGTCTCTAGATTTCTCTTGATAGCACAATTAAATCTTATTTTTTTTTATTTACTGTAATTTTCAAAAATGCACTTGTCTTTTATTCTATAATCCCCAAATTTTCACGTTAGAATATAATATTCGTGCCACAATTTTGTCATTTTGATTCATTCAAAAAATGACGAGTAAGGACCTTTCTCTAAAGCACAATATATTCGAAACACTAAGGAAAAAAGTTTATTGAAGGATCTAGTTCTTGTTTATTTTTTCATCATGTTTTTCTGTACAGTAGAAAGATAAACAGATATAGTTTTGTTTTATTTAAGTACATAAAATTACTTTCATATTTTTTTCTGATATTCGCAAAATCTTTGCATTAGTTTTGGTAATGCAGATGTGAATGCCAATATCAAGAAGCATGCAAATATATAGTAGTTGCTGACCTCCAGTAGTAGGAAACAGCTCCGAAAGAAGAATCCCGTGTGGAAAAAATTATTTCATTTACGTTTTACTTGATGAAAAAATAACATACTCTCTGAGGGTTTCAATGATTCTTCACAACGCGTAAATCTCATCTAACGTAATTCCAGGAGCACTAAATTGAAAATACCTGAACATAAATTGAGCTTCTCAAATGGAAGGTTAGTATTAGCAGTTACATGAAAACAGAGCTTAATTAAACTTTTATATGAATAGGTGACTTTGTACACTCAATTCGTACAATTACAATGCGGCAGGACAATATTGAGTGAGCTGGCCGAATGCTTTAATGGAGAGTAAAACCGAAATTTAACTGGAAATGAAAAGTACACAATTTATGCTCTTGTGTAGCTTTTGTTTACTCATTGTTACTTGACCGCTTAGTAATGTGCTATTTGCCAACCAGATAATCTAATATAGTATTTCTCACAAAACGTTGACTATAGCGAAGTATTATTATGAAGCGCAACCTATTCACCTTGGTTCATGGGACAACTTTGGAGACTGTTTCAAGTCGAAACGACGAACTCTGTAACCGGTACTTGAATCAGAAATCATTTTTCTCTCATTGTCCGAAAAAGTACGCTGGTTCGTACTATTGACCAGAAAAAAAAATCCAAATAGGTATGGAAATTCGTCTAAAAGGAATTATAAACACCACATTTGTGATTGCCTGAGGACGACAATAGCATTGGTTGTTTCTCATTTAGAAAGTTCTAAATTCATTACATAAGCAAAAGATCTGCAGAATTCAGTAATGATTATTTATTTTGTACGAAAGATGTAAAATGCAGATATTTGTAGAAAAACCTGAATGAATTTCGAAAACCTTTCTACATGTGAGCTCAAACCATAATTAATTGTTGATTATCGCACACAAGAAGAATATTGGAGACTGTTAATCATTATGCTAAATCGGAATCTCTCAAAATAAGGACAGATTATTTTTACAACTCTCTATTGCAAGAATGAAATCATTGTTTATAGAAAATAGCTCTATTTTTGTTTAATAAATGTATCTTCCTAAACAAATTGCAAAAGATGAAAAGATGGGATGCTGTTCATCTTGAGATTAAACGGCCGAAGACGTTTTCTTTCATCGTAGCTAAGAACCATACTCATAGAGGTACCTTTCAAATAATAAAAGGGAAAGCAAAATCGGTTCATCCTTTACGACGCACAGTGTGTTCCTTTATAGGGATCAGGGACAAAATTCGATATCTTAAAAACTAGTGGTCCTATTTGAATTCTGTAAACGCAGGGCGATTACTTATTTAAGTTGCTTTCTAAAGTATGACAAAAATTATTTAAAATAATAAGAAGGGGTGGGGGAGCAGGCGGGATGCATTTCGCATAAACCGTTTTTTTTTTGTAAAAGTCAAAATATTAAGTTGATGATCTCGAATAAATTGGGATAAGGTAGAATATTATTATAGCATTCTTAAGAGAGACAAAAAAGTCACGCTTTTATTTTTCAAGATCTTTACCGAATGATTTAAAAGATAATGTAGCCAACTTGTGGCGGGCGCAAAATGATTTATTAAATTTGTCTATCTATTTGAAAAAATAATAAGAATAATTCAAATAAAAAATAAATCTGTATAATTTGAAATTGATATTTAGGTTTTTATTTAAAAAAATATATTTAACAAAATAACAATTACTTAGTAGGTAATGTATGAAATAATAATAATAATAAAACTATATTAAAAAAAATAACACCAAATGTACTCATTCTAATCGGAATAGGATTTCTTGCTCGGTGCTGTGTCATTCGTTATTGTACCTAAGTCAATACCTAAATCATCATTTTCTTGCATTTTTAAATAGTTCTGAACTGCCTCTTTGCATTTCTTATATTTTTTTGAGCTCACCTTTCTTTTTGAGGATATAAAAGGATCAGAAGTAAGTAAAAGAACACGCATGAGATCCTTATTCGTATCTGTTCTTGAACATTTTCTGGTGTGAGATAATCGATGTTTCCTAACCTCTTTATGGCGAGCCTCAAGCGCATCCTCCGACAGTTCTCCAATGGGCAAACAAAATGCATCAATTATCTCACACCCATGAACAAGGACCTTATGTACCGTGTTTAGCATGTTGTACCACTTATAAAGGTGGATATACAAATTTCTTGCTTCTTCCAGCAATGACGCAAACTTTTCCATATCAATAGCGCAACCACTAGCTAACACTCCTAAGATGATCGCAAATTTCTCGATTAATTCCCTATCAACTCCTGTGATATCTGAACTTGTTTGTGGATTGTGGAAAAAAATTCTGGCCGTATTGCCATCATTTGAGGAGCCATACCCGGGTTTTGGTTTGTCAACTATTAGAGACAGCTTGGCTCTGAACTCTGCTTGGATTCGTTTTTCGTTTGCTTCGACTATAGCTTTGTTTTCAGGCCCACGAACCTGCCAAGATTTAATTGGCAGGCGGTATCCAATATGGAGTAAGCATTCAAAAAAACGAATCCAGCAGTGTAAAGTTGACAAACCAAACCGGTAATTGTCTACGTTAGGAGGACGGTTAATCCCTGCTAACGCGTGTTAATGTCCTTGGGTGTGGCTCCGCAAATGATGCACTTCATAGTTGAATTTGTCTCTGATAGAACGTTTCCAACACTGCCGTCCAACATTGTTAACATCATATCAACTTCAATTATATAAGAGTGCCCTTCTTTTGTTTTAATCTCAATAGGAATCAAATTTTCAATTTTTGTTATTATTTCCTTTTCCGTATTCCGCACTAAATCAGCATTTTCCTTTTTAAATAAAAACTTGGTCGGCCTACAATATAAAGTAGATGAAGGGCTCTCATTTTTCCACAATGCCTTATTCGTTTCCATATCAATCAATCTGAGTGGCGTCATTGCTACAAGAAACAGAAATTCGTCGGTGTTTTCTAAATCAGAAAATTTATGCTTATATTGGCTATGCCCAGAACTGCCATCAAATCCCCACTTGCATACCACTTCAATTCGACAATCTCTCTCTTCAAAATTTATTATTTCAAGGATACTTTCAGCTGTTTTCTGTAGAAGTTCTTGCAAATCAACTTCTGCAGAAATTTCAGTAATAATAAATTGTGAAGGGAGGATAGCATTTTTTGTTTTCTGTAATTCTTTATAACTAGGAAGGCAGTTCTGGGCCTTACCATTAATAACAGACCTAAGTAGCAAATACTTTCTTACGGATATATCCAAATCTACCAAGGGCTAAAGCTTCAGCTGTACTAAAACTAAAAATCTGTGGCGAGACCTCACTGTGATTGCTTCCAGAAACGACATTTACAGCAAATTGAAGTTCATTTGCAGATCTGTCTGTGGTTAGTTCGGATACACGTCTTCGTTTTGTTTCCTTCGATGCCTCTTCAAATGGCACCCGTGGCCGTCCAACTGAGCGACAAGGAGGTTCTTGTTCCTCATCCGAAGATGTGTTTTCTTCAGAATCATTATTTATTCTATATATAATCTTGTCTAACCAATATACCTGATTTTGTAAAAGTCGATTCCGTGATTGTCCTACTTTCTGCCATTTATTTGCCATTTTCAACCCAAAAAACTGGCTGCATTTCATAATATTACTTTTAAGATGTTTGGAAGGTTCATCTGTTATATCAATAAGAGATAATATCTTTTCATAAACCACCTGTTTTCTATTTCCTCTCGGTGCTTCTATCCACACATCAATCAAATCTCTATTTCTGACAATAGCACCATGTCCTAAAAAAAAATATATCTCCCTTAGACGTGGCATGGCGTGATTTAAACTTTTTATCAAAACTTACTATGGACAGATAAACAATAAATAAAAAAAAAATTAGGGTGATGAGAGGTGATTTTTGTAAAACTCTAAACAAAGTAAAAAGTTTAAAAAAAATTAAAAAAATCGGTAATAGTCACTTTAACTTAAAAAATTATCTAATTATAACTATATTTTAAATAAATCTATACATCAATATAATGTACTTACCAGCTTCATTACCAGCCATATTGGAAAAGTTAAAATATTTAAATATTTCGACACAAAATTTATATCTTTCCCGAGCAATAAAACAGAGAGATTTTTCGCCTTCTTGACAGGTCTCGACATGTCTAACTTTAAAGTTGCTAAAATAGGTAAATCGCAGCCAACTTGATTAAAGTACTATACTTACGTGTTGCAGTGACTATTTATCTATCCAATGGTATAATAAAAGCAACAGATTTTTTTTTATTTAACAGATAGTACCGCATCAACCTCGTAGGGTTATTAGCGGCGTGGACGGCACAATAATCTATGTATTGAAGTACATGTCAATGTCATTGATAAATTTCACAAGTTTATCGGTTTGATGCAGTAACACTTCACTGATGTCATTAGAAAGGTGGTTGAGACTTCTGGCATTTTGATACGTAGGGCACTCCATCAGGATGTGAACCACCGTGAGCCGCTGGTTGCACGTTGAACAAACTGGGGCATCGGTTCCTTCGAAGATGTGCTTGTGAGTCACTAGTGTGTGGCCTATCCGGAGACGTGACATAATTATCTGGTTCCTTCTTCCTGAAGGTAGGGTGAATCGCGTGTTGACATCTGGAGCAATTGCGAGTAGTTTGCTGTGACTGCTATTCCATTTCTGTTGCCAAAGACTGGTTATGTGCACTTTTATTAGTCCTTTCAAACCTTGGTAGGGTGTACGAATCACACTTCTGCTTGAAGGGACTGCCGCTCTTGATGCTTCTTTGTCAGCCTCTTCGTTGCCTGGGATTCCAGTATGTGAGGGTACCCACAGAAACTTTATCCTCTTCTTGTCGTTGTACAGCAGACGCAGCATGTCCTTAATTCCCCTGAGTATGCAGTTGCGAGGGTACAACTGTTTGATACCTTCCAGTGCACTCAGCGAATCCGTCACTACTAAGAAGTTGGCATCTGTTGTTGTTCGTGCCAGATTGAGCGCTTCCTTGATGGCTGTCAGCTCTCCAGTGTAGACGCTGCAATGTTGTGGTAGTGAAGAGGATATTCGTTGATTGTCAGAGACTGCGGCATAGCCAACCCCATGTGATGACTTTGAGGCATCTGTGAAAATCAGTTTGAAGTTCGGATGAGACTCGATGATGACTTGGTATCTGTTATACAGGGTGACTTCGAAGTTGAGTCATTTATTTTAACAGTGTGTAGATCTGATCAAAAGAAATGTTTTTTTCCTTTACCATTTTTCTGGTAAAATTAAAGTAACAAAGTTATAGCCCTTTGGAAGTTTGAGTACCGCCCTGTCTCAATAATATCATGTGTTCGTGTTTGGCAACAACGGTTCATCGCATCGGAAACAAAAAAGCGAAAGAATTTGGAACGATGTTTTTACGATTACAATTCAGTTCAGTTATACATACAGTCAGTTTCAGTCGCGTGTGAATAGTGCGTGGCTCAAACGAAATAAAAAATGGCACATGTTTATGCGGATCGGTTTCCCAATCGAGTGCAACCAACCCCTCGTGCCTTTGTTAATGTAGTACAACGGGCTCGTGAATCAGGTGACTTAAGACCTCACAGGGGACCTCACGATCAAATACAGGTCCGCACTGAAATACTTGTCGGGAGGATATTTTATAAAACAAGGTAAAATTTTTTTTTAATTTTTTTTTTATTTTTACACACATATTTTGGTTTATCTTCCTTCTACAATCATTATCTGAAAATTAATGACTCAACTTCAAAGTCACCCTGTATATTTCTCTGTGGTTGGTTTGCATTTTTTGATATATCTTGAGGGTTGTGTCGAAATCTGGTAGTGGTACTGTCCAGGGTGGAGAGTTTGATGAACAAGGGATAATACTGCGAAAGAGATCTGTATTGAAGTTAGTCTCTTTGATTCTTTCTGCCATTGTGAAATGTTTGGTGTTGTGGGAAGAATGAGTATCCTCTCGGGTAAATATGATGTTGAAAGCTGGATTATTTGGTGTGCTTGCTGTTCGCGCCGCGTAGCACAGAGTTAGATATTGTCTTCGGAGGCTTAGAGGCGGTTCGTTAGCCAAAACGTATATGCTGTCAATAGGGCTTGTTTTAAGAAGTCTCATTGCGAGTCTAATTGCTGTGTTTTGGAGCACATCAAGTTTTTTTAATACAAATTGGCTTGCAGTTCCATAGCAAATGCTACCGTAATCTATCTTACTCCTTATGGTGACTTGGTATAGTTTTAGCAAAGATATGGTGTCGCTTCCCCATGATTTATTAGCTAGTACTTTCATGAGGTTTAATCTTCTCTGACATACAGATATTATATGTCTGATATGGAGATTCCATTTTAAAGTAGAATCAAATATCATCCCCAAATACTTGATGTTGTCTGTCATTTTGATTTCGTTATTATTAAATGTAAGGACTGTGTTGGTTGTTTGAAGTTTGGATTTGCTGAAGATTATAAACTTGGTCTTGTCAGCTGAGAATTGGAATCCTGATTCCATGGTCCAGTGTTCTATTTTATTAAGTGTTTCTTGAATTATTGATTTGCCGGTGTATATGTTATTAGTGGTTAGGTATATAATCAGGTCGTCGGCATATAAGAGATATCTTATAGGCAGTTTAAAAAGTTTGGTTATGCCATCTATGGCTATCAGAAATAGTGTAGTACTCAGCACAGATCCTTGAAGTGTACCATTTTCTACGCTCTTAGTATTGGATGTGAAACCGTTTGTTCTAACTTTTATAGTTCTGTTATTTAAAAAGTTCTTGGTGAATGCTAGTATGTCACCACAGATACCCATATTCAGCATAGTTTTCAGAATTAGATGTTTCCAGGTCATATCAAATGCCTTATGTATATCGAAGAATACTGCAAGTACTTTTTGGTTATTAGCAAAGGCTGCTTTTATGGTCGATTCAAGAACAACAATGTTGTCAATGGTAGATCTGTTGCTACGAAAACCATTCTGATTATTGCTCAATAACATTTGTTTTTCTAGAAACCATACTATCCGTTTGTTGAGGATTTTCTCAAGCAGCTTACACATAGTACAGGTAAGGGATATGGGCCGGTAAGAATTGGGTATATCTTGAGGCTTGTTTGGTTTCAGAAGTGGAATTACAATCGCTTCACTCCATATGCTTGAAAATTGTCTGGATCTAAGAATGAAGTTGTATATATCTTTTAGCATGTGTTTAGCATTGGATGGGAGATTTCTTAAGAAAATATATGGGATGTCATCAGGTCCTGGACATGAACTTGTTGATGTAGTTAGTGCTTCCTCGAGTTCTTCAATAGTGACAGCGTGGTTAAGCGGTCCATCGTCGTCGGGTACAATTAAGTTTTCTTCTTCAGTCTGAAACTTGAGATGTAAAAGTGAGCCATCTAGGTTGTCGTTACTGGATGATGCTTGATAGAAGTTAGCAAAGATTTCTGGAATCTCGGCTTTCTGGGAGACTATTTTCCCTTCGACTGTTACTGTATCTATTTCTTGATACGTTCGTGCACCACTAATTTTCCTTATCTTCTTCCACATTTCCGATACCGGGGTTGAGGGTTTGATGGATGATACGTATGATTGCCAAGATTGTTTTTTGTTTTTCTTGATGAGATACCTAGCTTTGGCTCTGAGCTTCTTGAAGTTGCATAAGTTCTCCTGTGTGTTATGTCTTTTGAGCTTATTGAATGCGTGTTTGCTGTCTGACAGTGATTGTGAAATTTCATTGTTCCACCATGGAACAGGTGTTTTGTTTTTTAGGGGCTTCGTTTTACCTACAGCTACAACAGCAGCCTCCTTCATCATGTGGGTGAAGTTGTTTAAAGTTATATTAATATCTGTTATTTCTATTGTGTTTATTTTTTCTTCAACTAAAAGTCGATACTCGCACCAATTAGCACCTTCAATTTTCCATCTTTGTGGTGGTAATGAAGTAACTCTGTTGTCTCTACTGTGAGCTATTCCAATCGGATAATGATCACTGTCATATAAATCTGGTACTGTACTCCATGAGAGAAAAGGTGCTAGGGAGGCGTCACAAAGAGATAGATCAATAGGTGAGAAACTTCCGTTAAAAGCATTAAATCTAGTGTTGCAGCCGTTATTCAGTAGAATTAGGTTGTTTTGATTAATAATGCTTTCCAGGTCTGCACCATATTTATTAGTACAGTCTGATCCCCAGATTACGTTGTGGCTATTGAAATCACCTACTATTATTCTGGGTGTAGGGATTTGTTGAATCAGATTGTGTATCAGATTGAAATTTATATCTTTAGGGTGGGGTATGTATATGTTGCAAATGTTTACCTTGGTGTGATGTTTGATAGTTACAGCTATTGCTTCTAACGGTGTAGTTATTGGTAGTAGTTCTGTATGAATATTGGTCCCAGTTAGTATGGCTACACCTCCAGCTGCTTTTCCTTGATCTTCACGATTCTTGTAGAAACCTTTATAGTTTCTAGGTGCATAATCGTTTTTAGTGTGTTTAAGGTGGGTTTCCTGGAGACATAAAACGGAAGGATTTTGGTCTTTTATTAGTAAGTACTTCTTTATGAGTAAAATAGCCATTGAGATTCCACTGAACTAGGAACATTGAGCTCATTTGCTTAAAATGGAAATGCTGGCTAGTATGTTTGGACAGAGGAGTGTGAGGCATCGCTGTCCTCGGATGATTCGCTGTCTAATTTCTTTGATACTTTTTTCTTGATTTTTGTGATCCGTATCTTAGTTTTGCGATCTTTTATATGGTCATAGAGCTCTGTTAAGAATGTGATTGTTCCAGAAATGTCGCTGGTGTAATTTTACAAAGTGGCGAGTATATCTTTCGAATTGTAGGCATTTGCTATCATGTCTAAAATTTCTGTTTTGTTCATTCTGATTTGGTCATGCTTGGATTTTATGAAATCGGCCGCTATCTCTAAGGGGTCTTCTGAGGCATCTATTGTTTTTACTTTTTTGGTAGGTGCTAAAATTGGTTCATGATGGGGTTGGATATCAGGAGAAAGCGATAATTGTCTTTTTGGCTGGTTAAACATTCCGTCGGCTCGTTTATCTTTTTCAATTTGTTCTGGAGTGCATTGTGAAGCATGTGGTTGAGTTATTGTTTGTTGGGAGTGAGTTTCCGATATATGTGTATTACTTAATTCCATGGCGGTACTCCTTTCGGAAGTAGTGTTAGCTTGGCTGTCATTTACATTATGCGACATGATTGTCGGTTAGGGCATCGAACAAAGTTGTGCCCTGCTTGTTTACAGTGCGCGCAGGTACGCTGTCAGATGATATAAAGATGCGATATGTTGTATCATTGTAGGTGAGGGTTGTCGAGTCTGGAATTGCATTTTCATTGGGAGCGATGAAAACCTGACGACGGAAGCTCAGTACATGGCTGTATTCGCGGTCGGACTCAGGCATGCCTACTCTTAGGTGTGTCATGCGCGAGATTATCTTTATTCCCAGATTCTTTAGCGAGTCCTCAATAGTGTTATTAGGAATTGACGGGCAGACGTTAGAAATCACTAGTCTCTGAGATGGAGTTACTAATCTTCTGATTTCAATCTCATGCTCTTGGATTCTGATAATCTTGTGGTTTGAGATGATTGAGTCTACTGTCGCAGTGCTATTTAGATATATGCATATTCGGTTATTTCAAATTCTTGATGCGTATAGTATGCTTTTTGGACCTACAATTGAACCAATAGTGACAATGTAGTCTCGGATCTTGATACCATCGATAGATGTTAACAGTATTGCTTGTTCTTTGGACGGAGTTTGTATTGTTGGTTGTTGTAAGAGTGCACTGGAGTAAGTGGGTTGGCTGATTAGGGTGTTGTTAGAATCTGCGTGAATCATTGTGAGTCTGCGAGGTTTACTTCTTTGTAGATAGACTAGTCCGGTCCTGTTGATACCACCTTGGTGCGTAGCATGCGAGCATGCCTAGCAGCGCAGCAGGGCGACAACTCCGTGCCGAGTTTACCGGCGCGGCGTTTGTTTACGTTGGGATCGGCAATTCAATATATTGTATTATGTACGTTAGGTCACTTACAGGATCAGCGATTCCAAATGGTGGGATGATCCCGTTGTTAATACTTGGCGTAGATGCACTTTCACTTATTAGTTTCCACTAGTTACTTGGAAAATGAAAAAGATTTTCACAGCGTACTACAAACCAGACTATCAGTTTGGCGGACAGGGCCGTCTCTTGAGCAACAGAATTCTAATGTCAAAAATTATGTTTTTGAGTAATTTTGTCCATTGGGCGCCACACTGTGCGACGCCTCGAAGCTGCAAGTAAATACACATTCGTACGTTAAACTTGTAACAGCCTTTTGTTGTGGTAGAAGATTAAACAAAAAAATCAGCGTTTGCTAGCAGGTGTATTTAATGTTCAGCAATATTTTCAAAACATGCAAATATGCTTCTAGAGGGAGCTGGGGCCTAAAATTTCATCAGGTGAGCGAGATTTCAATATCGATGCTCTGGTTATTCCAATAACATCTCGACGGATAAACTATCTGCTCTGCAAATAAAAAAAAAACCGAACTTTAACTGAATCTCGTATTAAAGCCTCACCAAAATAACTGGCAATCATACAGAAAAATGGTTCTATCTTTTTAATGACGTGACTAATTTCATCAAAAGACCGACTTAAGAATTTATAAAATAAAGCCTTTCATCTCATATTCATTCAATAATATTTGCGTTGTGTGGTTGATCCTCACGTTCATCACCTGGTTTTTTCATCAAACATAGCTAAAAGGCATATCCACAGAAAAGACACAAACCGTACTCAAATCGGCAGATCCATTGGACACACACTTGCCGATTCAAAAACATAGAGAGATAGAGAGCTACACACACAGAGTGAAAGATATATAGCACTGTTACTGTAACACACGTAAACGATGTCATTCTCAATGTAACAACTTAAGATATCCCATCTTTCCTTCGATATATGTATATCACTGAGCCCACTTCTTGATCTATCTACTTTGAGTTCAACAAATTTGAAAGACCAACCGCTTTGTTTCTTTTTTATTCTAATAACCCCTATCTAGACGCCTGGCTTCGAAATAAAATCCAATAAAGATCCGTTATTGAGTGACGCTGAGGTAGTATCGTTATTTGTGTTTCCGTCTTTTTCCGCTTTTTCTATTTAGATTTATAATAAACTGTAAACATCGCATGGGTTTGCCTTTTCATCAAACAATTGCTGCCTGATCTAGACACTCGTGTTAAGATTAAATGATATTACACTTTCTCAAACACATAAACAGTATTTGAACTATTCAGACTATACATGTTCACAATAAAGCTAAATCTGTTTATGCAGTTTCTGTGTTTAGAAGTTTTAAAACCGTGTAATCTCTACTGAAATTATGAAATTCTTCGGAAGTTTAGCTGTTAAGCAGAGATTAAATAGATCAAGTCAGTCAAACAGATGAATTAAATCGTCAAGCTCGGCAGCGTAGCAGTGGAAGGACACCTATCAGGGATACTGTGACGCCGGGTTACCAGATGGGATCAGCAAAATATATCTGATCAATTTTTCTAAAAGTCGGGATTTTGGAGATTATAGTCGGGATGAACTGAAAAATTATTTTTTATAATTAAAATAAAAGTTATTACTACAAAATACTTTTTCTATGAGATTACATTTATGAAATATATGGGATCAAAATATGAGATAACTAAAACATATTTATTTTCTGCTTTGCCACAAGTATTTGGTATTCGAATTCACCAGTTCCATCAATTTGGCGCCATTTGAGGTATTCAAATAAGTTTTAAAATACAAACAATTTCTATCAAAGTTTAGTTTCATTAATATATAGGTAGTTCAAATTTCCGTAATTTTTGTGTTTTGTTATTTCTCGGACAATTTGTACTTCACTGGGACACCGGACATCATGTGAAATATCGGGACAATCCCAACGACTCCCAACCGTCTGGTTACCCTATGACTAACCCAGAGAAAGACGCATTTCGAAGATATTTCCATCTTTCTCAGTTTTAAGAGCAAATTTTCAGGGCAATTTAAGATGTCAGAAACACGTCTAATAGGTGCGTAGAATTACCGGAGTTGAAATCGTATGAGTACACCCCCGCCCTCAATAATCCCCAACCTCCAATTTTCAACCACTCCAAATTTTTTTCTGAAAATGATCAGGAGCCTTTGAAATGACACAAAAAAGAAAGAAGCTTAATCGATTTTTTATTTTTTCGTTTATTGCTCTTAACTCTGGTGCTACTAGATTGATTTTCAAAAACTATAAATGTCTTTTGACCTTGGAATAATAGTAACCTTGTGTGAAAATTTGATTAAAATCTGAGCGACACTTTTCGAATACCGACGAAAATGAGTGACATGATTTTCCGTAATGTACATCTCATGCTGCCAAAGTTCCTAGATATTTCTCGGCCATCCATTAACAAAATTTCGGAGCTTCTTATGGGGCGTTGTTATTGTAAAGATTGTTTTTAATATTGTTTAACTTCATTTATTTACGCGAGAGTGCGCTGAAACATAGGTGCAGACGTCAGCTGCATTTCTCTCACGCTTAGCAGAATATGCATTTAGGGCCCGTGCGATTAAGAATTGAGAGAGGTCTACAATAGCAACACCTAAAACGATTTGTGATTTTGTTTAAGGAACAATTATGAACTTTGGTACCATTACATTTATTCCATATTGTTCTCCGGGGTCCAAAATGGCATATGCGCGCATTTTCATACATTGAATCGCCTACACCTCGAAAAATATTGAGAATAGTCCATAAAAGCCCTTTTGTTCAGGATGGTATAAAAAACCTGAAAACACTTTCTTTTAAGCGAAAAAGGCAACTTTTGGTATTCGTTTAAAAAAACCGTTTAAACAATTTTTGCCGCAATGCTGGGCCTGTCAACATGCGTACTCGTTATAACGGTCCCTTTTGAGGAAAAACCGAATAAGAATATTTTTCAGAGCAGATATTAAGGTACTTTGTGGTCTATTTTTATACTAGTGAAGCAATTATGGCAAAAATAATCTTTCTCCACAAACTTCAAGAACTTTTTTTTCGACTGGAGTGAACATATATATGGATTAATCGTGCAGCACTATAAGCTTTGAACTAATATCTTCCGGTATTTTCTGGTGGCTGCTGCTAATATTTCTGCCAAGAATCTTCCTAGACAATGCAACCAACTTGTTTCCTTGGCTTAGTTCTCTCTGTAATGAAATTTCCTCAGCGTTTACTCTAGCTGTACCTAGACTGCATCCCTATTACAGTTTTGCTTTTCATTTCACCGTTTAGTTACATTATCCGAACTGTAACATGTGCTCTATATCGGAGTCAGTTTAGAGGCGCTGCGATATGAGTTATGGTGTAGAAGTTTAGACCTTGGGAAAAGCAGTTTCATTTTTGTGCTTTCTATTACAGCGGCAGATAATATGTGGTTAAAGTCAAGTGAGATAAAATTAAGAAATTAGCAGATTTATGTTTGTCAGTGAAAATTGAAAGAGGGGTTCTTGATTTTGTAGATAGTTGTAAATATTTGAATATAATACAATCTGTGGTGCCTGCCACTTCCGTTGAAAGGTACAAAATGGTGACCACGTTCTAGGCAAATTTAACAACTTTCAGGTGGACCATTATATTACATAGTTGTGACGGACGTAACTATAGCTTTAATCAGGAGGAAGTTCAAAAATATTGTGCGCCTGATCGGTGGGTTTTTTATTCATCCCAAAAGAGAAGCAGTAGGTAATCCGCATCTTCCAAGTTTTAAATTGGGATGTCTTGAAACTGTAGGGTACCGACTTTTGGTATTACTGTTTCTAACGGTGATGAAAGTATACGTCAAAACTCCAATTGTGAAGCTCTAGGTCCACAACAATGAATCCACCTATGGAGCCAGAAGCATTATGATATTTTTATCTGTATTTACTGCTCACTACTTCATCCTTGTGACATGTGGTATGGGAGATTTGTCAGAGAATTTAGTTATTTCCAAAGGTTAGAACTATTGTCGCAACCTTTGTATGTAACTACCGTATATTTTCTAGTATAACGTACGACAGCTCGCTATTAGAAAGTTTTGGCAATCACAAATTTCTTTCGCATTTTTTTTATACCAAAGCAGCCTCGAAGGCTTAGTGATAAATACCGGAGCACCGCGAGCTTACACATTGTTATTCGATTTTTGAACTGCTAAGGTTAATAGAACTGGGAAAATCATCCTTAGGCAGATTTTCCACCATTTCGACACCCTACATTACGCTCATTTGATCATTATCACACAACTTAAATGTCAGATGAGGTTAACTTTTACGTTTACATATGCTGTATTTGTGATTGCCAAAACTCTCTAATAATTATAGTTAGCCCAGTTGTGCTGATGAGATCTTGACAATGGTCAGAACAAACATGTTGACAACAAAGTATAGTATAGTGTAGTGTGATACATGAGGTGAGATTTTTAACTTAATTTGTGGGCAAGGGAAAATATGGTAAGTACCTATGTGACATTGATGGTGCTAGCTGTTATGTTTTGCTCAAGTGAGCCGACTGAGGGCGAACATGTTACGAAACTTAACTCAAGTGGGTGAACTCAACTGACAGAAACTCACAAGGCCTGCACCTTGCATGAAGCGATGAAGCGATGGCTTTCCAGCAAGTTGTGAATCTTTGTGCACCTTCGTAACTCGCTATTCCAATAGTCATACTTGGAAATGCAAGGGTATTAGGAAATGGATATAACGGTCTCGATACCAGAATATTATAAACGAACGATACGAGTTTTATGTAGTACCTTAAACTCTAGAGGCAAATTTATTTAAAGATCTCTGCAACTTTTGTTTATGGGACACCTCGTTACTCTTAAGTGTCCTAGCGCAGGCATTCTTTCTCCAATCGCGATACGCTTTAAAGGATCGTGTACAGAAAGGTTTAGGCTACATTTGCCTCAAAACCGCGATGGAATTAGACAAGTGGTAGTGCTGAGTTGCCAAAAAAATTTTGGATTCATTAGATTTTTTAAAATATTTCAGAAACTCATTAGATGATCACCATCCAATTCTAAAGTAATATTTTTATGCTGCTCAATTTTTTATAATGTCAGTTTTATTTTCCACACCAATTGGCTTGCCCAGTTATGCCGATGAGATCTTGGCAATGGTCAAAACAAGTATGTTCACAACAAAGCCACGTGTATAGTGGATAATATACGCTAGATCTTTTGAATATACAGGGTGATTCACAAGTTGTGATCAAAAATGAAACATCATAGACAGGACCGCATCTTAAGGGGCGGGGTCTTCTATGTAACATTTTTTCCTCGAGGGCTTCATTAAGAAGATACGTGGTGTTGAAGTTCAAAAATAAAAAACATTTTTTTTAATATCTTCGAAACCGTCAACTGGAATGAACTAAAATTTGATATGTGGATTTACCTAAGTATTGTCCACATTCAAAAGTCTTAATTTAAAATTAACGTGCACCAGTGGCGGAAATACAGGGGATTAGTGGCATTGCTTTTCCACATAAAAATAGTACGCAACTGTTTTTTTTCAAGCGCGCAATTTTTCGAATTTTAATCTCAATTTGCTACAAATAATTACTCTTGTGTTTTTTTCCTACAATGTACTGTTTTCGTAAAAATAAAAATAAAACAAATTAGATCATTCATGAAGAGTCGAGATACAATTAGTTTCAAAATAACATAGGAGGCCTTGATACCAACTTGTTCTTGAGAGTTAGTTTGTCAAAGTTATGTGTTATACGGTTGTTATCGTTACCATTTTTTTGTGAGAGTCAAAAAATTCTTTTTTCCATTTTTGAATGTTGTGAAATGGAATTTAGCAATGATTTTTGGTCACGGCTTGTGAAGCACCCTGTACGTGACTCATCCTTTATAAGAAATTTGGAAATTTTGAACGAATGCGTAGAAAGTATGTAATTAACCTACTTGACACCATTTCTTCTATAATCTATACGCTTACCAGTACGAACAATCAGATCAGTGAAATGCTCTATAATTTAATGACGGTATCAGCGCCGATTTATGCATGCGACAGTGTTACTTAACAATATTAGACGGGTGTTCCTATCGGGCTTTATTGTCGAACATTGTTGAGTGACGCTTTCGCGATACTAAGGTCATGTGCATAAAAACAAATGACGAATAGTCATGGGCGCTAGGAATGATGAAATTCCTAATCATAATTTTTAGGTTGATATTTATATCAACCTGAAGCTCCTTTATGTTGCATATTCATTCTTAATGAATCAAGAAGCAACAAATTACACTTACACATTTCAAATGCACTACGTTGTTTGTCTTGTGAGAAACCAATGGAAAATTCAACAGTGTAGCTCCAATTTGGCGAAGTAAAACACGCATTCATGATACAACAACAATCCGTAAGAAAAATACAGGGAACATTTATGGCGTACCTGTTGCTGTGAGGACTATTGATTAGATTCGTCCTTAAAGAATAGTCACGAAATTGGGTTACAATCTATGGTGGTTGGAGAATTGGAAAGAGACTTGCTATTCAAATTATGAAGAAATATTCCTTATATCGATCTTCATTTTCTATTTGAAGTATTGAAAGATGCTCCGACTTTATACTAAGTGACAACTTCGTTGCTTGCTCCGTTATATCACCATGTTCATTGTCTGCTGTTTCATTATTTGTTGCCCTAATGGCAATGAGTTTCATAAATTCAGTGTTTCGTTTATCTGAAAATAGTAGCAGCACTATTTTACCAAAAAATGTATCATGCGTCCACTGGCCAATAAACTTATTCTCGTTATTACAAAAAAAAACGAAAATAAGATTCCTTTTTATCTCAGTAACATCCAAAACCCACATCTTATTGCATTTTCTTGAAGCTGTGTTATAGCGTGACGACCAAAGTTGCATCCAGTGTAATTTGTTATGGTGGGAGACCACAAAAGCAAGAATATACAGCGTTCCAGTGATTTCATTATAAAATCAAATGGGTCGTGACTTAAATCATGTTACAAGATCCTTTTTGTATTCTAGCATTACCACTTGTGCAGCATTTTTCTGTGTATGATCTAACTGACCATGTGGCAGAACAACGTATCTGACGTCTAGGCCCACGTTGTACTAGTTTTCCCGTACCATCGCATTTCCAATAATTATCGGCGGAGCAGCGTATTGTGAATGAGGAATAAGATTCACAATTCCCTAAAAAGCAGTGGCGACGCGTGACCAGATGTGAAAAATCTGATTTTGAACCTCCCAAATATAAGTTTTTTAGGTATTTTATTTAAATTTTTTTTAAATTAAGGTGAACATTCCTGGACTGGGCGTCTGGGGAACTTGCTATACCTCATCGTGTTATGCTATGACTAATCCAAGTCGTCCGAAAAAACAGTCGACGTTTCTGGATCTTCGGAAAATTTTGGTTCTTTTTTGGCAATGAATGTTAACAATTCCCTGTAATTTCCTCTATTGTCAGAGTCATCCACTTCCAAAATGAAGGGTCATTCTGTTTTGCCAAAAAACATACGGTATCTAGAAGTGTGCTGCCTAAAAGCTTGGTTAAGACATCTTTCGATTCTTGTTTTGCCAAACTGAATTAAATTGGCTACAAATCTCACATGTAACGGAGAAATTTCATATCTCCTCTTTAGAGCCCTAAAACTATTTAAATCGTTGACTCCGCTGCTGGTCCACCCATTTTTTTCTTTATAAAACAGAAGACATTGCCAACAATACAATCTGTTTTTTGGCAACCACATAACCAAGAGTTTCCATATACCAACTTAATTTAAAATATCAAACTACCTTTTTTTATTCCTTTTTAAAATTATCTAAAATAGGTTTTGGTCTTCCATTCTCAATGATCTCCTTTTTTTTAAAAAATTATACAAGAAGAATGACTTTTCTCAAGTAGTTGATTACGCAGTGACACTCATCCATGTTTAATTTCACCCACACTACAGTCGGTAACCAAAATGGCTACTAACGAGTGAGAAGTGAGTAACCAAATCAAAAAATGGACCATAAGTCCATAGTCGCAGCGCCCCCACGCACTCGCCCGAGCGATCAGACACGAGCCGGTTCCGACGGTCCCCGACGGACTACCAAGTGTATCCATAAATGAAAATGGTAACATCATACAACGAAGTCGAGGCGAGTCATCTTTATCGTGCTCGCAAAACCTAGGCACTATAGGGCGCATTATTTTCGTGGGGCTAATTTGCTATTCACTGAATTACTATTACACAACGCTGTTGATAAACAAATAAATGTGCTTAGTCATAAAATATTTATTTTTAAGATTTTTAACTGTTACCACTGGTAACAATGGTTACATGGACGCTTCGCCACTGCTAAAAAGTAATTCTATGAGGTAGCCCTATACTACTCGTATACCATTTGGTATAAAGTGGTAATTTTAGCCAATATCAAGAAATTAAATGCATCAGCTCTGATCCTCTGAAGGTTTTCTGATGTTATACAGATATAGCTGTTTTACAAACTAACGTTTGTAACTAAAGTTCATGTCATCAATAGTTTCGACTTGCTTCTCAACTGGAAGGGGCCTAACACCTCAAGCCGTATATGACAGGTACACAGGTACAGGGTGAATCAATTTATCCCAGTCAAGATTCATATTGGCCCCTCCAAGAAGCCAACATCAACCAAAGCAAAACAGAGAGAAGCCTTCACCGTCAATTTCACATTGTTGTCATATTTTCCCTGGTCCTTACAGATAAAGCTAAAAATCACACCTCGCGTAGCTGAACCCTTCTTTATCCATAGGACCCAGGAGCGAGAAGTCAGTCAGAAGTTGTTCTTATCAGTTTCAACAGCCTTGAAAATACTTCATTATTAGTGCATAGTGAAGATAAGCAAACTTACTACCTTGGTTGTTGATTGTCACTTCATGTTGACGTCTATATGTCATTTAAGGGCCAATTCATGAAGTCTAGAAATACTTGGAATTGTGAAACTTTCTCAATGCTATTTTCTTAGTTGCTTAAGTGCGCAACTGTGTCCACATTAGTAACTCTTAATGTGAGCTTCATCATTCTCCTTTATTATTTTTTTTCATGGACGGTCCCATACTGAAATTTTGTATGTATGTTTGTATGGTGATATTGATCAACATTAACGTATACAATCGGATATTACAAAGGCTCTCTCCAACACATTTATTTATTTATCCTTGGCACCCACGAACTTATTTAGATTAATGGTTTTGTTTAGTGATTTGCTCCTGACAGGCAACACGCAGTTGATTGGTAACATCTAGTAATCCAGCCTAAAAAACCTAAATTTCCCGACTGTTAATTTAAATGTAAACGAAGTATCAGTCAACAAGACGTTAAGGTCGCATACTCTCGATATTGTGGAAACTCCCAGCTGCTTTTTTGCGAGTCTGCTTCTTAATGACGCGCCTCTTTGTCAGCGAGATAGTGAGCTAACAAAAACATAAATAACAGAATAATAAAATGTAGAGGCTAAGGACCTTTAGGGGTATAGATTTAAAACTCGCATGGAGAGTCACTTCACAAGCTCTTATCTGTAATGAAATAAGACTTGTCTAGACACCGATGCAAAATATAAAAATATATGCGGGGAACTCTTCACGTGTTGGGGAAAACTGGATTTTTAGGGTCTATCATGCTCTGCAGCTGCCAGTTGAAACGTTTTCAAACATCTTTGAAACAATTCAGTATCTACAAATGCTCTTTAACTTTACGTAACATAAGGAAAATGTTTCACTATTAAGCTTGTGCACGAGAGTACAATACCCTTCTTAGTTAAGGAAGTGACAAGTCCGCTGTGACAAGCTGCTCTTCCAAGTTATCAAACTTCCAGCCAAATACAACGTTCCAGCCGTAAGACGCTTTACTTGAAAGTTTCTCTCTTAGATCCACACTATTAAAGCAGGTGTTCTGTCGGGTTCGGTTTTGTATACCACACCTTCTAAACTCGATAAATTCAATCAGTTTAACAGATAATACCACTTTCTTCTTCTTATGTCCTAACCCAAGGTCTTAAGAGATTATTGTAGCATGACGACATGCTGATATAATAATATAATAATAATAAAAATAATAATAATAATATGCCTTTATTCAACTTTGCATACACAAAATAAAACAAAAGAATGATATCTTGAAAACCGCAAAAGTGCAAAATTGAAAATGTGGAGTGTTACCCTAGGAGTATTTTTCAACTCAACCTCAAATAAAAAAATTGTATCTGTATCATGAACATATACATATCATACAATAATAGAGATAAACATAAGTATTAATAATAGTCATAATAACTGTTCTGTAATGTGTACCTAGTGCCTAAGAGAAAGGAACTAACCATACAAAGAAAAGAAAAAAAAGTGTAATGAGTTTCAGCTGATCCATTTAACTACCATAACTTTCTCAATGAAACGTAGGATTAAAAGTCTTTTGTTGCTGGTATAACTACCAACATCCTATCAGCAAATCATAATACATTTTTGAAGGTAACGAAAAAGTATTTTGTATCAACAATTAATAGAACAAGAATGAAAGAGAGACAAGTAGAAAAGTAGTGGGCGTAAATAGGTCGGCATTTAGGATCCTTCACCCTTCTGACAGATACAAATTCTTTAGCTTTTTCTTAAAGTTCAATAAAGACAAGTCATGAAAATCATTTGGGAGACAATTGTATAGTTTGGCTGCGTTATATGAAAAGCTGCGTTTAAAGGTTGATGTTGAGTGGGGTGGTATCACGATCATTCGCCTATTTCTAGTATATAATGTATTGATATTTTCATACTTTGAAATTCTATCTAAAAGGTATTCCGGCTTTTTGTTCACGAGAAATTTGTGGATTAGTGATAGGAAATGCAATTTTCTCAATCTATCTAAACTTAGAATGTTGTGTTGTTTGAATATATGGCTTATGTGATCAAACTTTCTTATACCAAAAGAGAAGCGCAGACACGAATTTTGTACTCGCTGTAATTTTAAACAATAATTTTTCAAAAGAGCCGTGCCATATATGCTGTCACAGTAAGATAGGCGAGAAATTATGAGGGCATCACATAACTTCATTTTCAAGCTACTATTTAAAACACGACGCTGTGGATATAATTGCTTAAGCATACTATAGGCTGAGGAGGAAATTTTATTGAGATGGACACTAAATCGCAGATTTGAATCAAACCACAATCCCAAATTTTTGCTCTTACCCACTACAAGTAATAGTATGTTATTAGTGTTCAGATTAAAGGAACGCTCAGAAATCATACGTTTTTGTTTAGAGCCAAACAGCATTGCCTTTGATTTGTTGGCATTAAGGCTTAGATTATGTGCAATTGATATATTGTATAACATATTAGTATCGTCGTTAATCAAAGAGTAGGAGTTCAAAATGTGATCAATCTGAAAACTGAAGTACAATTGTGTATCATCCGCATAGTGATGTATTTTGCAAGTTTTTACGTAGTTATGAAAGTCTGAAATATATAAAGAAAATAGTAAAGGGCCTAATATGAACCCTTTTGGTACACCCATTGTAATCATTCTTTTGTCAGAATATGAAGAGTTTACCGATACGTATTGGTACCGTCTAGTTAAGTAGTCCCTTATTAAATTTACCGCATTATCTGCAAATCCAAAGTACTTCAGGGTATCAAAAGGCTTTACTGAAGTCCAAGAGAATTGAACACATAACATTACCTTTGTCAAGTGATTTGTAGAAGTCATCAACTATACATGCCAGTGCAGTTGTCGTATCGTGTTGGGCTCGAAATCCAGATTGGATCGGTGGTATAATTTTGTTGGTCATAACAAATGCCGAGATTTGCTGCCTTATGACCATTTCCAATAATTTGGAGAGAATTGGTAAAATACTGATTGGTCGCAGATCTTTAATATCGTCTACTACAGATACCTTGGGAATTGGGATGATTTTTGAAATCTTCCACGCTTCTGGAAAAACGGAGTTTAATAAACAAAAGTTAATAATATAGGTAATGTGGTACAGTAGATGATCCTCAAAAACATATAGCATTTTCTTGGAAATACCATCATGTCCTGCTGCATCAGATTTAATGCTTCTTATATTTTTTGAAATTAATGCAGCATCTACTGAAGTGAAAGAAAACAAGTTGTTACTGCGAGGTTCTTGGTATGCATTTAACAAATCTAGTTGAAAAGTAAGCATTTATTGTATCTGGATTAGAAAGGTCTTGAGGAATGGAATTTGAACTGTTTTTGACAACTCCTATTTGACGTAGCCGATGCCAAGTCATTTTTATATTTCTCTGTTTCATAGAAAATTCAATATACATAAGCTTTTTGCTCACGTTGTATGGCCCCTTTTGTATAAATTCTGAGTTCCTTATAATAGTCCCAGTGAGAAGGTTGACGACTTTGTTTGAATTTACAAAAAGCTTTGTCGCGCAATTTCATTAGATGCTTTATATTATCCGTGATCAAAGGTGTAAAGTTTCTGGTGACTCTAAATTCATATACAGGGCAAAACATATGGAAAAGACGTATTAATTCTCTAGTTAAGAATTCGACCGTAAAATTGACATTGTTGTAGGTATAAATTGTATCCCAATTAATAAAATGCAGCATATTATTAAAAAAGTCATAATTGAAATGCTTCCAGGGGCGGGCCAAATTTTTCTCAAAGATGTGGCACGAAACTAAAAAATGATCAAATGATCAAAATTTCACTAACTATAATAAGGTCTAACAATGTCTGTGAGGTAGGAGTTATTCTAGTAGGGACATCGACTATTTGTTTCAAGTTATATAAATCAAACAATTTATTCAATTTCTGAACAGCTATGCCTTGGTTGAAAATAGATATTGAAGTCTCCAGTAATACAAATTTCTTCACAGCTAGGAATCATTTGGGAAAGAGACTCATCCATAACATTGAGAAATTCAGTGATATTGCCTTTAGGAGGCCTATAAATGACACCAAAAATGTGTACCTTGCCATATTGTTTAGTGTGTATCCATAACTTCTCTAAATCCTCATTACTACTTTTATGTAACATAAAATATTTAATGTTATCTTTCACATAGAACAATAAACCTCCTCCCCTGCTGTCTCTGTCTACCCTCTCTACCTGATAATTATTCACTCCTATAGCATCATAGCTGATATTCCTAGACAGCCATGTTTCTGAAACACCTAAAACATCTACATCAGAAGTTAAAATGTAATTTTTTAATGTTTCTAGTCCAGAAAATATAGATCGAACATTCAAATGTGAGAACAGCATCGCATACAAAAGAAAATCAGTAAGACATGTTTGATACTAATGAAATCAAAGAAGGATACTACACATTTCTAAGATATACAGATAAAACAACTAATGATGATTGATCATGATCAAGAAATCCAGATAGATCAGTAGCGTCACAATGTCACAATACTTAAATTATCACACTTTCAAATAAAAGTCGCCGTATTTCACTCAATTAGACTTGGATTGACTCTTCAGTCTAGTTATTCTCGGGGGCTGGCCTTTAGAATTCGGTTTAGCAGGTTCCTGTTTCGCCTTCCTAGCCGGTGGTTTGCTGTCGGGTGAGATGCTGGCGCGTTGACTAACTCAGTACCACTGTGGTGGTCAAATACGTCGCCAATCGGATCTATAATAGGTGTAGTTGGAGCGCTCGTGTTATTGTCTGACTGCGTCATGAACCTATCTCCTTCTAACTGATCAACAGTGTTTACGTCGCCATTGATGATCAGTTTGTTGCCGATTATTTTTGCCGAATATTGTTTCTCCTTCGCTGCTTTCCGGTGTTTTTGAAGAATTCTATTTATTTCTCGATCTTTTGGGCATAGATCGTGTACAACGGATACAGATCTGTTTTTAAGTTTATGCACGTTCTGGAAAACCTCCTGCTTTTTGAGGTATGGCACGAACTCAATTTTTATAGGACAGCTCCTACCTGACTTAATACTATAAATACTTTTAAGGTCTCCAGTGGATATATTTATTTTTAACAGTGCGTTTAATTTCTGAATTGCTGTACTTTGGAAGCTAGTGGTCCTTGTATCAACTTCTAAGCCAAACAGAAGTATGTTGTTTTTCGTATCGCCCTTTCCAGCTGTAAATTTTGTTTCTCCAAATCCTTATACACTGTATGTAAATGATCTATTTTTGTGTCTTGTTGTTTGATATGTTCCAGCAGATTCGCGATTTATCTTCTAATTTCTTGGATATCTTGTCTAATCTCATGCTTAATAGCATTACTTTCCTTTTTTATTATTGCTACCAATTCTGATAGCAGCTCGCTGTTACTCAAGTCGCCACCATTGGTCATTCCGACAAAAAAAAATAATAGTACACAACAAGCGATTTGCGTTTTAGAGGAAACTGAACCTTACGTGATCAGTAATAATTCGCACTTGTTTTTCAATTATCAAATTTTATTCATAAACGATGACTTACTCCTTTAACCTTTTTGTATCATGTATGACATCTTTATGAATAGCATACACGGTCTCACAGGTAAATTTTGTCCACTGAAACTAGACTTTTTTGAGAGAACTGAAAACGCTACCATACACTTCGTGCGCGAACTACACTATGGTGGCGTTAGTACTGTATCAAATCGAATGTAACCCTTGGAAATCTCTTTTTCACCTGATGTAAATTATTTCTTTTGAATAGTATCATGAGCAAACAAATAATAATGCAATATAGTATTTCTCAGAACAGACTCATACTGACCCCCTACGTCGTGTATACAGATGCCCGTACATCTCCAGTACATACTGTAACAGTTCTATTCTTTGAATGTCACATAGTGTTATAGGCCGACCATAGGCATATGTATATTCATAAATCAGATAGACATTTTATCGTCATTCTTGCGTTACGTAGGTTAACTCTGCACTTCCCACGAAACTCTGTCAACAGTTCATGATAGATTGTATACTTAGTGACATTAGAAGTATAACACAAAAAAAAATTTCTTCAACTTGTTTTTTGGCAAGATAATGACTATATTTAAAGCATGCTGTGGCAAAAATGACAACATTTCATCTTTGTTTTTATTTACCTTTGTTAAAATGTGATATCTTAGTTTTTGTGAAGACAGCAGTTTCTGAGAGCTGAGTACAGATATTTTTAGTTATTGCCTTTTTATTTACTAGTGTTAAGCATAACAAAATGCCTCGACTTCGAAGACGTTCAAATTATTACCATGTTAGTTACATCGACAGGGGTAGAATTATTGCCTATCGAGATGCTGGTCTGTCCTATCGCCAGATTGACCGCCATGTTATTGTACAGCAATTATGGTAATGCGTGTGTGTCGTGTGTGGATAGAAGAAGGTAGATTAACACGAAGAAGGCCAACTGGTACTCCACCGAGGTGTACCACAGAGCGTCAAGATAGGCGCCTATGATACCGTTTTGCTACTACGCGTCAGATCGCTGACCAATGGTTTGGAGAAGAAGGTAGACCTGTAACTATGCGTACACTCTATCCAACCTTTGGACTTTTTTCATACCGTCCAAGGTGAGTGATTCCTCTGACTACGGACCACTGCCGTCAACGTTTGAACTGGAGCAGAAAACAGCAACATTGGAAGGCAGAATGGCATAATGTCATCTTCAGCGGCGAATGTGTGAGGCATCGCTAAAAAATGATTAGCATTACCGGGATTAGACGCATAGAAATACCCTCTGCAACTCCCCATCCCTAATTTGTTGCCTCTCAAAAGTGCCCAGTAGTTTCTATTTTTGCTCGTACCTCGTACTGGGTGAAAATTCCATAAAAATTCGACCGATACTTTCCAAAGTTATAAAAGGGCCAAAGATTAATGACAGAAATTAGCGACATGGTGGTTCGTGATATCATCTAATATCCAAAATACACAATATTTCATTTTCTGATTTGGCGGGGGAACTAATATGTACATAGTAATCTTCTTCTGATTAAGGTGCAGGACAGTTATTCTGAATGTTAATAAGTACAACGAATAACTTTCTATGTTGCACGTATTGACACTGTAAAAAAATATAATAAAAGGTTGACTGCTCCCTGTAATTCCAAAGGCTAGTACGAGTGGATTCGTACTTGATCCTTCTATTTATTTAAATTAATGAAAGCGCCCTCACGTTGGGAATCGTTTTTGAAGGTATTTGGGTCATTAAGTGGGTGCTCCTGGGGCATTAAATTCCCTTATTGTATACAAAGGAGAATGGCAAAGAGAGTAGAAGATAATTGGGGTTATTCCATGGACCCTAAAAACGTTTGTTCTGATATCTGAGTGCAAATCAAGAATAGGACTAATAAGAGAAACATTTCAAACAAAATATTTTTTTAAATAGAATATGTGATACCTCACTTTGGAGCTCTATATGGTCTATTTATAGTGCTGAAATATAAACTAAATACCTTTCAAAATGACAGACTACTGACACTAATTTATCAAAACGTTATAGTATGTTATCTCAATCTGATTATTTTGGTAGGGTCTATTCATATGTGCAATGAAATATGGGCATTTAGTTAAAACTCTTTTTTACTTTGTTAAACGGTATGATCCATATTCTGTTAAATAATACTCGGATAGATTCTTTTAAGAGAAGAATTTTGATATAACATATTATTGCATCCTAATGATTGCACAACTTTGACAGCCTACCAGTCCGTCATTTCAAAAGACAGTGATTTTATATAAAAGAATTAAAAAGTATTCATAAGCAGTTTCAAAATGAGGTATCACACACACTAAAGAAATAAACACTCAAAAGTGACGCCCTAACGTCATTTTGAAATTGCTAAAATATAGTGCTCATGCTTCAATTCCATCGCTTCCAATTTAAGCATACTAACTAGCGCGTTCAAGAAATCACTGGGGCTTTTTGAAAAGCACTGCATAAAAATATGCATTCTCGAGCGAACAGAGAACTATCGATTAAAATTCGTACAGGATTGCTGTATACAGGGAAATTGTGGTGATCCTGACCTTTCATTTTGACCTAAAATGGAGCGCCGTTAGGACCGATTCGGAATCGATCCTTAACAGATTCGACAGAATTCACAATTCAAAAATGTGTACGTTCAACATAAAACCATTATCAGGGCATACATAATATACACATATTTGCTAGGAAACGCAGTAATAAGCTTCGTTATCCAGCCAGCTTTTATCTCTTTCTAACATATGTGTCTATACACACTTCTCTCTCGTACACATTGAACCCAGGACGTCAGACAAATTTGGTTCTCAGTGTATAGTGTATACAGTATTAGAGTATAATACGTTATTTAAATAATCAAGGCACTTTAGCTTACTTCGAATTTTTGCTTTAAAATTGCTTAGGAAACTGAATAGGTACCTGTAAGCCAACCGACAGACTGACAAAAGTATTGATAGAGTATATGTAATAGATTTTTGCGGTTTAGAACTTATAAAATGTTCTAAATGTCATTATCTTCGGTTCGAAGGTCCTTGCTGTCGTAAAACCTTTTTCATTAGAGATGGAAGACAATATTTCAGTGGTTTGAACATTCCAACACACGGATGCAATGGTAGGTCAAGAATCTAGCTTGATATGTGTTTTTTCCAAAGATGTTAGAAAAACTATTTCCGATTTCTGAAAAATGCAGGTAATTGCATAGAAAGACACGCGATGAACCAACCATTTTAAAATATATACAGCACACTTTTCGCTACAGTCAACTAAAAATAGTGATTTCAGAAAATAGAATCTGGCATAATTATTATTGATTGCTTAGATTGTATGACTAGTGAAATTATATTCCCATTACTTCTTGTATTGCTTTGTATAATTTGTTGCTGATTGGTAGCATGACAAGAGGCAATAAATACTCAATTTGTTTTATTCCTTTGTGGTCTCTACATGCTACAATTACGATAACGATTTGTCGTGCAGACGTTGTAACTGTTGAAAAAAGGACCTTCCTTTTTTATTATGAAAGCTCTGATAACGGTTATAAGACATTATATTTACTTTTTGAGACATGTGCAATAGAAAAGTGTTACAATGCTCTAGGTTTTTGCTTTTACATCCTACGTGCTGTGCAATACTATGGGTAATACACATGGTATTAAGGCATAACATAACACGTTCACTGTCAATTGTCACTCGATACACCGTTGCCAGATTAAACGTAAAAACATTTTCAAAGATTATTTGTATTTTTTTGTTTTGTATGTTCTAGCTAAATGCTGAATTGAATAAGGTATTTTTTTATTTATGTTGCACTCCCACTTATTCCTAAAAATCATTAAATATTATATGTCGGAATGCTAGAAATATACAAGAGAAATCGAACATTATATGGTAAAGTTTGGCAACACCCTAATAATTGGTCATTTCAGATAAGTTTGAGCTGCTTCAAGTGAACGTCGATCAGGGATGGAAGGAGACAATTATATCTCTGTCCGCTGACTTGATCTGTTTTGAATAGATGATGATTGATTTTAAATTACCAAAAAGATCGTAAATATATATAAACCAAAAACACATCATAAAAACGACTTACAGTACACGTATACAACTGAACATTTTGTAGAAGTCATCACAACGTCGATATTTGGAACAATGACGTCATCGCAATGTAGGAGCGTTATAAGTTTTACATGTGTGTAGCTCCTCAACATATAATAATAATAATAATGTTTATTGGAGCACTTATACAAAATGAATATATATATATTATCCGGTCGGCCGGCACGTGTTGGATAATGTGGAGGTTATCAGTGGAAAAAAAGATAAAATCTCGAGGGAATTTTCAATAGTTGATAGTTTTAAAAAAAACCTTTCAAAACGATTTCCCATTTAATAATAAAATAATTCCGTCCTAATCGAACCTCATCAGATCAGTTCTTTATTCGCCGACTATGTGTTCCCTTCACTGTTGTTTTAAAAACAATTTCATCAACAATCTCGCCGAGCCGAATTACTCCAGACGATGAAGACACAGATCTTCGAAAGCTTGAGAGTTTAAGTTATAAGAGTGTACTTTTGCAATACTTTGCCTTCAACCCAAAGAAATTAAAGGATATCTTCTCCTAACAGTTAATGCATCCATTTTTCACCGTCACCTACAGCAATTACAGAGAGATTCAGTAAATTAAAACAATTAAAAAACATGCGATTCATCTTATCTCTAATGTTACATAGGTAATGTAATCTATAAAATTGAGGTACCATTTTAAATATAATACAATATTGAATCGTAAGTTCCCAATCTTCAGCTTCAGAAGCTTGTAACTGGAGAAGCACCTTCTTGAATTCCTTTTTGAAACTACTACTGGAAGTAATATGGAAAAGTTCTAAATATTTATTCAACAAATAAGGTGCTGTGTAAGTAAAAGCTTTTTTGAACTTAGATGTTTCATGGCCTGGGATATTATAACAATTATCGTTTCTTAGAAAAACATGTCGAACAGAGGATCTTTTCTCTAAAATATTATACAGATAATTTGGAGATTTATATCTTAAAACTTTATATAACAGAGTACCATAAAAAAGCAATGAACGGTAGTTATATTTTAAAATGTCTTCTCTCACATAGTAGTCAGTGATGTGTTCTTCTCTACCTATATTATTATAATATATATAATAAATCTTATGCAACGACTCTGTAAAATCTGAATTTTTTGTTTCATTCCCTCTGTAAGGAAGTTGTAATAGACTGTGACACCATAATCCAAATGTGTAAAGATTAACGAGCTTACAAGCATTAATTTAGTATCACATGTCAGTATGTGTTTATATTTCCAAAGCGTTTTATATTTATAATAGCACAATTTGAGTTTATTCATAACATCACATTCAAAACTTAAATTTGTATCTAATAGTATTCCCAAACTTTTTGTTTCCTCTAAAATTTGAATAGTGGCACTATCTAAAAGTATATTTGCATTTACTGCCTTATTGAATTTTGGAACAACTAGTCGAGCACCAATACAATAAGCTTTAGTATTTGTGGGATTAAGTCTCAGACAATAATTTTTTGGATACTTTGTTATCATTTATTAATTTGTGTTAAGCTCCGATATGAGGGTATTTGCATCATCTGGTTTACATGCCTTATACAGGGTGTCCCAGAAGTCGACGTCAAGTCGAAACCGGGTGATAGGCAAAGTCATAAAGCTATCAGAAAAATATTTAAAAAAATTTTATGTATGTGTTTTGAAAATTATAGGTCTTTGAAAAAAATATAGGAAATTCACATCCTACGGCAGTCTGTCAACTCCTGTTACTACAAATATTAACTTTTTTTGGATTTTATTTTTACAATGTAATGACGAATAATGCATCTTCAAACTGGTGTCTCAACCTTACTGCCAACTTTTCTCGTTCAGGAAAAATTGCCACTTATTTCCCAACCAAGTATTCCAAAGTAAAACTTTGCTCAACTTTAACTGGCTGTACTGGAAAAAAATGTACCACGAGAGTTTGGCAAGTAACCTTAAAAGTTGGCGCATTTAATAAGGATTCCAAAATGGTATAACACTTAGAAGATTACTCGTTAAGTTATGCACAATTTTTATTTGAAGAAAAACTGATGAAAATTTTTCAAAATTTCCTAATTAAACAGCGATTATGAAAACGCACAAGGACCCTTAAGGATAACTGTTTGCACAACAGTGGGCGTCAAAATGCTGCTGATGATGATTTACCTTTACAGCAAATGCTCAAACTGTTTTCCTTCAGCCGCAATACACGCTCGACATCTTCTTAAAAAAGATCGGGTTATTAAACGAGCGAATCCACGGTTACTAACAAACTCAGCTGCTTCCAATAGTCTTTGCCGTAGCTCAGCTACATTTTGAATTGGCTTGAAGTACACTTTTTCTTTTACAGTTCCCCAGTACAAAAAATCTAACGGATTCAAATCTGGTGACCGGGCTGGCCACGGTATTGTACCAGACCGCCCTATCCATCTGCCTGGAAAGTTTTGATCGAGATACTCTCTCACTGAGAGTGCATAGTGCGCTGGGCAGCCATCATGCTGAAACCACATGTCCCTGTAAATACTCAGTGGCACGTCCTCCAATAAATTTTCTAAATGATTTTGCAAAAAACCTAAATAAACCTCAGCAGTCAAAGTCTCTGGGAACTCAAACGGACCGATTATTTTAAGAAAATGGACGAGGTAGCATCCAAACCAAAACAGCTAAACGCAAGGTACAATATGAAGGGGTACTACTCCACAAACTGGTGTTCGACACCTAATATCACTGAATCTGGAGGTTAAACGAAAGGCGCTCACAACACCATCTCAGGAGGAAGGTGACTGACACGAAACACCTAACTTTATAAAGGAAGGTTCAATGAGTGCTCTTGAAGAAGATATGTTCGAAAGGAAATCAAATAACGGAGAAAAACCACAGAGTTTTTGTTTCAACACAATACTGAATCACTGGAAAGAAAGATATATACTCGTAATATGTGTGAAATTATACAATCAATAAACTGTGAACTACCAAAAGAAAAACAACGAAAAGGGTTTGCCCTAGGAATGGGCACTCTACCATTGATAAAGAGAAATTCAAATTACTAATAAGTGATCAAAATATTAAAAAAAGGTTTTGTGATTTTGGCACGTGACAGTAAACTTTAAGACAAACTCATACTTCTAGACTGGCCTAGGCTAGGTTCTTATTTGTACGTATTCTCATAATTTCTCAACGAGGAAAAAGAAAACCTCATAGCTTGCAAGATCCCAAGATGTGGCAACGCCGACGCCTAGAGACAGTGGTCGACAGATATATCGTTATCACCATAATTCGTTGTCGGCGCCACGGTATATACCCTGTTTTTCTTTATAGGTAATTTTCAGAAGAACACAATAACATTACGCGTTGGTGCGTTGGTAGAGTGTTGATACTGGCACTTCATATGAGAGACTGCTAAAGGGTTTGCCTGGACCCATAAATGATGTTAAATTATTGTAATGCTTCGACCCTCTTGATGAAGGGAAAAGATGGGCACGTTCTCTAGTGTCTCTTGTATTCTTTATTGCCATAAAGTTTTCGAATCGATCGATATATAAATAACTCAAACTCAGGGTTAAAATTTTCGGCGTCTACTTCCAAACAAACTTAACATTTGTCCAGCATTATGAAAACATTGTGAATAAATCTTATAAACTCCTTGGATGCATAATTAGGCTTACAAGATATTTCAAGGATATAAATACAATAATAACTTTGTACAACACTCTAGTGAGACCTAGTTTAGCATATCCATCAACTATTTGGTCACCACAAACAGTGAACCATATCGAAATGATTGAGAGAGTGCAAAAGAGATTTCTCAGATTTGTATTCTAAAAAACATAATATATATATACAGGGTGACTTCGAAGTTGAGTCATTTATTTTAACAGTGAGTAGATCTGATCAAAAGAAATGTTTTTTCCTTTAACATTTTTCTGTTAAAATTAAATTAACAAAGTTATAGCCCTTTAGAAGTTTGAGTACCGCCCTGTCTCAATAATAATATTATGTGCTCGTGTTTGGCATCACCGGATATAATCCACCTTATCGGTTCATCGCATCGGAAACAAAAAAGCGAAAGAATTTGAAACGTTTATCACGATGTCAGTCAATGTTTCAGTCGGTAAGGCGTGAGTGAATAGTGGTGTTTGTTGCGTTGCTCAAACGAAATAAAAAATGGCACATGTTTACGAAAATGCTGAACTTGTGAACTTGTGGACATGATTCTTATTTAATCGAGTGCAACCAACCCCTCGTGCCTTTGTTAATGTAGTACAAAGGGCTCGTGAATCAGGTGACTTAAGACCTCACAGGGGAGGGCATGCCGGTGCTCCAAAACCGCACGAACAAATAAAGTCACCCTGTATATATAAGTGACATATAAATCCGAACACCCAGTTTAAATGGTTTTGCTTTAATAAAATTTTGTATAAGTACTTAATGAATCATAATAAGTAAATGATAAAAATTTCAAAATGATTGCACTGCTTCAAAGCCCTTTGACCTTTAATAATGTGTGGATGCACCCTGATGTGCTACGCATTCTCCAACGCGCCTATTCATGCTTCTGATCAGGTGGTCAATGTCCTCCTGTGGTATCTCATTCCAGGCAACCACCAACTCCTTTCGAAGTGCTTCTAGAGTCTGAGGAGGACGTTCCAATTTGAGCAATCTCCTACCCATCATATCCCACACGTGCTCAATTGGGGATAAGTCGGGAGATCTTGGTGGCCATCGTAACAATGTGACATCATTATGTTGAAAGAAGTCTATTGTGACTCTTGCAACATGTGGTCTGGCATTATCTTGTTGGAAAGTTGGATCTGCCAGGGTGTCAAGATAGGGTAAAAGATGGGGTTCTAGAACTTCGTGGATATAACGCTGCGCGTTCATGTTACCTCTGATAAAGATTAAAGGTGACCTGGAACCATCAGCTATAGCACCCCAAACCATAACTCTAACAGTGTGATGAGCATGTATTTCAACAAAAAACTGTGGATTTCTCCTTTCACCACGTCGCCTTCTAACCCTGGCACGACCATCGTGCATGCCCAAACAAAATCGAGACTCGTCACTAAAGACAATACTGTTCCTTTCCTGATCCCAGAGTGACCGTTGTCTGCACCACTCAAGGCGATTACGTCGGTGTTCTCGAGTTAAAGGGAGGGCCCAGTGTGTCCGGTATGAAAACAAGCCAAAACTTCTCATTCGTCGGTAAACACTTCGCATGCCAATAGGTCTTCCGTGTTCTGCAAACCATTCATTTGCAATGGACCTGGTAGTGGAGAAACGGTCCCTTAAGGCCAATAATCTTAGGCGGCGATGTTCACGGTCTGTTGTTCTACGGCGGCGTCCAGTGCCCCTTGCTCTTTGCGTACGGCCTTCTCGAAGCCATGCCTGACAACACCTAACCACAGTGTCTAGACTTCTTTGCACTCTAACTGCAATTGCCCGAAAAGAAAGTCCAGCTTCCCGAAGTCCCACTATACGGCCCCTATCAAACTCACTAAGTTGACGAAATCGTACAGGTCTCCGTACTCTAGGCATCGTAACCGATCGTAAAGGATGTCAAGAACCAAAATCCGCCAACGTTGATTCTTTACTGCGGCTGAAATATTCATTTTTAGAGCGTTAGTGAATTAAAGAAAGCAGTATAAAAACCGGAATGTCCAACTGATAAGGTTGAACATTTTTTCACTTGTTATTTACAGTAAGATAAATACATTCACCAACTTTTATTAAAATAAAACCATTTAAACTGGGGGTTCGGATTTATATGTCACTTAGTATATATATATCCTTTTATGATCTCATACAAGGATATGCTAAATGAATTTAAAATGGTCAAATTAAGCAATAGACGACGTTCGAGTGATTCCTCTACAATGTCACTAACAACCTAAAGTATGAGAAATGTGATTTATATAAATATGTATTATTTGTAGTTCCTAAAGTTAAACTAATAATAAGAAAAAACAAATTGTTCCAGTCTCAAAAGTTAAGTAGCTCTCCTATAAATAGGATGATGTACGAATGTAACATTCTTATGCAACGGTGTGATTTAGACCTTTTCTGTACATCAGTAGGACAAATCAAGGCTGTGTTTTTAAACAGCACATTGTCTTGATGCCATTAGTTTTATATACTATTTTATATATTATATACATTTTATCTCTGTTTTGCATTTTAAAATGTTGTTTTGTCCTTGTAATGTATTTTTAGTAGGCGCTTTTACATTTAAATACATTTGTAGTATTTGTGGGAGGATAAATAAATAAATATTTTTGATGTTTGGAGGTTACGTTTCGTGACAACTTCCGCGACTGTGGCAAACTTATCGTGTCAAATTTAAATTTGAACTGATTTTTAATCCCCCTATAGTGCATGTTATGATTCTATGATTCTTATAAAACATTACTTACAGCTACATTATGTAGTTACTGTTGTTTACAATGTATATTTATAACTTCTGGTTTTGTATGATTTATGTGTATTTGTTTTAATAAATTGATTAAAAGTTTTGTGGGGAAGGGGCGCATATTTTATCTTTTGTCTCAGGGCTCACAAAAATTTGAAGCCGGCCCTGGTCATAGATTATACTCTATGTTATGTCTCCAACTACAGCTTCAAGAACACTAATTTACTTTGATATCATAAACACGAATTGAAATCTAAAATATGGAAAATCAATTAAGAACAGCTAAGTCGAAAACGTATATGAAATATAATATCACATTGCTCTTAATTTTATTTTCATGACATGGTGTTCATTGTTTATCCAGACGATCGGTGAAAGTCACAGCGTGTGTGGACTACTAATTACAATTTTTTTTTTGTTTCGGTTGTAGCAACCAGTCACGGCCATCAGTGTTCGCAAAGGTCAACCATTCTTTTATTTGTTTCCAACGAAATATTCAATATAAAGTAGACACGCCAATCTTTGTAAGATATCGACTTATTTTAAAGTGACGGAAGGACTGACGTATTCAGGGGCATCTGCGCCGGCTGCAGTTTTTTGAGGCACCCACTTGAAGAAGGCCTCAAACACTGCTCCTGAGGTCTTAATAGAGTACTTGTATTTTGCGAATCATAATGCTTCCAACCCTAGTTTTCAATTGCAAGTTGCTAAAAAAATATTTTGCGTCAAGGAGTCCCATAGCGAAGGATATATTTGTATTTTGACCCTGCACATCTTTGCTCATCAATTGTCACCAGCATGCAAAAAAGCTCCAAAATCGAATTTTCCCGTTGAGCTGCATTGTTATTATGTAAAAAAACTATAAAATGTCAAAACAAAAAACCGATAAAGTGTCAACTTGTTGATTATATAGGCTAGTGCGCAAATAGTTCATTTCTCGCTTGATACAAGTGAGCATGAAGAGAACGACAGCTGGTTGCATGTTGACGGCTTGGAAGGGGTATTAAGTAACTTGTTTTTTATGTAGGCTTTTTATGACATTATGAAGGTTTTCCTAGAAAACGTCAAGCTGGAACTAGCTGTCGTTCACTTCATGCTACTTGTAGCAAGCACGGGATGCTACTTTGCACACTAGCCGACTTAGTCAACAAGTTGATTTTATCAGTTTTTTTTTACATTATACACGTAACTCAAAAAGTGACACTAAATCGATTTTATATGACATTAGGTTTTTTGACATTAGGCAGATTTTCCTATAAAATGTCACCTGTCAACTAGCTGACATTCACTTCAAGCTCACTTGAAGTAGGCGCAAAAACAACTGGCGGCACACTAGCGGCTTCCTAGTGCACAAGTTGACATTTCACCGTTTTTTTTTGACATTATATAGGTCTTTTACGTGATAACTCTCCCAGCCATACTGCAGGTGATTTCTAAAACATGCAGTTTGTACTGTTTTCCACTTTGCTTGATAGCATAGGTGATTAGAGTATTATAGCCGCGAGAACTTTAGTTTGTGAGACACTTCCCATACCACTCATGTCCTTTAATTAATGTGCCTGTGGTTGTATCGATCTACCCCTGGTTTGAGAAATAATTGTAAAGTCATTCAAGGGGGCATTCAGAACATGGACTCATAAAATGCATGGGTACACCAATTTTTGTGGGAAATTTTTTTATTCGATAACAAAGAATGAGAAAACGTGTTTTTTGGGATTCAATTGAACGTGTTGGCAGAAACTGAAATACTCTTCATATAAGACCTAGATATATATATATATATATATGTACTCGTTTATTGAGCAATATACAGGGTTAGTTCAAAGGGCATTTTATAGCAAAATGCACTAGTTTAGCTTGCCGATATGATGCGATTCATTCTGGACATTCTGAAGATAAATGTTATTTTTACGTTCAGTTGTGTTGGTTAGGGTACTACCCCGTCCATTTTGTAATGGGATTTTACATCCATAACCTATATGAACTATGTATCGTATGTCTCAAAATGAGTTCCTTGAGGTGATCTTTCAACTTCGGGAAAACAAAAAGGGGCAAGTACTCAAGTCAGGAGATGTTTTTACTGGCCAAAAATTTGTTTATAGACATTGCTGTGTGATAAGGAACATTATCGTGATGCAATACCCACTTGTTCTTGATCTGATGAACGGTGGTTTGAGTGTTGTCCGATCATTCTGACTGTCAACCAACGATCTGTACGTACAAAATCCCAGATTTTGTTGATATTTTCATCGTTTCTTGAAGATGAAGGTCTTCCGCCCCGTGGTTCATTTTCAATCGTCTGTCTCCCGTTTGAAAATGCGTTGAGCTACTGAAAAAACTGGACTCTTGACAAGGCAATATCTCCGTAGGCTTGCTGAAGTTTATAAAGAGTTTCCGTTACATTGTATCCAAGTCTGAAGCAAATCCTGATAGCACATCGTTGTTTGAAATTCATGTCACTCATTTTTAGAAGACAATAGAAAAACTGTTACGCACAACTAAATGGCTAGAGCGAGTTACAACTTGTACTGCAGGCGGATCACATGTCCTTCTGTCTGCGCTCCATCCTGGAGCCTACAGTGTTGCCAGATCAAACGCTACGTTGCCAGTCTCATCATTTAATTTACAGACCTCCTACTTTGACGTTAAGAGGTATCAAACAGGCTAACTTGACGCTAGAAATTTGCAACTTAGTAATCTTTGGTAATTCAATTTAAGACTGGTACGATATTCCTGAAACTCCCCTATCCATTCTGGTGGCCTGGCCGGTCTGTGTACAAGTCACCCGCCTGGCCCTTTCGCGCCTCCACATGAAGGATGGGTACTTTTCAATACCGGAAATATACCCCTCACTTTCATGATTTGTACTCGGCACTTTCTACCCGTTACCTTGTACCCAAGGTGGGGAGATTTCACCTCTAATCAGAACGAAAGGCTTTCCATTATCAAGAATAACACCTTTTCTATCATTTGTCTCATGCCAATAATAAGAGCAGTTTTAGAGTACTTTCAGAAACAGATGACCTTTTTGTCAACACAGTTTGTTTCTCTTTTCTTAACTTTTGTATCTTCTGGCTGAATTCAAAATTAGAATTATAGAAATCTGATGTCTTTTATTGGTACATCAGCTATGTCCACATCGTCTTTCATATTGCTTTGAAGACATGGCAGGTGAAACAAAAAATTAATGCCCTAACGTTAGCGCATGCTGTATAATAACCATGGGTTTGCTATTAAAAAATAAAATAGAGATACATCACTACCTAAATAGAAGATGGCTTTTATAATATCTTAATAATTAGTTTATCGAAGTGTTGTAAGAATATACTCCACTAAGAATTTTCGGTTTCAGTTTTGCCTGATCCTAAAGCTGAGACCGAAATTTCGGTTTATGTGAAAAATCCAGTTTTGGTCGGACACTATCTAATGCCCAAATAAATGACACCGTGTCGCTGACAGATTATCAAGAAGTTCTATACATTGTAAAATAAGAACCAAAGCTATTTTGCAGGTGCTTAGTGCCTTGCTGTTGAAGGAGATTATTTATTGTTCTTTGAAATGCAGTAGAGCCTTGTTTTGGGTCTTTCATGTTACAGTAGAGTTATTAATAGGAAATCAGTTCCTACAATCAAGGGCGTCGCCAGCCAATGTTCTACGGAGGGGGGTAAGTTCATACGATGAATGAGAAATGTATAAATTGTAGGTAGCATATCAAATTTTACATGTATAGTATGGTGATTGTGATAAGAACAGTATAAAGTCCGATGTGTGAATATCCACGAGCTCTTGACTGTTCGGTAAACGAAACTTGAGTTAAATTGTGTTATTATATTTATTATGATTTAGAGTCTTAGAGTTTGAATATTAGGAATAGAAATGGTGAATTCGTTCGCGTTTCGACATGCGGTAATGATCGACCAGGCACGTTAAGTAAGTGCACTTATGAATTTTATTGATTTACATTCCACTAAATTTTTCATGGTCTCTAGGGCAACTCCCCTCTCCTGAGCCCCCCCCTGGCGATGCCCTTGCCTACAATTTGAAACATTTCAACAGCCTGACGTTAAAGGAAGCTGACTGCTCTAGCCACAAAGCTATAATTCCTCCTAAAACTAATTTCGCGTGCTGACATTTACCATTTAACGGCGATTCAACTCATTTATTCTGTCAATCCAGGGTTTATTTTGGTGCACTGAAGTATGGCATCCGTGATATCAGATAGACACGTTGAGCTTACAATGGATTGAATTTGGTCACGCTATGTCTAACTATTTTTGTTTTGTCCAATCTGTAACCACCTGCTACATAATGAAAAAGGAAAGTCTAAAAAGTCAGGTGCTAGTAGAAAGTGGCCGTGGATCTCTCTTTTTTTGGGAAATTGTATTCCCGAATATTGAGATGTGTGCCACAATTGCAATTTTGGGTCCGATTTTATGGATCTTCTATTTCTTCCCTTCCAAAAAACTACATTATAGGAACTATTTTCTCGCAGTACGCAGATAACTTGTGTCTGCTCAAATCCAGATCGCACGTACGAAATGAACCGCGCGTGATTTAACACACTATTATAATAAGTGGGGACTGAGTGTAATGCGCAAAAAACTGACGGTATGCTGTTCACATGTGCGCGGCAACACCGTAACGTAATTAAAATCGAAACTTAGACGGTGCCAATACGTGGAGAAATAAGATACCTTGGAGATGAGCTTAACAAGAGGGTGTCTGCAAGATCTCCCATCAACGCTCGCCTACGTAAGGGTAGTGCAGCACTTGCTTTGTGGGATCTTATTATGGATATCAAATGTCGACGTTGATGTGAAGATGCGAGTGATTGACGGGTGCTTTGTTCCCATCTTGGATTATGGAAATGTGCAACTTTTACGAGTGATGAGTCGGACAGGCCTGAACTCACTCGAGGACTGCTTGAAAAAAGCCTATAAGGTTACAGAGAGGTTTCCGCGTTGTCTTGAATCGAAACAACTTTGGAAAATCCTCGACAAGGGCTCCAATCAAAATTTGCAACAAAAAATGTTAGTGAAGTTACACTCAGACCTTAGCAGCCAGTGCATCAAAAGGTAGGACAAGGAGTACAGGTGGACTTTCTCCGGTCTTAGTACTTTGCTTCCGCACATAAAGGATGTTTTATAAAACCTTCTTATGACCCTCAGATGCTCGTACAAATATAAATGAGATCGTTCCTGTCCAATGTCTGCCACAAATAAATGAAATTCGAGGACGGCCGGGAGTTGTTATGTATTGTATGCATTAATTTGATTGATTATCAAGACAAATGCCATCATAAACTAATGCAAGGATGGTTGTATAATATGATTAATAGTTGGTACGAACCCCAAAATCAAAATTTTGGGAGTTACATGTCTTGATAGAGATGGGTCACGCACCGATATCTGGTCGTAGGACGGTTTGAAATGATGACCGCGACTAAAATAAGTCTGCTGAAACAACCAAATCGAACCCGTTTTCATATAAAAATGTGCAAAATGTGTTAAGAATGGAATATAATATCTACAAAATTACTTACAACTTTGTACGTAATGGTCTTTCGCGACAAGTGGTTCAGTAGATAACCACCCCAGAATATTGCCGGCTGACATCTGCATTTTGGCATTGCTAACAATGAAGTCGTCAGTAGTTGAATATATGAGGAATAACAATATATTAATCATGGTAGCTGTATTAAATTTAGCTTATCCGCACTGTTTCCGCGCATCAATGAAACTTTGACAGATTTCCCCACTGATTAGCTAACGCGCATTAAAAGAGCCATACTTGACATCTTGGTGATATTTTTGAGAAGTAATGGAACATACTATGTCTTAATTATATTTACAACAAAACATCGTTGTTACATCTGTGAAAAACACACAATCACAGTCATTTATGATGGCCGACACCGATTACCCGTGGTGATGTGGCATGGGGCATCGGTGAGGCAAATGCCTTCGTATTCTGGAGCGATTTTCATCGTATAAAATTCATATTTACCTTAATACTTATAGTTTTCGAGTGGAAATCCTGCTCGATACAATTTTTCTCTGTAAAAAACGATCACTATTGTGTTTTTTAGCAGAACTACTTTTGTCCCTCTCAAAATCATTCATGGCCATGCTAAGGAATAAAGCTCACCAAGCTTTATCATGCCATGCAACACTCTAGTGATTCATATCTATTGTAAGTATTATAGCTAGTTCTCCACTGTAAATATGCGCCAGCCATTTTTGTATTTGCTTGGTGTTCAAAAGAAAAGCTTTATTAGCACTAGTCAATATCAACTGTCCAATTTTAAAATTATCCTACCTTATATTTGCATCACCAAATGCCAGCGCCATTACTTTGTCGATGAGCAGCGTCACGTTTCATGAACTTTGGTTGTTATTATCATATGCTTGCCTAATCCTTTCTTAACTTTACTTACATCAACGTAAAAGTGGCTTCAAGTAGGTTGACACTGTACTTACCACGCGATCCTGTTATCAATTAAATCACGTTCGGTAAATCTAAAAGAACATAATGCGATATCAGGAAGACCAGCGGTGAAGAAGAAAGGCAGACCCTGTACCATAGAGAAATAGACGAGTGCTGCAGGCTAGTCTGATGACCCGTAATCCAAAGAGAATAGTCATCATCAGGAAGTCGTACGGATTACTCGACACGTGTACTACGATTTAAACTCATCAGCGTCTTACTTCGACATATGTTGACCAGGATGAGAATCTTGTTAATAGAAACTCTCTTATTGATACCAAACGTAAGAAACGAAGTTTGAGCGATTTTTATTTTTTTCGTCTTTTTGCCCGTAGCTTCACAGCCACTGGATCGATTTTCAAAACCCACAAAACTTTTCGTCCTGGGCATAGTAATAACCTTGTGTTAAAATTCCTTTCAAAATCTGGACAGTGCTTTCCAGGTTACATAGACAGACAGATGGTTTTCCATGGATGTAGATGTCTAATGTTCGAAATTCTTCGCTATTACACTTCCTCCTTATAAGTTGAAATCAAATACGAGTTTAAGATAAAGAAATGTATTCGTTTGTGTATAGCATAAAATGAAACTATGTTATTAGGATTAATGTAATGGTTTAACTTAACATATATGGTCAAAGTTATTGATGGTCATTGGCAATGTAGCGATGCAAAACAAGAAAACAGTCTAGATGTAACAAAATGAATTTTTATTAGGTAAACAACTATTTTGTACGGGTGAAGATATCAAGTTGATATTAAAGTATAAAAAAGCGATGCATAGATACGGTTCTTTGCTGTGAATGTTCACCATATTGGAAACATTTTAGCGCCCTCTGCATGATGCCTGTCTGCTTCTTCGCCTAAGTCAATCATCATTGGGCTCTCCAAAATAGAGTAATATTACTTTATTTGTGCCAAATATCTGGTAAGAGCGATGTCATTATATTTGTGGCTTCATACGGCCGCCTTTATAGGTATAGGATGGGTGATAAGGAATTCCACCGCCAGTCTCATATTATATCATATTATTAATTTGTTTGGATGAATGTACGAGTATATGACAAAGTCTGAAACTCTTTAGAAAGGCCTTACAAGAACAACAACGCTCCATACAAGGCCGATATAATAAATTAGTCGCCTAATCTAGAACTAACGTTATGATCAAAATATCTGTTTATATAACTTAAAATAACATATTCTCATGAAGAGACTCAATTACTTGAACGCTATCGTGGAACTAAGAATGTATCCATCAAACTCTTAAAAATACTATTAATGAGTAGGTACTATATCGATACAAATAAGTTTCCAATAACCTTTATACTGAAATAAAACAAATTATAATTACCAAAGTAGCCTTCTTATGAATGAAAACCTTGACCAAGACCAAAATGTTACAGATGAAATCTACAATTCAGTAAATATTGAGGTGAGTCGTAAAGCCGATTAATCTACCCGACTTTCTGCTACAACTAAATACGGGAGTAAAGGGTGGGCCTTCAGTTGTTTTTTTTTTAAGTTGGTATTATTTTGACAGTTCCATGCTCAACATATTAACAAATATATTGTGTCAAACTTCCGGTGTGAGCAATGGATCGTTTTATTCTTGAACAAAAGTGGGAAATAGTGAAAAACTATTTTCAAAGTGAGTGCTGTGTTGCAGAAACTTTGCGAAAATTGAGAAGCCTGTTCTTCGGAATGAAGCTCCGTCCGCGACTGGTATACGATAATGCGTGAAGAAACTTCGTGAAACTGGCCTGCTTGTGGATAACAGAAGGTATGAACGTGTTCGACCCGTACGTACAGCCAAACATTGCTGCTGTTGCCTAGAGTGTGCCTGAAAACGCAAGAATGTCAACTCGTCACAGAGCACAACAAGTGGGTATAGTCGCACTTCTGTGCGGAGAATATTGCATAACGACCTGGGATTATTTCCTTACAAGGTGCAACTTGTGCAAGAGTTGAGACAAAATGACCATCCGCTTCAATATCGCTTCTCTGTGTGGGCTCTAACTTAATTGAAAACGGACGTCAATTTTGGTCGACAAATCATCTTTTCGGACGAAGCCCATATCCATCTGGGAGATTACGTTAACAAGCAAAAATGTAGGATTTGGGGTTCTGAAAATCCAAATATCATCATAGAAAAAACCAATGCATCCAAAAAGGGTAACTGTTTGTTGTGACTTTTGGAGTGGTGGGATTATTGGTCTCTACTTTTTTCAAGATGAGGATGTAACAGCATGACGGTAAACGGGGAATGCTATAGAGGCATGTTGAGAAGTTTTTTTGTGGCCACTATTATGTAGATGACATGCACTTGCACAATCTCTGGTTCCATCAGGATGGCCGCAACATGCCACACCAGCCGTAAAACAATCGATCTTCTACACACTAAGTTCAGTCACCGCGTTATCAGCCGTTTTGGAGACGTTCATTGGCCAGTCCGCAGCTGTGATTTGACGCCCGAGGATTACTTCCTATGGGGTACTGTTAAAGACCGCTGTTACACTAACGATCCTCAAACAAGTGATGTCCTTAAGAAAAATATCCGTCGAGCTATTGATGAAATAGACCGGAAAACTATCGGAAATGTGCTTCAAAATTGGGTTAAGAGGATGCCAGGCCAGACGCGGCAGCCATTTAACTGAAATTGTTTTTCATGAATAATCGGAAGGTGTATCCTTTTGAATAAAGTATCGAGTGTTACATATTATTGATGATTGTAGTTTCAATACCAACTGAAAAAAGAATCCAACGGATGGCCCTTTATTATTATTTTCGTGATCCCAAGAGGTTAATAACAAGGTCGTTGCGCCTTAGTAAGGCTGTCAATTTTCCGATCGGCCTTACAGGGAACCGTTGAATTTCCTGGGAACACTACTATTTTAACAATTATAGACATTTCTTCTCTAGTACTATAGCAAATAATTATATATCAATTCAGAGAAGAGACATTTAATCGAAATAATAGATTATATACCTGAAAACTTAAGTTCTACTGAGAGCTCGTATTATAGTTTTAACGTCGGCGACCGAAGTGAATAAAGCCACTATTACATATTTACAAATAACGATGCGAGCGACTCGCCGCCGCGTCTGTGTTCTTAAGATCGATGGGTGTTAGTGTTAGTAGAAGGAATTTGTCATCCCACGGCTAGAAAACTAACTTCTTAATAATTGGCCTTTCATGGTGCAACTACCTTAGAATAATTCGGCAATGTGACATCAATATATGAAAACATATCGGAAATTTCAAACAATACATTTTGCTGGCTACTCTGGTGCAGCTAGATAAAGTGCTAATAATACCGTTGTCCATGTAGAAGCGTCATAAGGGTGACATAACATATGTCATAGAAAATATCTTGTTATTGGAAGAATGTAGCTTTATACTATTAGCATAAATTGCTACCATCGAAACTGAGTCTCCTTAACGATCTTCTATCGTAGTGAAATTGTGAGCTAAAATAATATTTAAGCACTAATAACAGTAATAGATAACGGAAACATTGGTGCTTCTAAGAACGTCCAGCTTACGCAAGTATTTGCATTTGGCAACTCATTCCTAGAATCGTCGAATAGGTAACTGGACAATAATATTAAGTGCCAAATACCCACGATACACATACACTGAAGATAGGATGCTGCGCATGGTGGGCGGTCCTTAATTGACCCGTACGTCACTTCGTGACGTCACTCACAGCGTTAGTTGGGATTATTTACATGCTGATTGTGTTGTTTTGGTGTATTTCGAGTGTGTGTCTGTATTTTTAAAGCTATTTTGGTCAATCGATAATTAGTTTCTAGACTATACGTGGTCACAAAAGTACCAATAATGCGTTGTTCCGTTTTTGGGTGCAATTCCGACAACGAATCTAAAAAGAATCCGTGCCCAAACATCAAGTTTTTTAGTTTCCCAAAGGACCCCATTATATGTAAGAAGTGGTTACATGTTACAAAGAGGAAAGACCAGCTTAATGTAAAAACTGCTGTAATTTGTTCCAAACATTTTTGTGAAAGTGACTATAAAGTGAATTTAAAACATATTCTTTTAAATTACACTCCTAAAAACTATCGTGGACTCAAAGATGATGCAATTCCTTCTCAAAATTTATTCCAATTGCAAACTGGATCCGTTTCATCGCCATCTACATCTGGGAAAAAGCGAAAAGTTTTGTATGAAAAAAGGCAGAGGAGAAACCTTGTTAAGGAAGTACTGAAAAACACAAACACCGAGGCAAACACGTAAGTTTTTTAAATTTTGATTAGAACATATTAATATTGAGCTAGTAACCTTTATGTGTTAAAATAGGGGAGAAGAAATGCCTAAAATTGTTGGTAATGACAGGGATGATAGTGATACTGGCACTGGTCAAAATGTAGATGGAAATGCATGTCAGAGTATGGTGACGGAGTTGTGTAGTACTACTTCTGATACAGGGTGATGGTTTATTCTTATATGTTTAATTTCTTATTTATTTGTGTTTGTTTATTGTTTGCTAATTTACTAAATTTTCAGAGTTCAAACAAGTGATACGTATGAAGGCATGGATGAACTGAGAAGTAAATTGTTGTGCGTATCAAAGGAAAATGAAAAACTAAAAAAAGAGCTTGCTGGCGTTAAAAGGATGTTTAGTGGAAACCAAATTAAAAAAATGCACAGCCAGAAGAGAACTAAATGGACAGTAAGTGAAATTTCAAATGGTATAACGATGTATGCTGCTGGCCCAAGAGCATACCGGCTTAGTTTAAAAAGAGGTTTTCCATATCCAGCAGTCTCGACACTCAAGCAATGGCTGAGAAAAATAAAATTAGATCCAGGGATTTTAAATCAAGCCTTGAAAATTGCCGAATTTGCTGCTATGACTGAAAAAGATCGTGTCTGTAGTATAATATTTGATGAAATGTTCGAAAGGAATATCAGTATGACCAAACAAAGGACTGTGTGATGAAACCCTATGATTATGTCCAAGTTGTTCTAATCAAAGGTATCTTTAAGCAGTGGAAGCAGCCTGTATTTTATGATTTTGATTGTAAAATGACAGCTCATATTTTAAAGGAAATCATTAAATTTGTGGAGAATTCTGGTAAGTGTAATTGTCCTGATATAATATAAAATATTCCTTATGCAATACTTTGTAGGCTTTCATGTTGTGGCCATGGTGTCTGATTTGGGCGGTGCAAACAGGGGACTTCACAGAGAATTAAATATATCTGAGTCAAAACCATATTTTGAAAATCCTGCTAACAATGAGAAAATTTTTGTACTGGCTGATATCCCTCATCTTATAAAATTAATCAGAAATAATTTCGTGGATCATGGTTTTTTAATTGACAAAAAAGAAATTAAAAAGGAAATTGTAGAGCAGGCAATAAAGGCAACCAGTGTTTCCGATTTAAAAATTACCCACAAAATTACACTTGAACAACTTAATGTTGCTGGGCCTCAAAGGCAAAGGGTAAAATATGCTGAAAAACTTTTTTCACATTCTATGTCAAGTGCAATATCTAGATGTGGAACACTTGGATATTTAACTTCTGAAAATTGGGTAGAATGTGCAGAATTTTTTAAATTGGTATGTCATTAACACTGGATAATTTCAATTATTATTAAAATTATTTTATGTCTGTAGGTTAATGACTGGTTTGACGTCTTTAATGTTAGCATCCCCATAAGTGACTCACGAACCAGAAATAGAGCTTATGGCTTAGCCCTTGAAGATCAAGATGCCATTTTAAATAAAATGTCTAGTGTAATGTCCCATTTAAAAGTAATTGGCAGTCGAAGCCAATTACCATTTCAAAAGGGTAATGGATTAAATTTATAAAATATTTATACTAAAATATCATGATTTAATTATTTTAGGTATTCTGGTTTCTAATTGTGCTTTGCGAATGCTTCTGGAGGATATGAAACGTCGTTTTAATACTCAATACTTGTTAACCAGGCGCATAAATCAAGACGTTATTGAAAACTTTTTTGGTGTGATCAGGGCAAAAGGTGGTCTTCATGATCATCCCACTCCTCTAGAATTTAAGTATAGATTGAGGTCTTACATTATGGGAAGAAACGAGGGTGCATATTCGGAGTTTTCCAATGTGGAAGCAGACGATACCCCAGATATTCCACTTAGCGGAGCTTTAATAAAAAAATTTAACATTTCTTCACAATCACCAGCAGCTGACTCTAATGAAGACGACTCTATCTTAATTGAAGAAATAAATGAACTAGCATACGACGGTCTTGAAAATCTGGCAGGTTTTGTTTGCCACAAACTTAAAGATTACACCTTGCAAAGTTCCTCAAGTCAAAGCTATTCCTGGATTGACCACCCCAGTGAGGGTGGCTTATCAAAACCATCTCCTACTTTTATGGCACATATTGAGGAACTTAACAAGGTGTTTCTTGAAGTTAATGGCGAAGGATTAGTTACCCAAGAAGAAAATTTTATCCATAAACATTTGCTGAGAAGTACCAATATTGATTGCCCTATAAAGGCAAAGCGAATTTTTTTTAGATCAAGAATGTTTTTTCGCATAAGACAATTAAATCAAAGCTTAAAAGACAAAAGCGTCCGCAAAAGGAAATGGAAAAAGATACTATCTTGAATTTAATAATTTGTAACAGGTCATCTTCAAATTACCCACAGTCTATAATACCTTGCCAGAGACATTAATTTAGTGTATTTTGTGTTTTATGAAATTTAAATAAAAATATATGTTTGAATACAAGCTTTTATTGATGCGTACTAAGCTTAATGTACCAAAAAGAATAAAATAAGCTTTGCTCAGTATAAGTGGAGAATTTCAGTTTAATCGGTCCGAGTAAAGATAACATGTAATACGTCAATGAATGACAAGGTCAGCTATGGCTACGCCGGGGTACGATGGAGTCATTTGAAACGTCATTTTTACAATTTTCTTTTGCGTTTTTTAAGTGTTGTGCCACGATTTTGGAAAAAATTTCGCTACGGTTAGTCTTGTAGGACCTAGTAGAGTATATTTCAATCGTTGCCTTGCGTGGCCATGTTATCTTTACTCGCACCGTTTAATCGGTTGAGGTTAATTGGTTCAAAATTCAGTTCCAAGATTTGTCCCTCACAAACTTAACTAACTAATGAACAGGTCAAGTTGAATAAAGGCTTATAATGAAGTAGTTTTTATGGAATTTTACTCTATCTACTAGCACAGTTCTCATGGAAATCGTAGAAAATACCTTGAACAAATTCCGCATTAAGAATTATACCTTTCAACAGCTAACCTTTGGCAAATTCAGAAATTTTATATTTGTAGAGTATGAAACAAGTCATAATAAACATTTTTTGCCTTTAAAGTTTTTTCCTAACTGTAAAAATAAACGCGTTACAAAGGGGAAACATACAAAATGGGTATCCCGCTAATGCAAATCACGCTGTCAGTGACGTCATGCGCAACTGCAGACGAAAACTGAACACGGGAGCATCCGGCCCTGCCAAATACCTGCTATTTCACAACCAGACAGACGTAAAGTCCAATATTACTCATTGTATGTCGTTCGCTCGTGTGAAAGTCTGTGCAGATGCCTCGCCATTGTCGGTTCGGCAACCTCGCTAATAAGTGAATATAGTCACTTTCACCTTATTTATGTCCGAACAGTATCCTGTTTGGAGCTTGAGAGGTAGCTGTCTAGACCATTTTGATAAACGCATTTGATCCGAAATCTTGAAAACCATCGATTCTATCTAAAAAAAAACTAAAAGATACAGTTGTTGTTGTTGTATGAAATTAATTTTTGCATCATTTTGTTTCTATAAAAATTTGTCGTATAGTCAACAGATTACGAGAAGTTAAAGTGTAAGGATAATTAACTACATTTTCGATTATAGTGTGTACACCAAGAAACTGAGAGCATAAAACACGCATATTTTTTTTGTAGAGAATAAAATTTGCTATTGTGAAAAGTGTAGAGATAAATTATCTATTTCCTGCCATAGTTTGCCGACCCAACGGTTAGCAGCAGCCATTTTTAGCTCACATACCGCCGGACCCTCACGCAAAATCTGTGTAATGATTCTCTTTAAAAGTTAGACATTTTTTAGAGATGAGCTAGCACCATTTTGAAACATTTTACAAATGGATTTGGGGACGTGTGGTACCTCATTTTGAAGCTTCTTATATATATATAAAATCACCATCTTTCAGAATGGCGAACTGGCAGGTTGCCAAAGTTGAGCGGTTTTGTGTATTGAGTCGCTTATAATTCAACAACCGAACATGAAAACGGTAGAATATGTAGAATATGTCAATCTTATTCTATTAGAAACGTCTATCCCAATTCCATTTAAAAAATCTCGAAATTTGTAAAAATTTTTAACTGAATATCCTATATTTCATTGCACATTCAGATAGATCCTCCCAAAAGAAGAAAACATATATGTCATACAATAACGTTTTGATGATAAGCCTTTGTAGAAAAATGCTCCACTTTGACAGCCAGTCAGACATTTCCATATTTTTGGGTTACTAAGTACTCGCTAGAGTCTCAAAATAAAGAATCAGATGATCCCCTATCCTATCTAAACGCTAATTCCCAAGAATAGAATGTAAACCTGCAGCGGTCAGGCGAAATAATGAGGACGTCAACAAAAACTTTACATCATAAAAAGTAACCAAGAGCGTATTTAGAGGTTTGTATGGATATTATGCCTTTCAGGATGAATTTAAAGCGTTTTTGTTTTCGGGCGAATCAAAGCTGCGTTTACCTTTAGTCAAAAACACGGCTCAGATTGTTTTAGGGAAGCAACTTTCTTAGTCGAAGCGGAATTTGTATTAAGTTGCCTGTTTTGGACCGGTGTGTAATGTTTGCACATCGCCTCAGAAAATAAAAGTGATTAAGATAATGCTCCAGTTAAAAAAGGACATTTTAAATTTTGTTATTATCTTATCGTTTGGCTATTACCCATAATCAATAACAATTCAGTAACTGGATAAATTAAAGTCTTATTTTCTCAAAGAATATTTGATAATAGAATTTCACAAACTTTTCAGCAGGCAGTGTGTCTGAATCTTTGGCGAAATGTCATTTATTGTCAAAAAAATCAAACATATTTTGTTAAGTATTCTACGGATGACATGTCGATTGGACCTTCTGAGGAGGGTGCTTATAAAAGGTTGATAAGTTAATATTTCTTCCACGCAAGTCAATTTCGTGTTTTCTAAGGAATTCTGACTTGAACTTGCAAGAGACTGCCTCATATGGGTTCAATGCTTCCTCTTCACAGGAACTGCAGTTAATATGTTGCTCGTAGGTATATACGTAAACAAGAATATGATAGCACTGACATTCAACTGGTCGGTTCAGTTTTTCAAAGCCCGCTATGTTGAAAACATTGCATCTGACATTCCTTTGCAAGCAATTCACTGGGATTTATAGCAAATGCCATCTCGTGTCACGACTGGTTATAGGCGGATGTGTCGACATCCAGGATGTTGTCCGCATACGTAGATCAAAAGATATTATTACAATCGTTTCATAAGAGTCTTCTTTTATGTCCTCTGTCTATTTCTTCGGTTGTCGTTGTCATTCCTAAACAATGGAATTTGTGTTCTAGTACTATGAGCAATGGAGGTAACTACTACCACATAGAGTATAATAATTATTTTCCTACTTTTTCTTATATACGCATGATCATTTTCTCTTTGTAGATCCTTTGGGCTTCAAGTACTACAGCAAGTGGCTATAACCGGCCGCGTTATTGTGGTTAGATGTCTCCTTAAAAATTCGAGGTCTTCTAGCCACTTTATAATACAATGTGTAGGTTGGCTCTTGTTGTGGACTTCTAGTGTCGTTTTTTCCCTCTCCATCTTCGTTTCCTCAGGTTACACCGGTATCCGGATGTGTGGGCATGTGTATTTACTTTTGTAGTTTCATATGTGCATTTATTTCGGGCATTATGAAGCCAACCAGCAGAAATACGTATCGCTCGGTTTACCTATCCTATTTTCTGCTCGAATCCACTTTCATCGTTTTTGCGGATTTTGCCCATTATTTTCCTACTTTTTGTCATATTCCTTTCTCCGCATGATCATTTTCTCTTCATATATATATATACATATTAATATGGACGACTCGTCAATCAGTTGGAACACTAAGTATCCACTGCTCTATTACATTGGTGTACTAGGCAGGGGTTGCAAAAACACAAGCTGAAATAAATCTATTTTCTCTTTGTCCCCGTGACTAACCGTATACGGTGTCGTTTCATGCGTTGAGTTTGGTTTGTGATCTGCACTGTTCAGGCTAAAGTGATTCTACGAGCTCCCAGTAACAGTGTCCATGACAAAAAAAACACTACAGTTTCATCACAGAGCTTTTCATACTGTTTTTTTTTTTGCTTCGGGGTTTTGGTTACCTCGTGCTTGAAACTCTTGGTGCGAACGATTCTCAAACATGTGTTTTGTGAGTAGTGATATCCGTTATCTAATAAAAAGGCAATAAGGGCTATAGTGGGTCTTCTAACTTGACTCTGTCATCTGAATCGACATGTGAGCCTCTAAGGTCTAGCAGAAGAGGAGACGTATCATCTCTTGCGTTACTGCTGAGGCCTGGTAAGGCTGACATTTCAGATATTCCGAACCACGAATCTGACAGTGGAAAGCTACATGCGAAGCCACTTGTTCAAGGCTGTAGAGTCTGATTGAAAGATCTGTGATGGAAACCGTGCCTTAGAGGGTGTATATAAGGGCCACAATAGATCTACGTGGGACGCAGTGGCATTTAGTCTTACAAGCTAACCCCTTACTGAACTCTTTCTCTTCCACCATTGTAAACATATCTTGTAAGTCCATTTTTAGACTGTGTAATCTACATTTTGATTAACCCATATTGGTTTTTGAACCTTGAGAATTACACATTTTTAACCAAATATGATTCCTTAAGATTAAAAAAGCGTAATTCTTTATAATGAGCCCTTAAAATGACGTGTGATCAAGCAAAGACATTCTTTATACTTACAAGTATATCATATTCAAGCTTTATCTGTACTCAGTGGGTGACGTATAGGATGTCTCAGAAAAGAGGACGGTCTCTCGGATGTATATGGAACACAAACAAATAATACCACAACTTACTGTAAGAAAATGTCCTACGGGCTTCCTTACAGTGATAGAGGCCACTTAGAAACGGTACTCAAAATAGGTTCGGTTCAATAATTATTACACGACACTGCTTAATTCAAACAAGTCTTGACTGCATGGGAACTACTACAGGCCAAATACGATGGTGTCGACAGAAAACAATTAAGTAATTTAGATCGTCAGAGAATGACTGAAGTGCAATAATAACTCAACGATAACGTTTTTGGAAAGCCTGATTATTAAACTGAAAAAATGTACTGTTGTTTGTGATCGATAAAATGAGAAAATCACTCCGGCTTTAGTACAGTTCTTGCAATCTTGGAAGCGAACCCAAATTCCGATAATACTCGTATAATGTAACATCTGAAAATCCTGTGGTTTTCATGGTTCCTTCTTTCTTTGACCAGGGAAATACGGATCTTTTCTAGCCATTTAAAAAACAAGTGACAAGGAAATTCCCAGGATATTAAATTTCCAGTAACTTAATCAAGTCTTAGATGTAAAGAACATTTAAACCATATAGCTTTATTCAAGTGTGTCGTTAATACCATAAATATTATCGCCGAAATAGCAAAGCATGTGGATAAAGATTATTGTAGATAGCAGGTTAAAAATGTAAATTTGTTTTTTCCAGTGCGATGCGACGTACCGCCTGACAACACACCTCCGACGTTATGGTTGGACGATCGCGATTGGCACATCCGCGAAGGGGAGCAAGTGGGGGCCCGAATCGCGCAAGCACACAGCGACGACGCAGAAGGCGGACCTCTTGAATATGGGCTCGAGCCGATCCTGTTTTATGGTCACAAAGGACCGCCTCAGGGCCCGTTGCCGTTCCGCATAGACCCTGAGACCGGTACTGTTTATCTTAATGAGTCTCTTAAAGGAAGGGTAAGTGTTTAGTAGTTATGATGCTGTATTGATTGTCGGACTTGCGTTATTTCCAGTTTGTTCGAAAGAATTATTAGAATTTACGATATTTTACTAGATGGGCATACACAGCTAAGGGCATTTTAAAACTAGAAAGCTGTCTCAGCATTATTGTATATGGAACTGACGCGTCATCGAATAGTTGAGTGAATGAGCTGAGTATTTTTCAAATATCCTGATAGTGGCATGCTATTACTGTTTTAACACACCATAATTGCTATAAATACCTAATCAGTAGCATGGAAATTATGTATCAGTAGGATCTCAGTTTCTAAATCACTTTTAGTTTGTGAAAAGCGAAATTTTGGTATATTGCTAATACAGAGACATATTTTGAGTCGAAACCTTTGACCAATCGTCGCGTATCTCGGCCGGAAAACATTTTACAATAGTATGTATGCTTATAAGAATCATTTGTATTATATTTTGTTAATCAAGAGATAATTGTTTCCACCTCCTTTTTTTCTAATTACCATATATACCTGCTTCATCATCTGATGCTATGTCCAGGTAGAAGGCATAAATTATGTATGTAAAATTCCGGTAATAATTTTATAATTTATTTATTTGGGTATGACGTATGATCAATAGCTTTAAAGAGTTGGATGTTGAATATTATTTTAATTTTCAATCTGTTTGCTACACACTCGCATATTTTATTCTCACAGAAAATCCAATGAATTAAAATGATTAGTTTTACTTCAATCAGCTAAGCATGTATGCTTTTCATAACAAGATTTTTTCTGAGATATTTGGCAGGTAGCCTTACTTCTGGAATCAAGGTGATTATATGTCTGGCCAAACCTCAGGAGATAATTTTGGGCGATTCTAAGTATAACAACTATAGGCCCTGTGATGTTTCGTTAAAATCTTAAATTGTTACGGCACTCTGGATCGTCGGATTTAAACTGGTTATTTATTTTTCTTTAGAGGTTTTTAATTTGTTGATGCGTTCTTGTTATTCGATTTAATAATATACAGGGTGGTACATCGAAAACGAAACAGACGCATTTACTGGTAGCTCAGTTTTTTTTTTGAAAAACGCTCTGACCCGTCGATTTTGTTTTCGAGGGAGACACAAGTTTGGCAAAAAATCACGTTAGCACGTGCAGCCCCCTAAGCGGGGGTGACACCACCCCAAAAATCTTAAATGGAAAGAGGGGTCTAGTGATACCTTATTTTAAAGGTCTTTCAATTCCCTTTATAATGCTATAAGATTAATGTACTTCAGTTCAGTAGTTTTGAAGATATATTGATTTAAAGCTTAAATAAAACTAATACATCATCATTAGTGGAGATCAATACATTTGGCAGCAAAGTAATTTAAAAATGAAGTACGAACTGACCCGTTAGGCAAGTAAATGTTGAAAGTGGCCACCATGACTCTCTATGCAATAATAAAGATTTTGGTCAAAACGTTGCCACATATTTTGCAATATTTGAGGAGTAATTTGAAGGTACCCACTCATTCACAATTCTTTGTCGCGGGTGTTCTAATGACGTTGGCTGAGTAGCATAGATTTTGCTTTTTAAATGACCCTGCATAAAGAAATCCAAAGGTGATAAATCTGGCGATCTTGGGGACCATTCAATGGCACCTCTTCTACCAATCCATCGATCTGGAAACGTCTGATCTAAATATTGTCGAACACGTAATGCGTAATGTGGTGGGGCACCATCCTGTTGGAACATCAACCTATTCGCAACGTACCGCCGATCATTCTGATTTTCAATTATGGCTGTTAATGCAGGATCTATGGCGTCTTCCAGTAATTCCAAATACATTTCACCGGTCAAATTTCCACGTAAGAAAAAAGGACCAACGAAATGATCGCCAAGAATACCAGCCCAAACATTTAATTTTTGTGGCTGCTGTGTATGAACCTCATGATAAATTCTGGGATTAGAATCCGACCAATATAGGCAGTTATGACGATTTGCTACGCTATTTAAGAAAAAGGATCATTCGTCGGAAAAACAAGTGTTGAATAGAAAATGTTCATCGTTTATAATTCGTTCACGGTGAATTTTATACGGATGAAAACTATGGGCCTTTAGAATCCGTTGAACAGTATGTCGACTAACACCACACACAGTCTCCATTTTGCGGGTACTTAACGTAGGATGTACATAAACTTGCCCCAGAACCCCCACTTCTATTCCTTAGTTCCTAATGTTGCGTTTTTTATTGGCAACTGACCCAGTTTCCCGAAATTTAGCTACAAGTTCTAGAACATATTTCCGATGCACGTTACTGTTCTCATGTCGCTCATTAAATATTTCTGCTGTTCTATTAGCGTACTGATTATTTCCGAAAAATATTTCCATAATTTCAACTCTTTCTGCTGTGGAATATACCATGGTTAATTTATGTACATTACATTACATTACAAGTTATTTTAGCAACAAATTTTGATCAAATCAATCGCAAACTATGTACTAAATTCCTATTTAAAATAAGTACGAGATATTTCCTTATCTTTCTTCAACAAATAACTTTTTTGGCCCCAAAAAACACTCCAATAGCTATTTTCAACAACAAAATGATAAACAAACCATGGGCGTAGTGAAGAAAAGCATTTACTTATTAAGTAAATTCTTTTAGTCAAATTTCTTCTGAAAGTAGTACAAACTAATCTGATGTACCTATTAAAGTCTACTTTGAGCTTTAAATCAATAAATCTTCAAAACTACGGAACTGAAGTACATTAATTTTATATCATTATAAAGGCAATTGAAAGACCTTTAAAATAAGGTATCGTGATTTTTTGTCAAACTTGTGTCCCCCTCGAAAACAAAATCGACGGGTCTGAGCGTTTTTCAAAAGAAAAAACTGAGCTGCCAGTAAATGCCACCGTTTCGTTTTCGATGCGCCACCATGTATATCAAACGTTACATTCATGCACACGGAAACTCACAAATTTACATAAATCGGACGGGAGAATTATTGGAGAAAAACAGTTTTTTCAAAAAATCGATAATATAAAAGTTCGACACCTTTTACCTTAACACAAAGCATCACCGGATCTGTGATTATACAACCTTTCTGTCTTCCTTTGAAATAATTTCTTACCCCTTGTTGTTTGGCAATTAGCTTCATTTACACCTCGTACTTATATTTTGTGTTCAGCGTCATTCTGTCGAATTAGCTGTTTTATAGGTTGCAAGATATGCATTACCGGTAGAAACATTCTAATACGAGGGATGTCTTAAGTTTTGCATATAGAAACATAGGCCGCGCGGATCGAACGTCAGTACTGAACCTTAACCTCACTCTTTAGTAAACTTAAATTCAAAGTTTCACAACAAAAACGGCAGTCACCCAGGAAAACGTCGATGCTGTGCGCAAACTCATCATTGAAGATAGACATGTAACATATCGCGAGATTGAGGCGTCCTCTATTCAAAAAATTTTACATGAAGAATTAAGAGTAAGAAAATCAGTTTCTCGTTGGATACCCCACCTGTTGACTGAAGAGCAGAAAGCAGCCAGGGTTAATTGGCGTCAAAAAACGCTTGACCGTTTCAATTCCGGAATCTCAAAAAATGTGTACAGCATTGTTAGTGGTGATGAATCGTGGATTTACTGTTATGAACCAGAAAATAAACGACAGTTGTCTGTTTGGGTGTTCCAGGGTGAAGAAAAGCCAACAAAAGTCATCCGTTCTCGAAGTGTTTCGAAAAAGATGGTCGCGACATTTGTGTTAAAAGCGGGTGATATTGCAACAATTCCTCTTAATGAGCAAAGAACTGTTACTGCGGATTGGTATACCACCAAAAGTCATCACCGAGCTTCGAAAAATCAACTAACGAAAGAAGAATCATCCTCCACCAAGACAATGCAAGCTCGCACACAGCCCAAAAACAAGGCAGTATTTAACGGAAGAAAACGTAGAATTATTGGACCATCCTCCATATAGTCCCGATCTAAGTCCTAACGATTTCTTTACTTTCCCGAAAATTAAAAACAGACTGCATGGTCAAAGGTTCCAGTCACCAGAAGAAGCAGTTGACGCATTCAAAACTGCCGTTTTAGATCTGCCAGTTAACGAGTGGAATAAGTGATTCAAAAATTGGTGCAAGCGCATGCAGATGGGTATTAATCTTCGTGGAGAATACTTCAAAAATCAATAAAGTCATTTAAAACTACATACCGTGTGGTTTTATTTCCATATGCAAAACTTAAAAGACATCCCTCGTAGCCCAGAGTCATCATAACCTTGCGATTTATGCAGTAACTTCAAAAGTAACTTTCCACGTAACATTAAGCTTGAAGAGCTAATTTGCCGTCTACCACAATCATAGCAAACTTTCTGTTGTCTACTGCAGCGCGAACAAAAAAGGTATAACCGGTTGCGGACTCGTTTCCAGATCCTTGTGTTTTACCCACAACGGAACGGAGAAGGTGTATGTATCTAAGGTGACATATTCGATTGCGTTTTCGGTGGTGGATTTGTGATCCATCGATGATGATTTCTAGGTAGGTGATTCGTCACCCAGTTGCGATGGTTTCTATGTAGGTGTTACGGTCTAAACTCTCAAGAGGCACTGCAATACACCTTGTGTTCTCATCTATCTCCAAAACGGTTTGATCGATTTGAATACGGTTTCCAGTCTAAGATTTGTGATACGTCGACAATGCTTTCTAGACAGGTGTTACATCGTATCGATGATGTAACGTATGGAATCTATTTTGACGTCACATAGCATGTTTATGCTTGGAGATAAACATAACAGGCCGCCGAAAAACTTTTTTACGTTTCATAAATATTCCTGTTAGTTTTAGTATACTACCGCTGTATTTTTTGAAATTCAGCAAATTTGTATATGTAATTTCCAGGTTGAATAAGAAAAATAAGAATAATTTTTAGCTTTCGTTATATCTCAAGTAAGTGTATTTTTTTAGTAGTAGAAAGATTTATTTAGCACATTTGGCTACATAAACAGAACAATTGTAAACAACTTAGAACTAGTAAATTCAAGCCATATGGTGTATGATGTAAATGCTGGGCAACCTATAATTGTAGATTTAACAAGTGATTTCTCAATTTTACTTTAAATTTTGTCAAAGTTTTCTGGTCTTTTATCTCCGAGTATAATTTATTATATTCAATCAACCCTTGATGGAATACAGATTTGTAGCATATGTTATACTTTTTGGTCATTAAATGGAAGTCATCTTTATTTCTGGTATTATGTAAATGATGGTCGACATTTGATGATGTTAAATTAGTTAGACTTGATGGAAATATATTATTTTTTACTTTATAAATGAATATCATTACAAGATATTTGATAAAATTTTTTACATTGAGCCATTTTAATTTGCTAAGCATTTGCCTAATTGGAGTATATTTATCTTTATTTAGTATTATTCTCATGCACTTATTTTGTAAAATTTGCAGTCTTTCAAAAATGGAATTATTTGCTAAATATAGAATAGTCGAACAGTACAAGAAATTTGGAAGAATGATGGTATTATAGATAATTTTTCTGCTATATGAACTCAGACATCCAGAAACTCTCGATAAATATCCCACTTTACTACTAATCTTATTTATAACTTTTTCATAATGAATTTCAAAAATTAATCGAGAGTCAACAAAAACTCCCAGGTATTTAAAATTTTCTACGAATTCAATATCTTCACCATCAATATTCAGTTGAACATTTGTACATTGTTTTTTTCCGATTAACAAGGCTTTCGTTTTACTTGCATTTAATTTTAGTCTGTTAGATGCTAACCATTTTGAGACAAGCTTCAAGTCTTCATTTATATAAGAGATACCAGACTGAATATTTTTAGTACTTATATAAATCATAGTGTCATCGGCGAAAATTTGAATTTTGCATTTTTTGACTACGGCAGGTAAATCATTTATGTATAAAATAAAAAGAAGTGGTCCCAGGATACTGTCCTGTGGAACAGCCAACGTATTTTCAATTTTTGATGAAATAGTGTCATTAACTTTTGTAACTTGCATCCTTTTAGACAAATAATTTCTAAACCAATCTAAAACACTTCCTGTTATACCATATGCCTTCAATTTACCTAACAAAATATCTCTATCAATCGTTTCAAATGCCCTCTTCAAATCCAAAAATACTGCTATGACAACTTCTTCTGAGTCTATGGCTCTTCTCCAATTCTCAGTTACCAACTGGAAAGCTGTTTCTGTGGAATATTTTTTTCGAAAGCCTGCTTGCGCCTCCACTAGAATTTTGTTTTCTTCTATAAACTGCATTAATTGGTCATGCACTATGGACTCTAATAATTTTTCAATGTCTGGTAACACATTTACTGGTCTCATATCGCTGCATCTTTTAGAATTTTTTATTTTGGGAACTGGTGTTATTGTAGAGCATTTCAAATTTTCAGGGAAAGAACTGCTTCTCAGTGAACAATTGATCCAATTTAATACAGGATATCCCAAAATTTCGAAACAGTTTTTCAGCACGTTTTTAGTAGTCATTTCGGCACAGTTGTTATTTGATTTTAAACTGTTTACTTTTTTTCTTAGATAATTCAATGATACGCTGTGAAATTTTGAAAGTGTATGCAACATTTCCCCCTGGAAACTAATTTTCATATAGCCAGGTGCAGCATTGGCAGTACCTACAATATCAACAATACTTTCCACAAAATATTCATTTAGTTTGTTTGCAATCACCAAAGAATTCGTTTCGGTACCGTTTTCGAATTGAACTTGATTTACACAATCATGCGGCTTCGAATTGATCAGTCTTTTTAAAGTCTTCCACATCTTTACACTGTCGCACTTGTTATTATCGATTTGTTTATCGTAGAATTTTCTTTTTTCTTCTCTAATTACATATACACATTTATTCCTAAGAGTTCTATATACCTCCCAATCATCATTTGATTTTGTGAATATACATTTATTGTATTGTTTGTATCTCAAATTTTGAGCTGCCTTAATATTCTTGTTATACCAGGGTGTATTTTTTGTCGAGCAAATCACTTTTTTATCAGTTGCAAGATCTAAACAAGTTTTTATATTTCCTATTATGTTGTCATATATTTTTTCCATATTCTCACCAAAATTCCAATAGCAGCCAGCAAGTTCTCGTTCAAGTTTTTCGTACTTAATAGTATTTACGATTTTCTTAATTTTTGTATCAGAAAAATGCCCTACCAAGGGCAGCATTGTCCAACTGTGATCGCTAACTTTAGGTGTATGTACAGCTTTAATCCCTGCACATTCGAAATTTACAATAACAAGATCTAACAAAGTCTCTGATAATGATGTTATTCTGGTACTCTCTTCAATTTTTTGCTTGAAGCCATAGTTGTTTATGGTTTCTTTCAATTTTCTTGTTTTCATGCTTTTACCATAATAATTTAAATTAAAATCACCTAAAAGTATTATAATGTTTCTAAAATTCCATATTTCTTCGCATTTTTCTTCAAAAAACGTTAAAAATGTATCTGCATCACTGTTTGGTGAACGGTAAAAAGTACAAAGATCATAATGTTTCCCAAATAATTTGAACTGTATATGTGCATACCAGTATGCATAGTCGAAAGTGGTACAATCGAATAATGTGATCTGTATTTTGTGGTAAACATAAATCACTACACCTCCAGTATGTCTGGAGTTGGAGTTGCATCTGTAGGTTTTATAATTAGTAATTTGTAATTCACCATCAGTGATGTCTTCTGTAGCATGTGTTTCGGTAAGACATAATACAAGTGGTTTTCTCCATCTTAAAAACTGTTGAACTTCATCAATATTATTCAGGACTCCTTGTATGTTTAAATGGTATATTGAGTTATATTCATCACTCACAGATTTAGCCACGTCTTGCAAATCTGAGCTTAGTAGTTGCTATTCATTTGCATAATTAATTTTTTCCCTCTCACGTTCAATTTTCCTTTTATATACTTCACAATTTTTGTCAAATGGTCCATGATTAATAGGTAATCCTAGATTAAAATCCTGGTTTGCACTTTTACAATTTGGACAGCATTTGTACATTCCACTGGTACTACAGTTTTCTGTTGAATGTCCTTCTAATCCACAAGTAAGACATCTTCCTGATTTTGTGCAGTATTTAGCTGTGTGGTTAAATCCGGTACATTTATAGCATCGCAAAACATTGATGTACTCGAAAACAGAGCAAACAGACATGTCGATAAAAATAACACCCTGATTCATAACACACTTAAAAGTCACAGCATACACTTCTAAAATTGCTTGATATTTAGTTTTCATTTTCTTGACTGTAATTACTCTCATGTGTGAATTTTCTTGAAAAGATTCATTTTGTGATTTTATTGTATTTATTAGCTCGTCTTCTGCATATTCTTGACAAAATCCAATAACTTTGATTTGTGGTTTTTTACTTATCTCTGAAGTTTTCACTGTATATGTTTCTGGCATTTTTGATTTTATTTCATTATGTAGCTTCGCGTTATCATCTTTTGTTTTACATTGGATTTTCACCCCACCATCTTTCAATTCATAAACTTTTTCAATAGCAATTTTCAAACTGGTAGGATTCACAAATTTTGCGATGTCTTTCTTTGTGTTATTACACTCTTGTTGGTTATTAGGCTTAACAATGACTGTATTTGTGGGTTTTAATACTGGTGATTGTTTTTTTGCTGTACATGTTTGTAATGGTACGCATTGCTGCTTATATTCTACCATTTTTGTAGGCGAATTAACGGTTGAAGGCCCTGAAGCTTTAACCATATTAGCGTAAGTTGTAATTGCTTCTTGTGACGGCTGTTGCATTTTCCCAATTTTTTTGTTTAATTGGTCTATCTTTTCGTACAATTCTTTTATTAATTTCTCTTGACTCGAAATGGTATAATCTTTTAGTTTCAAAACTTCCTCTGTACAAAATCCCTTTTCACTCAGTGAGACCACACTCTCCACTTCCTCACTAGCTCTATCCTTTTTAGAGTTTTCCTCCATATTCAAACTAAAAATTCAGGAATCTCCTAAAAACCTTTTTTTAGCTTGACCTAATTTTTGACATTAGAAGTCAAAAAAGTATTTCCAGAATTAATTTTGTGCAATCTCTTCCGTGTGGGATCTGCAGCTGCAAACAGGTGTGGCGATATATATTTCGTTAATCTTCCCGGTGATCCTTGGTTGATATTTTTATGTGTGGTCTTTACCAATATTTCGTGTCTGTGTTGGAGCGAATAAAAAGAGCTAGTGTAGTAGTTAATATAGCAAACTAACTTGAGACAAGAAACCAATGGAATTATCACCAACACAGATTATTTGCACCCAAATCCTCACTATGCACCTATGCACTGTCCTTTCCTTCCAGCTATAGTATAATACTTAGCTCTTTAATAACGGCATCTCTGAAGCGGATGTTACATCACATCAGAGCCAAACATCAAGCCTCATGACGTTTAGGCATGACGTACAGCTACGGAACGAGTACACAACAAGCGTACAACAGCTAGGCCAAGTTGACATCTTGCAGAAAAACCTGCATAATGTTACAAAAAACCTATATAATGTCAAAAAGAACTGACATCATGTCACTTTTGAATATACGTAGTACACCTACCGGTAATGTTGCAACATATGTTTGACATTTTCGGCCTATTTTCATAGACAGATAAACTGTCGGAATCCTACTTAATTTAATGTGTGTGTAGATGATATAGCCGAGACATATAGCCGGGCCTATGCCGCAATATTTTCAAGATAGCTGATTTATAGTTGCCATAATTATAGGAAAATATTGGACAAAAGTATGGCTCCTTCAGAGGCTCCAGTTGAAGCGTGAAATGAACACAAAATTGAAAAGTGAAAACCCCACGTCGGATTTTATTTAAAACGAAATAAGTACGAAAGACAAACATTGAAATAATATTTTTTAGACCCAAGAAAATCCATCGGGGGCTGCCATAACCATTTCTGTCCCCAAATTCAAATAAGATGTAGTGTTATCAAAAAAGTATTATCTATCTCGTGAACATGCAGCAATTTATACCGATTAAATACTATTTATACTAATGTAGTTACGTACTTAACGTAATTATTATATATCTCATTCAATTACAAACTCAAGACTTGCTCATTTCAGGAGAGAGAATGGCAGCTCACGATGTTTATTCTTGAACTCAACGCTATGATTTCCTTATGTTTTGTTAGTTGTTTATTTTAAGTCGGAGGCTGTAAAAAATATTATTTAATCCTTTCTTTACAATATCTGTAATCTGTAGTGAATTTTCCAAAATCTTTAATTTTGTATTTATAACAGAAGACTTGTAACTGTATATTAAGCGATGAGACTGGTTTTTTAAATTTTTTTTATTCGAATAAATTAAAATTTAATATGGTCACCCTCAGATAACTTCCTTCTGAAACCATGCATGCCATGCCGTTTGCTAGGGGTGAAGCAGAGGCTAAAGGAGCATACCCGGTTCTGATGACATTTTTGGGCTTGAGAAGCTTTTGTATGAACTGAAAATAGTATATGGAAAAGGCTGTCACTATGATGCAATATTCTTATTTGTGGGGATGGCAGATAGACAATATTGCCACGCAAGGTGACAACGAAGACAGCACTAGTTTCTGCCATGCAGTCAAAAAACCGATTATTTTATTAAGCCTTGCTGCTTTGGATAAGACGTTTCGTAATATATTCTTTTCTCTTCGACCACTCTAAAAAAGTTTCTTATTTCTGTTCCCTGTTAAACGTATTCTATGGGTATTTGATAATAATAGTAATAATAATAATAAATTGCCTTTATACGATTCTTTTGCATAATATGTCCAACATTGATAAGTGACTAAAATTTTGAGAATCGAATCGTTGGAGTGTTACCATGATGATATTTTTCAACTCAACCGTACATTCTAATATGAAAATGACCTGAACGGCTCAAAAATGAATATCAGCGATATATTACTATAGATTTATGTTTTTTTTTTGTAAAACCAGATAAATTTATCGTATGTGGCCAATTTATTTCAAAGCTAGCAAGGTAGATTGAGTGGCAGAGTGGTGTGGGAGTGTTTATGTACTGGTCAGTAACCACGACTTTAGCTTCTTTTTAAAATTGTTGAGATTACAATTTCGAAATTCATATGGATATTGTATAACTCGACAGCAGTATAGGAGAAGCTTTTTTTGTAGAGAGACATGAAGTGCTTAGGTATAACTAATAGTTGTCGGTTTCTGGTAGCCAAGTTATTGATGATTTCAAATTTGTTGAGTTTATTTAAAAAATATTCTGTTTTTTTATTTACTAAAATTTTATGAATCAAACATAATCTTTGGTAATTTCTGATATTCTCCATGTTCATTTTATAATTTAGTTACTAAGTGCATGCTATTACAAGGGTGTACAACTGAAAATCATAGTAACTCTAGTTACGACTAGCATTGAAATTAAACGAATATGCTGTACTATAAAACAATAAGTACCTAGATCCGATAAATAATAATCTCGAATGCTGAAAGTAGTAAGACTACTTGGTTAAAGTTTTACGGTTCAAAAACGCAGTCAAATGATTGTCATCAAAATATCTATAAGTTACTCGTTTTTTCGCTTATAATTCTTAAATAAAGATTTAAGTAACTTAACATACTAGGTTTCGTTATTGTATTTATATGTCGGCGTCAAAGGCTAAAATCCGTCATTGCCTAAAATGCCTAGTCAATCCCCGTATTGCCGGAAAACACCGTAACAGTTTGATTATTACAACGTCATTGCCTGTAATGACTGAACAACTTCAAACACCGTAACAACCACATTAGTTTTGTTACTGCATTCGCCTATTTTAGTCAAATGCTGTAATCAATACAACAGTGCTGCTCCAATGTAGTACATAATATAATAATGTACTATTTTGTCACTAATATTAAAAGAAAAATAATCAAGAATGAATTAATTTAAAAGGAAAGAAGACTAGATTTAAACGTTGTCTTTATTATTACATTATTGTGTGAAAGCATCGAATGAAATATAAAACAATAAATACACATAAAAAAAACAAAATGCTGAACCGCGAGTAATGAAAAACGGATAAAACTTACATAGAACTATCTTATATTTTGTATTATTTCAAACATTATTCGTTAGCGCATGTTGAACTTCGACGGCACCTTGAATTATAAAGAAGTTTTTTTTAAAACAAACACATCTATTGGATAAACACTGCTATATCGCAGAATACAAAGGACTATACGTATACTTAAGCAAATGAGCACAAAACTGGTACAATGAATGACTGAATTAGGCAAATGCAGCAATGAAGTTAATATGGTTGTTACGGTGTTTGACTGAAATTGTTCAGTCATTACAGAGAATGACTGTAAGAGTTGTCCTCACAGGCTTTCAAAATTTGGAAAATTTCCACGATTTTCGATATTTTTAACATTCTCAGAACTCTACTTTCTGGATCTCCAATATTTTTTAAATTTCTGAACTCGGAAATTTTGAAGAATTTGAAACTAGTGGATCTTTTAAACGGTTAAAAATTAATGAATTTCGAAAATGATTATTTTGGAATTTAAAAAATTAAAATTTTGAAAACTGAAAATTTGGAAAATACTCCAAATGCTGAAAATCTGTGTTGATAACTGCCACATACTACTGTGACATGCAAATGTTCCGTCCACCATCATGGAAGCGTTAGTGATTGTTTCAAACCCATCACAACTCAAATGGCACTCAATTTTCAAGGAACGTCTATAAATATCGTGTCTACCTATCTGGGTCATGACATCTCTGCAGGTCGAATCGAATCTCAAACAATCTCATGCGGGAGAGAGGTGGGTTTCGGAAAATATCATGTGATTTTTTCTCGCAAGAAACAGGAAATCGTTAGAGACGCCCCACGTAATTAATGAACACTTCCATTCTTCAATATTTCCTATGGAGAGCCATTAAGAATCTAAGATGCCCACATAGAGAGTGTTTCTCTTAAAAATCACCAGCACTTTATAGCGAGGAGGTTGCCTTTAGTTGCACGTAAGTACAGGGTATATGTACAGAAAATATTTACTGTTTCAAGACTAAATTAAAGAATATTTCACATCTTGTGAAAAATGTTTTTATTGAAAATGAACACCAAAATTGCAGATTTAAACATCGTTTATTCTGAGAAGGATATTATCTTCTAGCACTGAACATAAGTGCACGCACATTTTTTTACAACCTCGGGACAAAGGAGCGGCCGTATCGGCCAGTTTTGGATGTTCGACACAGTTAGGATGGGAGGCCGAAGTCAGGCAGGTCTGTCCGGCACATCGCGCGGTGGCATCATGGAGGAGAGCTCTGAGGATTAAAGGCCGTTGGTGTAGCGGTAGAACAGAGCTAGATCGCCGACGGCCAGCCGGTGCGAAAAGGTTCCGAGACTGTCTGTTAGAGAATAGTCATCGATCAGCCGGACCGCCCTCCTCTGGACAGCATCGATCATAAATAATGTAGTATGGACGGCAGCACCCCAAACGTGTGAGCAATACTCGAGGCTAGGTCATGCGGAGAAAAGCCCTAAACAAATAGCCCAGATTTTTCCTAGCAGCTGCCGCTATTGACCCGATGTGTCCATGTCAGATTAAGTCCTAAATGATTTGGACTACGACCAGTCGAAATGAACGGCTCTTTGGCAGAACTCGGTCATTCATCAGAACAGCACAAGCGCTAGGACGCTGTTTGTTTGGCAATATACAGTACTGTGTTTTAGGAGCATTAAGATGTACAAGGATGTTGCGTCCCCAAGCAGAAACGCTGCTAGTCTTTTTTTTGTTGGAGTGTCGGAGCCGAGACCGATGCTTGGAAAACAACCACGTTGACGTTGTGGCCACCCATCTGCAAAGCTTCTCTGGGAGGCTATAGGATGGAAGTTTGGATAAGAGGGTAGCGTACCACAGCTGATCGAACGCTTTCGTGATATCAAGAGCAACGACATGAGCCTTACCATAAGCCTAGACGAGTTTACTCCATAATTCCATGACGTAAGCTAGGAGGTACCCTATGAATTGCTTGTTCCGGAAACCATACTGCCTGTCGCTAATCAAGCCGTGACGTACGAGGTAGTCCAGAGGCTCGCGACTTATGCACCTCTCCTCACCTCACTTTACTTATAACAGAAAGCAGAGCTATAGGCCTCTAGTTGTAAGAGTCGGTCTTAGATCCTTTTTTGGGATGTGTTGGACTTGAGAGCAAATTTCCAGTTTTCTGGGTAGGTGCCGGATTTGTAAGATGACTTTGAAGTTGAGTCATTAATTTTAGATAATGATTGTAGAAGGAAGATAAACCAAAATATGTGTGTAAAAATAAAAAAAAATTAAAAAAAATGTTACCTTGTTTTATAAAGTACATTATACATTAACAAAGGCACGAGGGGTTGGTTGCACTCGATTAAATAAGAATCATGTCCACAAGTTCAGCATTTTCGTAAACATGTGCCATTTTTTATTTGATTTGAGCCACGCAACAAACACCACTATTCACTCACGCGTTACCGACTGAAACATTGACTGACATCGTGATAAACGTTTCAAATTCTTTCGCTTTTTTGTTTCCGATGCGATGAACAGATAAGGCGGATTATATCCGTTGTTGCCAAACACGAGCACATAATATTATTATTGAGACAGGGCGGTACTCAAACTTCTGAAGGGCTATAACTTTGTTAATTTAATTTTACCAGAAAAATGTTAAAGGAAAAAAACATTTCTTTTGATCAGATCTACTCACTGTTAAAATAAATGACTCAACTTCGGAGTCACCCTGTATAGTAAGAAGAGACGCAAAAGAACTGGAGCAAGCTCCGCTGCATACCTCTCCAATACAACGGCAGGAATCAGACCAGACCAGAAGCTTCGTTGATTTTCCGAGCAACAAGAGCACCCGTCTCATGGTCTTATGCCTGGATGTTACTTCCCGCATAGTGTAGGGAGCCATTTGAATCGACGACGGCACTTGAGCGGGGGGGGGGGAGGGGGGGGGAGTCGCTGGACGATGGTGGAGTTTACAGCAAAGACCTTGGCAAGCACTTCCGCCTTAGCCTTTGAGTCGGTTACAATCGTTCCATCCTGACATGAAAGTGGTGGAAAGCCCAGACATTAATGACATCCTACTCGAAAAAAACCGCAACAATATTTGACATTTGCACACGTTAAACGTGAACCACCGCTTCCATTCACGTCGCTCAGGTGTGCGGGTCATAAAACGTGTAATGCTGCCCAGCTCTCACATCACGAAGACTAGAGATAGGAGGTTAAACTGCGTAAGGGATACACGTCTTCATATGAAGCCAATCCTGTCGCCAAGATGGCTCTCGAAAATCTAGTGGGCGTAGGACATGGCGTAGAGTGCCTGTGCCTTGAAAAATGTTAACATAACCTGCCGAAACCTTTATATGCATTTTAGTCATATTTTGCCATGTTTTTTTAGGTTTATTAATTCGTGGTTTATTGATATTATCCAATATTTCTTGCAACATGCTCGAAATGTCAAAATTGGAGTTGGAGTTATGGTGACATCAGCAGAGAGAGATTCATTTTCTGAGCAGTGTAACAGCTCACTTCGATATTTTTGGCTTCACCCCCACTCCATGAGTTTAACACCCTATCTCTAGTCTTCATGCTGCATACCGTAGCCACGCGATAGGAAGCGTCATGTCACGTTCGACAAGAGCAAATTTCAAATGTCGCCGCGGTTCTCCTCGCATCGCTTCTCTTCAATGTGCGTGCAGGTTTATTGGATTCCAAATGCGCAATGTTTTGCTTGACCAAACTGTTGTGTCTTAGTATTACGTCACAAGGCAAACAACATGGTACTGTTGAGGTATCGGTGTATTATTTCTCGCGTTTCGGTCCATAAGAAATGTAGGTGCATCATTGGTACTCGATTATTGTATTGCGGAAGCACTTTTGGGCGGCTTTTCGGGATATCAAAGTCTATGCCTCAGCGCGTTAAGATTAGGGATTCATCAAGTCAAATAGCTTGATATTTTTATAAACTACTTCGCTTGGAAATAAAATTACTTGGAACGCTGATGCTTGACTTGGCTTTTTGGCTTCATAAAAGCAACCGTAGTACCATGATTCATTATTTTTTATTTTCAAGGTGACTTGTTTAAATTTGTTATTATAGTGTTATTTCAGCTTGAGTACATTGCCCTACAATCCTTCATGGTTGACGCCTATGGTGCAAAGCTAAGTGAAAATTTAATAAGGAGTCTTTATCTTATCAAATCGGTTTGACGCAAATTGTACGGGAAGGGAAGGAAGAAAGAAAGAGAACGGGAACCAATTACAAAGCGTCTGTTGATCAGATACGGTTTATTAATAAGACAAAAGCTTCTGTGGAGTCAGTTAACTAGAGACCCATTGCACTCGTTTTCTCATAAACGGGAAAGCGTTGTGATTCCGAACGAAGAGAAAATGTATATTCAAAAACAACCCGTTTTATCGTTTATCGTTTGATGAAGGAAGTTCCCATATTTGTTTGATCGAGTCCTTTAAGCCTAAAGTGTGAGCTACTCCAATGCCATAGTCACTGGGACTGGAAAATAATTCTTGTTCTTCTCGATTAATCCTGACCTTTCGATTCAATGATGGTCTTTTGAGGAATAAAACAAAGGAAAGGGAGCATTTAGCCAGCATAAAGCTGAATAGCAGTAGTCGTGGAACAGCTTTAGTTCGCATCATTTAACCGACAAACTATCAAATCTTACAGCCAGGTGAAAACTGCTGTCAAACTGAGGAAGCTATTCCATGGCTACTGCTATTCAGCATTAAAGCGCTCAAGCCCTCTACCCCCAGAACCTCACGGCCTAATACTCATTTTACATTGCCAATAAATCCATGGATTTTTTGAAATGAAATTCATCTTGGACTTCTTCACGCAATTAGGACTTGTTCTAAGTTTTGCTAAGTTTGACGTCAAATTCCATAGTGCCAACCTTGTTTACCTTTCCATTAATCCAAAAACGTTTCAGTTCACACATAGAACTTTGATATTACAGTATTCAACACTATGGTTTTAGTTTATGAGATTCGCCTATTTACCTCAAAATCAAAACCACAATACATATAAAATCACAAAATTTTTCTAGCAAGAATTTGTTGTGTGGCTGGCAGCACTGTCTACTAACAGAAAATCGGTGAACTTGTACATTGATGCAAAACACAGTCAGGATGACCTTGAAGAAATACATCTGCGTAAATTCGTGAAGGAATTGTTGTTATAAAATGGGTATAATAAGGTTTTCCTTAATATAAAACAGCATGTTTTATCGTGTGTGATATGTATGTATGCCCACCCTAGGGCAGATCGCGCCTGAGTAATCGAAATTGAGCACTCAATTGTCACAAGCGCGGTGGAATCTTAAAATTACAATGATAGCTTCCTACCATCCTAGTATGTTACAAAATCTTTAAGACAATTGTAGTAGCACGCTGTATAGGAATGTGATAATGAAAACGAAAAATAAGAGAAATGTCGCCTGGAAGACAGATAAATTAAATATATTGTCAATAAATGTGAATTGGACTTGAAGAAGGTCACCATTGGGACCGAAACGTCGTATAGTAAAAAAGAACTTTAAGCATATGTGGTTTTGATTGGCTAGACAAACATGGGTGATTATCAACATAAAAACCACACAATACGATGTCAGACGTTAAATCGACTTGGTATATGTCCGTTACTTGAAAGAATGCTTATTATTCGCACATCTTACGTGTATCTTTGTCCGACCAAATGTATCACTGTTTCCATTAATTTTCCATTTTAGCTCCATTCTGTGACCCTGTCATATACAGGGTGGCGCATCGAAAACGAAACAGACGCATTTACTGGCAGCTCAGTGTTTTTTGAAAAACGCTCAGACCCGTCGATTTTGTTTTCGAGGGGGACACAAGTTTGGCAAAAAATTACGTTAGCACGTACAGCCCCCTAAGCGGGGGTGACACCACCCCCAAAATCTTAAATGGAAAGGGTCGAGTGATACCTTATTTTAAAGATCTTTCAATTCCCTTTATAATGATATAAAATGAATGTACTTCAGTTCAGTAGTTTGGAAGATTTATCGATTTAAAGCTTAAATAAAACTAATACATCTTCATTAGTGGAGATCAATACATTTGGCAGCAAAGTAATTTAAAAATTAAGAATAAACTGACCCGTTAGGCAAGTAAATGTTGAAAATGGCCACCATGACTCTCCATGCAATAATAAAAATTTTGGTCAAAACGTTGCCGCACATTTTGCAATATTTGAGGAGTAATTTGAAGGCACTCATTCACAATTCTTTGTCGCAGGTCGTCTAATGATGTTGGCTGAGTAACATAGATTTTGCTTTTTAAATGACCCCATATAAAGAAATCCAAAGGTTATAAATCTGGTGCTCTTGGGGGCCATTCAATGGCACCTCTTCTACCAATCCATCGATCTGGAAACATCTGATCTAAATATTGTTGAACACGTAATGCGTAATGTGGTGGGGCACCATCCTGTTGGAACATCAACCTATTCGCAATGTACCGCCGATCATTCCGATTTTCAATTATGGCTGTTAATGCAGGATTTATGGCGTCTTCCAGTAATTCCAAATACATTTCACCGGTCAAATTTCCAGGTAAGAAAAAAGGACCAACTAAACGATCGCCAAAGGTACCAGCCCACACATTTAATGTTTGTGGCTGCTGTGTATGAACCTCATGATAAATTCTGGGGTTAGAATCGGACCAATATCGGCAGTTATGACGATTTACTACGCCATTTAAAAAAAGGAGCATTCATCGGATAAACAAGTGTTGTACAGAAAATGTTCATCGTTTATAATTCGTTCACTCATATCTTCACAAAATTGTAATCGCCGATCAAAATCGTGTTCAATAAGTTCTTGTACCAGGTGAATTTTATACGGATGAAAACAATGGGCCTTTATAATCCGTTGGACAGTACGTCGACTAATACCACACACAGCCTCCAATTTGCGGGTACTTAACGTAGGATCTACATAAACTTGCCCTAAAACCCCCACTTCTATTGCTTCGTTCCTTATTGGATTCCCAATGTTGCGTTTTTATTGGCGACTGACCCAGTTTCCCGAAATTGTCGCTCATTAAATATTTCTGCTGTTCTATTAGCGCACCGATTATTTCCGAAAAATATTTCGGTAATTTCAACTCTTTTTGCTGTGGAATATACTATGGTTAATTCATGTAATAAAGCGTTACAAGCTATTTTAGCAACAAAGTTTGGTCAAATCAATCGCAAACTATGTACTAAATTCCTATTTAAAATAAGTACCAGATATTTCCTTATCTTTCTTCAAGAAATAACTTTTTTGCCACAAAAAACGTTCCAATAGCTATTTTCAACATCAAAATGATAAACAAACCATGGACGTAGTAAAGAAAAGTATTTAGTTATTAAGTCAATTCTTTTAGTCAAATTTCTTCTGAAAGTAGTACAAACTAATCTTATGTACCTATTATAGTCTACTTTAATTTTAAATCAATAAATCTTCAAAACTACTGAACTGAAGCTCATGTATCATGCATCATGCATCATTATAAAGGGAATTGAAAGACCTTTAAAATAAGGTATCACTCGACCCCCCTTTCCATTTAAGATTTTAGGGTTGGTGTCACCCCGCCCAGGGGGCTGCACATGTTAACGTGATTTTTTGCCAAACTTGTGTCCCCCTCTAAAACAAAATCGACGGGTCTGAGCGTTTTTCCAAAAAAAAACTGAGTTGCCAGTAAATGCGTCTGTTGCGTTTTCGATGCGCCACCCTGTATGTAATACTCACAAATAAACAAGTGAACCTCAAACATGGTCGATCGTCATGCTATAATAATGAGATAATATTCCTCTCCACGCGAACGTACAATTGCAAACGACTTCCTTTTATGTTCTGGGGTCTGGAAATTTCCTCGCCAATTATTATGTTCGATGGTTTTCTCTATCAGCGCCTTTCATATGAATTAATTTTCTTCGTATATTTTCAGACGAGATAATAAGTCACTCGTGATTCTGAAAAATGCAATTTCATAGAATCTGTCATAAATAAGCTTGGCTTGTTGCACATGTCACAAACAACCAGTTCGTTTATAGTATCGAAAAAAGAAAAGGCGACTGAAAGTTCACAACGAATGTTGCCGTAGATGTAGGTCTGGTAGCAAACACCATCAGAAATGGCCTTCAAGGTTAGGTTAGGTTAGGTTTCTTGTGAGTGCATCAATAACGAACCTTCAATGCGACTCTTTGGTATATTGTGGCTCACACCTATTTATATTTCCCCCTTGATAATATAAGAAACACAATATAAAATACAATCAGCATGTTTTTGCTCGCCAACAAATGCGGCAATACATACTTTGAACTTGTCGAAATGCTTTTTTAGTGAAGGATGGAATTTAGGCTGAATAGCTCGGCTTGTTTGTTTTCTGTTTCTGTAACCATAATCAACCGTATTTAACATTATTTCATGCTTTTTAGCAATCGTCAGTATCGTAAGGTCTAGTCATTTGGAGTAATTGACAAAAGTATATAGACAAATTAATATTGTGCTGTATTTCTTTTTTAACTTATTTTACTAATACATCAACCTGTATACATAATTCGTTATAGCATAGTACTCACTTATACATAAATAAATTCATTAGACTCCCTTCAATAAAAATTAACTGAAAAAAACTGGAACTATGAAGGACAAAAACATATAGACAAAGTAAAACAATTATAGAAAAAAGAAGCAAAGTTCATTGAATTATAGAAAACCAACCATGTTTGTGTTAATATTTTGTAGCATAACCATTATTATCAACCACCGCCTGGCATCGTCTCGGCATAGATTGTAGAAGTTTCTTGATATAAGATACATCAATCTGTCTCCACTTTTGCTCTAAAGCGGCAAACAGTTCATCCTTGACTGAATGATTTTTATCTCGATTTATATCGGGAGGCTGTGAAGGCCATTTGAGAATTGGTATTTTTTCATCCAGAAAGCATTTATTTATTTATTTATTTATTTATTTATTTCCAACAGGTGAAACCCAATTACAGGAAACGCTGAAAAAAAATAACAATTAAAGAGACATGGTTGTTGGACTTAAATCTATAGTATCACACATTCTAAATAAGATTGGATGATCTAACGTATAGCAGTTACTAATCGATGCACAACTGTCACTGTAAATATCACACGATTCAGTAACACTGTTCATGACGCAGCACATGAGATTAATTGGCGATTTTGTTATAACATTTGTACGGCCAGCTTGACAATAGAATGCCGTTTGTTGTCGACTCCCTAGCCTTGGAACGCGGAAACATATTTTTTCAAGTAAATTTTGACAGTCAATTTTATTGTGAATGAGGCCATACAAAAACGACAAAGCAAATATGTTTCGTCTTGTTGACAGTGAATCCAAATTGAAAAACTCTAATAGGGCACTATGGCCACAACCTTTTTCTGGATAAGAACCTGTGCATTTAAGGTGAAAATACTTTAAAGCTTTACGTTGAATGGCCTCAAGGATCACGACAGAATTTTGGTATATAGGAGACCAGATCAGAGTCGCCAGATTTGAAGTGTGCTTCGGGTAATTATTTTGCTGGAAGATTGATCTTAAGGGCATATTGTCTTCCATATAGGGTAACATGACATGCTTTAGTATGTCTGTGTATACAAACTTATCCATAATGCCATCTATTCTATATAAGGTCCCATCCCAAACCCTGAAAAGCAAACCCACACCATAACAGACCCGCCTCCATGTTTGACAGTGGGCAAAGTGTACTTGGGGTTCAATCTTTGTCCACTAGGACATCTAACGTAATGAAGACCATCTGATCCAAACGTATTGAACTTGGATTCGTCACTGAAACATACCCTCTTCCAGTCACAGATGCTCCAATCAAGACGCAACCGTGCAAATTGTAATCGGTCCTTACGGTTGTTCCTCGAGATAACTTCAAATCATTTAATCTTCTACTTATAGTTTTCGTAGAAACACTGACAATTCCTTTTGTCTCGGTTTCGGCTTTTATTTGTCTTGGGGTTTTAAACGGATCTTTGGACTAAATTACTTTTATTAATGTAACTGATCTAGCATTTAGTTTTCTAGGCCGACCACTTCTCTTAGAGGCTTCCAAGATGCCTTTTTGTTTATATTAGTTCAATATTGCCCAAACTGCGTTACGCTTCAGCTCCAAATTTTTGGCAATGTCGACTTGACGTTGGCCATCTTTGTATAACTCATCGAAAGAAATTTCTGGACCACGCGGCATGGTCTTAAAATCACTCGGCTTATTCCACAATACTTGATGATCACAAACTAATCCTCTTCTGACAAGAAACTGTACTAAACTAATGTTGAAAAGAATTTGTCCACATATTTTTGTCCCTCATAAAAAAGTGCTCATATTCAGACATGTATTGTGTTCATTGCAGATAATGTAAAAACAAGGAATTTAGTTTTTCTACTAATAGCAAATTTGTTTATGGAACAATGAAGTATGAATTCGTTTAGTAAAGGAATTTAGGTAACTATTCATATTTGTCTATATACTTTTGTCCATTACATACAACGGAAAGGAAACAGACGAATATGGGTCACTATTGTAGTGCACGAAAGTGACACTGCCACCTTTGAGCTGCTCTTTAAACGTGGTACTACAGACCCATACGTCGGTAGCCTGGAAGCTGTAAAGAAGTGCATGTAATTTTCTGCTACCGACGTAGGGGTCAACAGTGCCGCGTCTGGCGAACTACTCGTAGGTGGCAGTGTCACCTCCCCGCGCACAAGGCGGAGTTTTTTCTATGTATGATTTGAATGTCTGAATTCTGACGAGGTTTATGAATTGTGATATTTCTTCAAGGCCGGCGAGAACCTCCACCTTTACGTCACCGTAACTGACGGCCAATTCAACGCGAAGAGCGAGGTGAACGTGAACATCCTGTCCAACACAGCCCGTTACAATCCGTCGCAGCCGAAACGTCCACCGATCTTCGGCTCCAACGGTGGATTTCCCCCGGGGCTTCTGAATCGTCCTCCACCACCTCCGCCAGTGTTGCCCCCGGGATACGGGGCTGTGCCCGCCAATGGGCAGAGCACGCAGACAAACGGGAGGCCCTACTTCCAACAGAAGACGTATCCGGAAGTGGACCGGAAGCAAACGGTAAGGCGGCATTCAAGAGGTAGGAAAGTTGAGCACCTCCTCACAATGAGCTAGTTAGTCTACAGCGACGACCGTCGTTTTTTAAATAGCTTACTGTGATAAAAGTCCTATGAACCTGCCTACGGTAAATCTTTGAAGAATGTCACTATAGGCAGGTACCAAAATGGAAGAGAGCAGCGTGATGCAAACGTATGTCTTTGAGTACGGTGCGACTAGTGTCATGGATAGGGATGGCAATTTTTAAGAAAGCATCGATGCTAACATAATATACCATCGTACCAAGAATGGCTTCCATTTATAAAATTAAATACGTCGGTGATATCGATGTATCTAGGCAAAGGCTATTTCGTCTGAACCTAGTTTTTGTGCTTTTAACTCAGCGATGAATTCATCGACTGCAATCGGTCCCAGCTAACGAATTCGAATAGGATAGAAGGAGCGAAACCTATACGGGGTGTCGCAAAGTTGGGGTTTTCCTTTCAGACCCAACTACACTTGATATAACAAAGCTAATGTGTGGTGAAACGTGAGCGAACAAGTAAAAAAAATAAATGAAAAGGTTCTCACTATTCAGTAGAATTAAGGCGGCTCCGACGCAGTGAGTTTCAGGCCATTTACAAGGGTTTAGCTGCTTCGGAATTGACGCTCCATTTTTCTATATATTTGAATAAAATTTATACAGTATGTTCAGAAGACAATTGTCCAGGGTGCTATAGAGCCACTTTTCTAAAAAAAAATTTTTTTCAGGAGTTATGGTGGGTGGAAGTGCAGATAATTGTTGTTCGACTTCTCGATTTTTTTAAAAATAACCCAGAGGAAAAAACGAAAAAGTGGCTCTATAGCACCCTGTGGAGTCTTGTTTTGAGTGCACTGTGAAAATTTCATTGAAAAATATTCAAAAATGAAGCGTCAATTTTGAAGCGCGAAAACCTCTGCAAATAGGCTTTTACACGAATTTTATACACTATCTCGTGCTGCCAGTCGAAGCAACGCGGCGGTGTGTAAGGACTAAGAAAGGACGTATTCAGATAATTTGTTGTCCCAAGTTAAACAGCAGCAGTTTTAACGTCGGTCGTTCGAGATAAACATCGGACCATTAAGTGATATTTTTAATAGACTTCAATGAAAGAGGGGAAATTTTTAATCGATTTTGATCATTTCTTTTTATACAATAGGCCATGCTTCAGAGGTGATACCACAAAAAATCATTTTTGTTCAATCACTCCAATATGGATATCAAATGGAAGCACTTGTACAAAACAGTAATACGAAAACAGTTTCAAATCAAGATGGCGGCCGTTACAAAATGGCGGATAACATACTTGCTAATATCTCAAATAAGAGTCGTCGCCTTGTAGAATACAGTACTTCACTAAAAATTTGATTCCAAGATTGCCGCCGTTTCGAAATTGCGAGTTACATACTTTTGTACAAAACCCCCAATTTACATATCAAATACAGAACTTTGTGACCAAAAGTTTCCAGGTGGTTCCAGGGTCATTGGAGGCGGTAATCTTTTTAGTTAAAAATAATATAGTGAACGCATTTACCACAAATAAAATGTCACTTGCTGTTTAGCTTTAACCTTATGGAGTATCGTAGAATAAACTTAACACGATAAGCGTCATGAGATATAATGCGTGTGTCGCACCTCATTTGGCGCTTTGGGCCTCGTGACACACATGATATGTCTCACTGCTGGCAGTTATATTTGGCCGCGTAACGTAAGACGTGTGCCATGCTGATGTGATTTTCTTACGGGAACCAAGAGTCCGTGGCCTGAGGGACCAAATTATACTGAATTGGAAATGAAAACATTAAAAAACACGTTGTTTATAGAGTTTTACAAAAAGAGGATATTCTACAAATCTAAAACAAAAAGCAAATCTTATAAAATAATCAGACATTCTCATTCAAAAATGAACAAAGTAATTTCACAGCAAATCAGTAAGTTATGGTAAATGTCGATATTCTAACGAACACAAATATGGAGGAACTCTTATAAACTAAACAGATTGACAAAGTCTTATGCAGGGATAAACAAAATACTGGTATAAATAAACAGTAATACAGATAATAATGGAATTACTACAACTACTATCTGATTCACTACCACTTGGAGAATACGCATCAGATAAGTATACATCCCCACATAACTCAGTACTGCCACTCTCTTCATCCGATAGTATTTCATTACACAATTGTTCAAGCCTTTTTTGCTCCGCTTCGTAATGCGACATCACAAATTTGGTATTCAATAATTTATAAACAGTAAAGCAATTTGGACAAGATGACGTACAATACCAACAACGCTTCAATAATAAATGACACGAAACAGTGCTCAACGCGCGACATGATGCAAGTCTTGACTTGCAAAAAACGCGACGCGACTTATGTGCCACGCGACCCGACTGGTCTGTGGGCCACGCGACATACAATTAGTACCTCAGAAAAAAAAATCAAAAAAGGGGAAAAATCATAGGATTTGAGAAAAAAGTCAAGTCAAAATATTAAACCGAAACTTAAAACAAGCTAATTTGACAATAATAACAGTTTGGCCCAGTGGACTGGATTTTCAGATTCTACTGTGGCGCTTAACGTGTCAATGTGACATTTCAATATTCGCCATCTAACAGACTAGATAAAGCTAGCCGATGCTACGTGCTATTGAGCCTGACGATTGACTTTTATTTAAATAAACAATATATACATAATATACAATAAATAGTGAACATCTGGTACTAGTACCAAAATGGAAAAGATTAGCATAACATCTCGCACATCGCTGCTAAAGCGAGATCTGCACACCGCATTTGCCGACACGAAGGGGTTAGTAACGGCGTACAATGTAATATGCTAATCTCTTCCATTTTGGTACCCGAGTACAGCAAAAATAGCCAATTCTCAAGAACTCTTTAATCAAATTCAAGCGGATAACCAAATGGAAATGGTATTTACCATTTTGGGTTGGTATTTACCGATCCGTTCAAGCGAGTGTAGTTATCAGTTTGGTTATAAGATCCGTGACGTCACGAATCAGCTGTTATATGTCATAGTTATCACCGCAAAATTGTGGTATTTACCCAACTCAAGAGTAGTTTTATATTTCTGGTTATTATTTGAAATGTGACAAGTTAGAATTCTGCCGGGTATTGGATATTGTTATTGTACTTCAGCTTCATTTTTGAGAAAATTGATACAGGCTGACTTCAGTTTTACCATAAAGTGGAGCACCTTATTAGTTATACTCATTTCGGTTGTTGGGGACACTTTAAATGTAGTTCCTATGCTTAACAAAGTATCCTGTGTAGCCATATACCACAAGAATATTAAAATATGGCCATATAAACTCACTAGATGATATCCACCTGTATACGGTTTTGCTAATTTCTTTTTTCATCATTTCTGCTGAATCAATAAATGTTTTCTTTGACATGCGGAAAAATTTAGAGAATTGAAAGTTATCATAGCTACAAAGCCATGGTTCCATCATTAAAAAAAAAATCTGCAAAAAACATTTCTCTCATGAATATTATGAAAGGTTTCTTATTTAAACTTTCCATATACAGTTGTAGACGAAAAAGCACCGATTATTAAGTGATAATAAAAACAATCAGAGATTATATACGCGCTTTTCTAAAATAAACAATTTGCAACAAAACCGCGGTTAAAACCAACACGTTCAAGCGATTCGTGTAACTGACGTCATCAACCCGTGTGTCATCTTGAACCATATTATAACCGCAGCACATAACACAGAAATTTTGGTTATTCGCTTGGATTTGATTTTTTTCTTGTTCAAACGGTTCTCTTGTGCCTTCAAGATGGGATCGCGGATTGGCATATTTCTGCTTTTTCTGGGATCGACCAGTTCTGGGAGCAAGCAGTTCATGTAGAAGAATTTCAATTTCTCTTCCATTTCATTTTTCCAGAAAACGTCATCCTTTCGAATGACGTCTATGTTCAAACCATACGGGGTCCAAACACCAAGCACACAGTACTCTCTTTGTGCAACGTGTAGCTGCCCTTGAATTTGGTAATACCACTTATGCTTTTTATTTATTTCATCGTTTATCCAAAACGTAATTTTTTTGTTCAGAATGCCCTCTTCAGGGGCTATTTCTCTAGCAGACCATGGACATTTAATTTCTAGCAGACCTTTTTCGCCTATCAAACCATCTGGCGATGCTGCCAGAAATGGATGGGTCCTATCAATAAACAACCCGCAAGATTGTACTTCTGATTGCGAATATGATTTCTCTATTTCTGATTTTGCCACGCTTTCATGCTTTTTTCCATAGTCACATGCATTGCTAAAGAATTCGGTTGGGTATATTATGGCGTTTACTAGAGCTCTGCAACTTGTTGTATCTCTTCTTCTACAAACCTCACCAAACCGAGACGCAGTCAACCTCATTCTTCGATGAAGACGCCACAAATTGCAATCCTGAGATTTTGTGGCTTGCTCGATCTGGGAAATTTTGGAGTCGGTTTTTGCAAGTTTTTTCAAGAATTCTACCTTGGCAGCCTCTATCGTCGTTGCTCATGTCAGGCTTCTCACAGAATTCCCCATAGGATGCGTTCTCTTTAGTATCACTATCTCTGATTTTAATTTTCCTTGGTTTCAGCTTCCTTTTCAGATTTTTGTGCGCTCTCCTTTCTTCAACTTTAGCAATCAAAGAGGTTGGACTGAAACTAGGGAGTAGCCGCTTTTGGATCACACAAACAGGTCGCTGTGTATTGTGGCTCACTACGGCTGCAGCACATCTTCCTTGGTAGGATCTCTTCTTGCAATAATTAATCCGTTTACCCCCAATGAATTTAGCTATGATTCAGTTAAACTGCTCTACAATACTATTATCGACGTCATGAAGTAAACTTACTGCATTTTTAATCAGAATTGCCAGAAATGATATCAGCCTCTGGTGCAAATCTAAAAAAAAGGGTATACACACCTGAATTTGAAGATCCATGCCATCTGTCTCTGTTAGAGAATGCATATGCGAAACCTTGCTGTCATTTTTAAGCTAAAATAACATATAAAATATAGTTATAATAGTAACTACGTATAGTCTAATTTATTGGCAAAATGAATGCTAAAATTCATAATTGTTTTGGTACCTACTTTTCTCAACTCAACAATAACAGCACAACAATAACAACACAACAATAACAACACGATAATACAACAATACAATAACGGTAATAAGAGTAATAAGGGCTGAGTATACTATGCGCCAAAATAGGGAAACAGTCGTACGCTAGATCGTATATCCAAATCAAATCCGACTCTGTGCAATATGCAAATTCAACCAGGCACGCGAACAGCACACCTCTGCGTATTACTATCCTTTTCTAACGTAGAGCGCTTGCCTTGTCACAACGCCGTCCTACTAGCCTTTCCCTATCACCCCCCCGATTCCCCTCAGAAACTCTGCTTGACTGTGAGAGCGCCGTTAAAATGCCAAGTGCGGCTCTGTCGTAAAATCCGTATTTACATTGTAGTTGTACGCCGTATAACTGTACGCTTGCTGTGGACGTGATCGAGGGTTCAGGTTTGATTGAGTTTGCGGAACCCAATATATTGGTTCTCTTAAGACATAGTTGTATATGCTACTAAGAAAATCCGCTTATTTCCTCAAGATCTACACGTTGTGTAAAGAAAAATCCCAACTTTGCGGACATCCTGTATATTTGAAATGCATTGTTTGTCGTCAAATTTGCGTAGGTTTAGTACACACTTTTGACTCATCTGTCCACCAAAGTGACAACTTTGTATCAATAATGATACAGTTGCAAATATCTACCTTCATCAGGCTTGTGCCGATCTTTGCAAATTATGTAAGATGTCTTGAAATCGTCCAACACCGTAATTAGCTGCAAACTTTCGCATTTTTGAGAAATAGCACTAAAATAATATATATAATAATATAATATATATATATAATAATATATAATATATATATAACAATATATAATATATGTATATATATATATAATAACTTTCAAAAAATTGACTTATGTCAAGCGCACTTTGATTCTCACTATATACTGTAAGAACTGAGAGACAAACAGATCCCTGAGTGCCTCCTTCTACCTAGTCTGAATTAGTTGGTTCCAGAGGAATGAAAAAAGTAAAAAAAACGCGGCAAGAACTTCATGACAGGATAAAGAACAAAACATCTTTAACCGATTGCAATATTTTGGTTGTATTCTTAAATATTTTCCCGTATTATTATTTGTAAATCTGAATGCAATATAACAAAGAAGACTAATTTGAATGCTCAGTTTGACAGAGGGAGATGATAGACCGCAGTCTATCTAGCTTCTATGATGCCACAGGGGTACTACTAAACATATTTCTGTAGTCAGTAATATGGAAATCCTGTCAGCTTTGTAGCTACCATCACTCATTTGGAGACACCACAGTTGAGGTATGTCGATGTTTTTGATCACTTTGAAGTCAATGCATCGATGTACCGCCATATACATATAAAATCATCGATGCCGAGGCACAGACATTGGCGTAAGCATTGGAATATAATGCCTTATGCTACTCTACAACAGAGAGAAATAGGATCGGAGTTACGCTCCTTATAAAGAGCTATAGAACGAAACGAAGTACCTATGTCTTATGTTTTGCCATCGCAACTCTAGTAAAATACACCTTCCCTCTTCCTTCAAGCTTTCAGTGTCAGGTTCTCTTATTACCACTAAATGAAGGTTGGAAAATGGAAGAGCCTCCCTTGGGCGGCAATATTCGTTTATAACTTGGACTGCGAATAGTTTAAGAGCATCACACTTATCCTATTGAGTGAATTTAGCTCAATTTCTTGAGTTATTTAACAATAATGATGACGATAATAAACGTCGTTATTTTCATACAAAAACATAAAAAAGAATTTACCCTAATCGGGCGAGGTTCAGCTTTATGGGTGGTATTGGACAAAAAAAAGTGTTAGGTTTAACTTATATGTATAATCTTATCACAATGTACTTCTATTTTTTAGTCTATATTTATAGTGAGGTGCAACCATTTACTATAACACTCAGCCTGTTTTATGTTCACTTTTTTTGTTATTTAGCTATGCTACGTTTTGATTTGTTATGCCATGTGAACTTTATGTTTGCAATTTGGCCAAATGCTACTACTACTGCTACTATTACTACTACCACTTCTACTACTTCTGTGTTTGACTAGAGCTTCTAATATGATCTATCATCAACTATCATTTGCAACCATGCTTAATTCTTTTTTTCAGAAAAATCCCACCACTACTCAACTGAAACCAGTGGTCGTGAACCCTAGCAACCCTGTATCTGAAAAAACTGAAAAGACTGATAGTACTATAAACTCTACCTCCATTACAAGTAGCACCAGCATCACGAAGAACGTTGTGGAAATAACAAAGAATGACATCGGTGATGATGAAGAACTGATGGCCGCTCATCACCCAGTATTGTCGTCTTCGGAAATACCGGCTACGATTGTTCCAATTTTGTTGGTTTGTGGGATATTTGTGACCATTGGAATTGTTGCTGTTGTGTTCAGGAAGAAGATCTACCTTGGAAAGGCCAAGGACTCCAAAGATGATATGGTAAGTGTCAGAATAAAAAAACACTTTGAGGAACATTTTAGTGAGTGTGTGAAAATTTCATTCAGATCCGGGCAGTACTTTCCAAGGTATAGACGGGTCAAGGCCTTTGCGGACAGACAGACAGACAGACAGATCGATAGACATGCCGACGGAAATGAGTGGCATGGTTCTTCATGATGTAAATGTCTCATTTTCGAAATTTTTGGCGCCAGTAGGCACGAGAAGTAAAAGCTATTCGATATTTAATTTTCAAAACTACTCCTCACAGGAAGATATTTTTTGACTTTAGTGAAATTTGATGTAATAACGCACATTTTAAGAAGGTATATTCTTTTCAAATAGAGTAACGAAACGATATTTTTTGTCTAGTCAGCATTGAGAGCTTAATAATGTTTTAATTTTGCAGAGTAAAGAACCATCTGGAGGTATAGTTATGCAAGACGACAGCTTGAACATGCACGAATGGAGGGGACCCAGAGCTTTCAGCAATCGTTATGAGCCTTGGCAAGGAGATTCGAATAGAACACAGGTAAGAATTTTGCAGAATACTCGTAGTAATAGCAATGAATTGTATGTTCAAGCAACCTCTAGGTAAACTTGTTCTTTGTGAAACTTGAACAGGATTTTTGGAACTGGACTTCGACAATGTGATATTTTACAAATAATTCATTTCGATGGAAAGTCAATATCTTGCTTCTAGTTATATTTTTAATGTGTTCACTTTTTATATGAATCAAATGGTTTTCCACTCTGTCTTAGAAATGTCACGCTAATCCTGGAGAACACGTTTTGAGGTGTATGGAGCAAACCTTTATTCACAGAGTTTGACATAAGATAAACGGACGATCTATCAATGTCCGAAACAAAGTCGAATATGATCATGAATCATTTCCCGGGAAACAAGAGAACTTAGATACAATTTCTCGTCAGTACAGGAATTTTTTAAGACTTTTTCCAACACACAAGCAAAAAATGAGGATAAGTTGCATTATTATTGGAAAATGCTTAGAAACAATCTATTTCAAATACTTTTTACGTAGTGAATAACACTTTTGGTTTGTTGGGAACAGCGACTGGAAATACTACTGCTCAAATGTTTACTAGCCCTTCGAATCCGGAGGATAAGTTCCCTTACATTCTTAGTACCTTTGCAAAATTTTGAATAGCTAACAAGCATACGCTCTGCTACCGAATTTTCTATATACAAAAGACATTATCCGGTTTCTAAGATGCAAATATACTCTTATTACTCGTATATTACGATGTGGGGTTTCTGAAGTTCTACTTGTCTACGCTGTTATTGAAATGCCGACTACTTTTCTGTGTGATGTATTCTACCGACACCAATATTTGCCTTCGTTTTTTAAAATTGGAAGCAGGCCTGACTAATTTCAAGCATGAAAGATTTCATAAGATTCTGCCTTTTCCATTTACTTCCCACGCTTAATGGCGAGGAAATATTGTAATGGCGAAAAATTTCGAAAGGTTACTACTACGACAAGGACGGACAGGCTTTTTTGAAGGTTTTTAGACACATTTCGCACATCATAGATTTGCCCGTACATTTGCCCTTAAAACTTAAATATTCCTAGCAGACGAATAGCGTACCTATCGGTCGCGTCTGCTTCTGCTCTTGTCGGCGTGCTGGTCTTAGTAAGTGTTCTGGTATTTCCGCCGCGTCTCACTGGTCACTGGTGACCAGGTCAGGTATCGGGGAGAGGCAATGCTTCTAGATGGACTACCGGTAGGGCAGGGAAAAATATCTATGGACGTATATGATCTTGCTTGTCCGATTTTTTTCTCAGAGGGTATATAGCTTGTGTTGATGGCGTTGCGTGGTATTCGTCCTCACGGGCGACAAACTGTCGCGCCGCAAAAAAGCGCACACTATTGACGCGAGTTCAATGGAACGAGGGTTTGCAGCGCCCGCCAGTGTCATGTAAAATGCTCTTCAGGAATGTTGACGCTGCAGTTAACATTACACGTGATCGATACATGTTGTACACACGAACGTGTTCACACATCAAGTATTTATGTCTAATTCAGTAACTAACCGTGTGGAAGTTTTGAATAAATGTTTGTTCCTCTGGTGTAATAGCCCTTTCATTTTTTTAGAGGGTCACTATTTATATTTTGAACCACGGCAACACTAAGGGCCGTATCGTCAGTCGTTCCTACAATTGTAGGATGCCTTTATGACCTCCTTGATTTTCATAGTTTTCTACTGATACGTGCCAGCGCTCACTTTTGAGGTTATGTCACAAATGTTTACTTGCATCAAATTGTTCATGCTTTTGGTTTATATCTGTTTTTGATGATTCTGAAATTTCGTACAATTCAAAAACAAAACATAACTTCACAATAGGAGAGCGCTGTCACCGTCACGGAATAGTAGAAATATAAAAATATCCCAGCCTTTCTGAACGAGAGAAAATACTATGAAAATCACGGAGACCATAAAGGCGTCCTACAATAATTGTAGGAACGACTGACGATTCGGACCAAAGTGTGCTTAGGTTACATCTGACGTTTCCAATTAACAGTTAACATTTTCAAACATAACCTTCTTCATTACTTTTTGTTTTCTCATTTGAGTTTAGTGATTTGAAAGCTGTGTCCCAAAAGAATGGAATTAATTTGTCAACATTTTCGTGTAATGATCTACTTATTACAACTTTCGACGTGGATTATCAAGGTCAGGAGTACGTAACGATCAACTTACTTCAAACTTTAACGATTCTGTTCTGTCAGAAAACATTGATGATGTGCGCAAACTAAAAGAAGCGTTCTCGTCTTGTGACATATTGTAAGATTTAGACAGCCTTAGGTATTAGTTCCACTAGCACACATAAAAAGTTAAACAATCATTTGCTGTGAAAAATCTTCGTTCTCATTGCCTCCCGCATAACTTGACAAAAGCTCAAAAAGAGGCTCGTGACGATTTGTGTAAACAGATGCTCTAAAAATACAACGGCGTTACTTGTGTATAAAATTGTAAAGAGTTGAATTATGGATCTATGCGTATGAGGCGGAAACGAAAGAGTAGTCGACTGTATCAAGCCGAGCCAAATCCGACAAAAGTTCGTCGCACACGAAGCACTTTGTAGCAAATGGTCGCTTGTTTTTTCAGTGGCAACAGTCCTGTTGTCGAAAATAGGGAGAACCAACAAGCGTCGTCGGATCATTCTTCAGCAAGACAATGCGAGCTCCCACGTCTTTCGTGAAAAAATTGAGTATTTGATCACCCAAAACAGCGATTTAATTGGCCAACCTGCATACAGTCCTGATTACGCACTCAATGACCTGTTCCCCAGTGAAGTGACTGTCATAGACAGACTAGTTTTTTTTGTATTATATTAGGGTCAAGTCAAGTCCCAGAAAACTGGAAATTTGCTCATGTCCAATCCATCCCAAAAAAGGGATCTAAGACCGACCCTTAAAACTACAGGCCTATAGCTCTGCTTTCTGTGTTAAGTAAGGTGATGGAGAGGTGCATAAATCGCGAGCTTCTGGACTACCTCGAACGTCACGGCTTGATTAGCGACAGGCAGTATGGTTTCCGGCACCAACGATCCACAGGGGACCTCCTAGCTTACGTCACTCAATTGTGGAGTAAACTCATCCAGTCTTATGGTGAGGCTCATGTCGTTGCTATTGACATCACGAAAGCGTTCGATCAGCTGTGGCACGCTGCCCTCTTAAGCAAACTTCCATCCTATGGCCTCCCAGAAAAGCTTTGCAGATGGGTGGCTGACTTTATCTCTGGCCGCAAGATAGCCGTCGTAATTGACGGGTTCTCCTCTTCATCCCACAACGTCAACGCGGGTGTTCCCCAGGGATCGGTCTTGGCTCCGACACTGTTTCTCTTACATATCAACGACCTCCTTTCCTGCACGATCAACCCAATCCACAGCTTTGCTGATGACAGCACTCTACATGCAGGAATTCTGAGTGACAAGCCGATCTCTACCGCTGAGTTGGAAAAAAGAAGACTAGCGATGACTTCCTCTCTGACAAGAGACCTGGAGGCTATCACTGCTTGGGGACGCAACAATCTTGTACAGTTCAATGCTTCCAAAATGCAGTACTGTACTTTGACGAATAAAAAGCGTCCCTGCGCTCACCCGGTTTCGATGGATGGTCGAGTTCTGCCAAAGAGCCATGCATTTCGGCTGGTCGGAGTCCAGATCACCGAGGACCTGATCTGGCACGAACACATCTCGTCAATAGCTGCAGCTGCTGGAAAAAAGCTAGGCTATTTGTTTAGGGCTAAGAAGTACTTTTCTCCGCATGACCTTCTCACTCTATATAAGGCCCAGATAAGGCCTAGCCTCGAGTATTGCTCACACGTTTGGGGTGCTGCCGCCCCGACTACATTATCCATGCTCGATGCTGTCCAGAGGAGGGCGGTCCGACTAATCGATGACTCTTCTCTAACAGACAGTCTCGGGACTCTTTCGCACCGGCGGGCTGTCGGCGATCTGGCTCTTTTCTACCGTTACACCAACGGGCTTTGCTCCTCAGAGCTCTCTTCCATGATGCCGTCGCGCGATGTGCCTACCAGACAGACCCGCCTAACTTTGGCGTCCCATCCTAACCGTGTCGAACTTCGTACATCCACAACCGGCCGATACGACCGCTCCTTTGTCCCGAGGGTGTCGAGATTGTGGAACAATCTACAAGAGGAAGCTTTTCCCAGTTCTATTAACCTTAGGCAGTTCAAAAATCGTATTAATAATTTCTCTGGGATCATCATAGCAGCCGCGGTGTTCCGGCATTTAGGCTTCTGCCTGCGCGGCTGCTTCGATATATATAAAAAAAAATAAATAGTGACCCGTATCATTCTGTTTTCGTGCGTTTATCAAATGAAAACAGAAACCTAAATACCGGGGCACCGCGGCTGCTATAATTAGCTCAAGAACAGTTTGTAAATCTTATTTTTCGTTTGCCTAAGGTTATTAGAACTTGTAGAGGCCTTATCAGGCAGATTGTTCCACAATCTCGGGACAAGGAGTGTTCGTACCGGCCAGTTATCGATGTACGAAGTTCAACACGTTAGGATGAGATACCGGTCTGGCGGATCTAGCTGACAGGCTCATTGCTCGATGGCATCATGGAGGAGAGCTTTGAGGAGCAAAGCCCGTCGACATAGCAGTAAAGCTAGTGCGTAAAATTGCCTAAATCGATTTATTTCACTAATCAGTAGGCGCATCAACCATTTTCTGTGTGTCAGGTACGAGACTATAACTGCTTCAGTAGTGTTCATTTCAAATTTCAAGTAGCACTTGGCTAATGTGCTGTGGCTATGGGTGCTGTGCTCAACGCGCGACGAACGCGATCCAGGTGAACAGCAAGTAGTCGTGCGTTTCATGCCCGTTTGTTTTGCAGCGTGATAACTTATCACCCGTGTGTACCCACAATCAATCCCATGGATCTCATTCAAAAGGTTCACTACATTCTCTTTAATAAAAGACCCCATTTAGATTATGAATAGCCTCATTCTCTCGATTTTTATTACAGGATATGGAAGTTTTCCTGCCCCTATGCATACATACAAACTGGCTTAATTAGTTCTGCCAAGGAACTTTATTAGAAAACTTTCCCATGTAACCCTGAATAAGTTTTGAAAATTGTGTGATTTGCGGACGCAGGAAAAGAGAGGTGAACGTTAGATGACTGTAATATTGCACACCTCAATCATTATAGTGGGCGTAATTGTAAAAGTGTGTCTGGTACAGGGGAGCGTGGATGGGGATGGAGTCAGATTATTGAGCGTATTCTAACTAGACATTGCCAACGACTTCGGTATCCAGAAAGTTTATTACGGCTGGTCGGAGTCCAGGTTAGCGAGAACTTGATCTGGCACGAATATATCACACCAATAGCTGCAGTTGCTGGGAAAAACCTTGGCTACAAGTAGTTGTTGAAGAGGAGAACCCGTCACCTAAGATGGATATTTTGCGACAAGAGATAGTCGGCCACCCACCTGCAAAGCTTTTCTGGGAGGCCATAACATAGAAGTTTGCTTAAGAGATAGCTGATCGAACGCTTTCGTGATGTCAAGAGCAACGACATGAGCCTCACCATAAGACTGGATGAGTTTACTACACCGTTGCGTGACGTAAGCTAGAAGGTCCCCTGTGGATCGCTGGTGCCGGAAACCATACTGCCTGTCGCTAATCAAGTTGTGACGTCCAGGTAGTCCAGAATCTTGCGATTTATGCAGCTCTCCATCACCTTATTTATAAAGGCAAGTAGAGGCTATAGGCCTATAGTTGTAAGCGTCGATCTTAGATCGTTTATTTGGGATGGGTTGGATATGAGCAAATTTCCAGTTTTCTGGTAAGGTGCCGGATTCATATGATATCTGGAAGAGACGCGAAAGAACTGGAGCAAGCTCCGCTGCACACCTCTTCAGTAAAATGGCAGGAATAAAGTCCGGGCCAGAGGCTGTGTTGATGTCGAGCGACAAGAGCACTCGTGTTACGGTCTTATGCTTGAATGTAACCTTCTGCATAGTGTAGGAAACCTGCCGAAGTGACGGCGTTTGGGCGCTGGGTGGACGCCCACGGTGGAGTTGGCAGCAAAGACCTTGGCAAACACTTCCGCCTTGGCCTTTGAGGCGAATACAATCGTTCCATCCTGACACGTAAGTGGTGGAAGGCTAATGTGTGAAAACTTATTTTCAATCTGCTTGGCCAGTGCCCAGAAAGACCGACTGCCATTGAGCTGCGACATTACCCTGTGCCTAACTTTTATATTTTGCTGGTTTTTGGCATTGCGAACTGCTTCGTTATATTTGTTTCTGGACTCGACGTCGGCTTGTCTGTTCTCTACAGTGGGGTTTTGTAAGGAGGCTCTGTGTGTCCTGATCTTCTGCTGGCGAGCAGTGTAACACGATTTGTTAAACCAGCCGTTGGACCCTGGTCTAGACACTTTCACTGTGTGAGGGATGTATTCCTCCATTCCGACGTGGATAATTTCGGTTATTAAAGAACAGACAGTCGACGCATCCGCGTCAGTGAAACAGACATCTCTCCAAGGAAAGCTAGAGAAGAAGTCTCTGAGCCCCTCCCAGTCGGCATGTCCGTAATGCCAAGTTTTGCGGCCTGTACGAGTTTCTGCTGCCACAGCGGCTTCTGACCGAAACCTAACCTCCACAACACCGTGGTCCGAGTTACCCAGGGGTGACAGGACAGCAGTGCTGTAAGGGACAGGATGCGTGGTCAGAAAGAGATCCAGCAGGCTACTGGCGTGTGACGAGACGCGGGGAAAAAAAGTAGGCCTCGTCACCAGCTGGGTCAGCCCTTGAGTAAGAGCGAACGCTTCGACTGCACGACCTGCTGCATCGGTCTTGTTTGAGCCCAGCCAAAGTCCATTATGGGCATTGAAACCACCGAGGAGAACTACCTCTGAAGCGGGGTGATTGATGTTCATGAAATCGACCTTGACGGCGAGGTATTCAAGTACTGGATTGATGGATTTTGACGTATGAGGTGTTCTTCGATTCGTTTTAGCAGTGCAAGTGAAACTGGCTGTATTAAAATTTCATAAAAAAATATTGGTGGATTTTAATAGTGAAAATTTATCTTGAAAATCTTATTTCACCGGCTGCTTAAACGGCTCGGTGGATTTTGACATTTGTTTTAAAACTACGAATGGTACTGGCTATCTTAAAGTTTTATAAGAACAAAGTGGCGGAATATAATACAAAAAATCAGCCTTGAAGTTCCCATTTCATGGACTAAGCTAAAAGGCTTGATTGATTTTGACATGTGAGTTGTCTCTAGATTTGTCTTGACAGTGCGAGTAACATTCGGTACACTAAAATTCTGTGAAAATAAAATAGCGGGTCTTGACGAAAAAATTTAACTTCGATATTCGTATGGCTCTATGGATTTTGAGATATGAGGCGACTCTAGATTTCTCATAATTGCACAATTAGAATTTCATTCTTTTTAGTTACTGCGGCCGAGTTGTTTTTTTAAATGTATCTTCCTTTTGCTATATTTTCTGAATGTATATTTTAATTACAAGAAATATGCTTAGAAACTTCCTCGTGCATTTCACCATGACTAGGTCATCTACCGAAGCTGTCTGTACAATAGTCTGATGCGCGCGAGTACTTCTATATAACTATTTCTTTACCTTTTTGAAAAGCTGTAGGAGTTCGCCCAGTCATCTTATTCTCAAAATCTGGAAGGTCCCTTCGTCGCTCGAGAAACTCACCATCTAGTCTCTGGGGTTTCTCTACTATAAAATAAGCGACGAGAAATTTCAAGCAGCTATAACGACGTTATAAAGTAGTAATACGTTCCATCAATTCTTTATTTTGTTGTTTTTTATTTATGGTGGATTCACGATCAGTTTTATAAAACAATTTTAAGAAATGCATCCGTGATATGTGTGTACTCGTAACAATGCGCTTCTGATCTGGAAGCGATACCCTTCGAGATATGAAACAAAACTTGTGAAAATGAAATCAACGGATGTCACGACTTTTTTAAATTTTATTTTTCCATCCAAATTCCGCCCCTCGCCAGACTAGTACAGGCGTTAATTTTAAGAAGAGACTTTTGAATGTGGACAATACTTAGGTAAATTCAGATACCAAATTTCAGTTCATTCCATTTGATGCTTTTAAAGATATTAAAAAGAATTGTTTTTTTATTTTTAAACTTCAACATCTTTTTAATGAAGCCCCCGAGGAAATAATGTTACATAGGAGACCCCCCTTAAAATGCGGTCCTGTGTATGATGTTTCATTTTTCGTCACGGCTTGTAAATATTTACACAATGTTACCTTTATGCCAAGCACGCAAAAGCTTTGTAGTTATTGAAAATCGGTTCAGCGGCGGGGGAGAAAAAGGCCAACAGCAAAAAAAAAGAAAATCGCACAAACTCCATTTTTTCACTTTTCAGATGATCCTGATCATTTGTAGGGCTTAAAAATAGGTGTTTAGGGGTATATATCCCCGTACATTCAGAATCTCTGAATATAATTTAGAAATATCTCGAATAGTCGGGTGACGATCCATGCCACGTGGTCCATCATAGGACAAGCGTCGTCGTCAGTGGTGGTACGTCAGAGGCGGCAATCATTTCTAATGAATTTCTTTATTAGTTCTGTAGGACCATCATAAGATGATATAGAACACGTCAATAGAAACAATAGTGTAAATATATACAGAAAATAAATAAATTAGTAGATGACACACATTAGTGTATACAGTCAAAATCAACAAACATTGTAATATAAAACAGACAAACATTTAACTAAAAACAAACATTGAAAAAACGTGGAAGACACAGATTAGAATATCGCTAAGTGATAATTATGTAAATAAAATAAATTAAAATTCAAAAAACGGAATATAAAATAAATAAGGACGGTAACTGCTGAATTGACAATATCACACACTATTATAAGCTGAATCGTCAGAACTACTCCTACTGGTCGTTTGTTAGGGTATCTGACAAGTACTCATTCAAAGAGTAATATGCTTTACTTTTTAATAAAGCCTCAATTTCATATTTGAAATTAGTGAGTGGCAGGGCCTTGAGGGTGTTTGGCATTTTGTTGAACAACTTAGCACCCATCTGATGTGGACTGCATTCTGTTCTAGATAATCTGTGCGTGGGAACCTGTAGGATAAGCGAACTTCTTGTTAAGTACTTATTATGGTCGTTCGCTTAGGAAAATCATCTAAATTAGACTTTACATGTAACAACAGCTCGAACATGTATATGGTTGGCAAAGTTAGTATTCTCAGCTGTTTGAAAGCAGCTCTACAGATAGACCTTCTGCTCAGACCTTGAAGTAAACATATTATTCTTTTTTGCAACGACAAAAAGTAACTGACTAATGCAGTATATGTAAGGAGCAATCTTTTTACATAAGTGGTCAATATGAATATTCCACTTTAAGCAGCTGTTTATGTGGATACCCAAAAATTTGACAAAGTCCACCTGCTGAATGGAAGCATCGAGCGACTTAACCAGCAAGCTATGATCCAGGTTGAAGTTTGCATAACCGAACCTAACAAATTGAGTTTTATTTGCTTTGAGCAGGAGCCTATTATTTTAGAACCGTTGCTGTGTTCTCTGTAGATCTTCAGTAGCACCGATCGCTAGGGATGAAGAATTTTCGCAATCTACTAATAAAGATGTAAAATCCGCATAAATAACATAATTAGTGCTACCGAAGTCATTCACAAAAATTATATACAGCAATGGTCCCAATATAGAGCCCTGAGGAACTCCCACTTCACTCCTACGCATTTCGGATATGTGATTTTCAATTTCAGCATATTGTGATATGTTGGACAAATAATCACGAAACCACTCATGCGGAAGTCCCCGTATTCCATAGCATTCAAGTTTTGCCAACAACAGACCATGATTTCCAAGGTCGAAAGCCTTGCTCAAATCAATGAATATCCCAATGCTCTCTTTGCCCATATCAATACTGCTATAGAGATGGTTCAAGAAATTTATTATTGCTGTAGTAGTTGACAAACCCTTGCAGAAACCATACTGATCTCCATTAAACAACAGGTTGTTATTGAACTATTTCACTATACAGATTGATACCTACTTTTCAAGTATTTTCAGAAATGGACTGAGCAGGGATATTGGTCTGAAGTTTTCTAAAATTTTCAAACAACTGGGAATCTTACCCTCCTCCAAAGAACAGTTCACGAAGTAAGCAACTACTCCAGTAATCAGGTGGGCACATTTCTTCACAACGTTTGTGCTAATACCATCCTCACCAACAGAGTCAGATAGTCAGATGGTTTCAAATCCCTGATGATACCCAGGATGTGCTTTTCACACGCAGGGTGGTAAAAGAAACTGTGACTAATTTTTGAACTTGGTAAAACGTTGCTTGGAGTAATTGACAAACGTTTAATGCTGTGTAATGTAAAGTGATTATTAAGAGCTGTTGTTACAAAACTGAGGATTATCAGTTGGTGAGTTTCCCACTTTTATATTGATCTTTTTATTTGTGGAGGATTTGGGAATCAGTACATTCCAGGCTGCTTTGGATTTGTTTGTGGCTTGCTCTAGCATGCGAATGTTGTAGGTATAACTTTTTTGCAGCGCGAAGCAATTTTTTATATGTCTTTTTGTATAAGTTATAATAATTTTCCATATCCGCATCCTCTCTAGTTAAATTCTCTTAATCGTCAGCCAGATATAATTTAACCGTTTATTAACCAAGGTTTTCTTCTTTTGATTTTAGTTGATATAACTTTTTCTTTAAGACGGAAAGCTAACTCGAAGTAATACTTGAATACGTTAAGAAATGACTGAAACCTACTCTCTATATCACCATAGATAGATATCAAGCAAATTTTCTTTGCTTAATAAATCCAGAAAACGTTTCACGTTATGTTCATTATGTATTTGTCTGTAGTGATATTTTATTGGTAAATGAACAGTATTCTCCACTGTGCCTGGTGAAGGTAACATATATGTATATCGTTATTCATTGGGTCGTAGCAGCTATTTTGTGGGACTGTAAAAACTCCTGTCAGGGGCAGGAGGTCATTTGACTTGTTTTTATACATTTTCTTAGTCAAATTTTATTTCTCAGAAGGGCTAACTTGTGCCGAACATAACACTTTATGAACTTATGACAGCGTTGCGTGGAATGTACAGAGTTAACTTACTTGACGCAATTTTTTTCAGTGTTCGAATTTTCCAACATACCGGCGAAAAAACAAGCGTAAACTGCATCATCAAGAATTGGGTGTAAATAATTTATTCCATTCAATTCCATTCGTTTATTTCCTTTTAACATAAATGTACAGGGAATAGTCAATTACAGAATCAAAATAGATACAATACAAACATTACATATAAGTACAAAGTAAATGTGAAAATAGGATTTACCAATCAGCCAGTTCTTCAAATACCTTGTGAAGCATCTCAATGATGTGCTGTTCTTTATGTGACAGGGTAGTCTATTCAGAATACCAAGGCCTATATAATTTGGCGATGATTTTGTGATCTCGAGGCTTAGAGTAGGAATATGTAAGTGGTCTTTCTGTCTGGTGTTAATGCAGTGTCTACATAAAAAATGTTTCCAAGCATATTCTTGTTTTTAAATATAAACACAGAAACCACGTATATAGTCGAAATCATGAAAGATGACGTTTACTTCATCATTTTAGTCTGTAGTAAAGACAAACGACAGCGATTTGTAAATATTTTTATGAAGTTTCAGATATGTTAGACAGAGACAAATATAATTTTATTGTCTAAGGCCCGTATCGTCAGTCGTCCCTACAATTGTAGGGCACCTTTATGGCCTCCTTGATTGTCATAGTTTTCTACTTCTCCGTGTCAGCGCTCTATTTTGAGGTTTTGTCACAAACATCAATTTGCATCAAATTGTGCTTGGTTTTGAGTTATATCATGTTTTATCAGCCTGAAATTTCCTACAATTTAAAAGGAAAACAAAATCTTCACAATAGGAGAGCGCTGACGCTGACACGGGACAAGTGTAATCTAGAAATTTTTGAAGGAGAGAAAGGAGTACGACAATCAAGGAGGCCATAAACGCGCCCTACAATTGTAGGGACGATTGACGATACGGGCCCGTGTCAGCGTCAGCGCTCTCCTATTGTGAAGATATGTTTTCTTTTTAAATTGTAGGAAATTTCAGGCTGATAAAACTTGATATAACTCAAAAGCAAGCACAATTTGATGCAAATAGATGTTTGTGACATAACCTCAAAATAGAGTTCTGACACGGAGAAGTAGAAAACTATGACAATCAAGAAGGCCATAAACGCGCCCTACAATTGTAGGGACGACTGACGATACGGGCCTAAACAAACTGTATTACTAATTTTCATGTATCCGGCAAAGATAGACGATGTATTCATGTTGCATGATCGATAATATCTGAAAGATGAATAGTTAGGTTATGTTAAAGTAGGTTAGGTTGTTTTCGAGTAATACTTTGGTCTTTGGTGTTCCTGTCTTAAGGTATTCTACTCATAACTGTTTTTTTCATAACAAAAACTTCCCACTAAAATTATTATAGAGGTATAAGTAAAAACCATGAAATAAAATGAAAATAAAAATAATCAGTGGAATAACCTAACTTCGCAAAATCATAATATAAATTTGTTGTCATTATGTTCCTGACATCGTCATTTTATCATCGACGTACGTCCATTGATTACTTCAGTACAGTTTATGGTATGACGTAATAGTCATCTTTCGTGATTTTGATTATATGTGAGTCGATGTTACAGAAAGAATTCGATATTTTCTAAAAGGTACCTTACATGATTCTCGTTGCACAACTATGATGCGGATAATTTTTCTCTGGGCTCTTATCATTTTGCTGCTATTAAAAATGTAATTTCGCGTAGGTGGATGATAGCAAAAAATAGTATCGATATATTTACAGTGTAGACAAATAACTTCGTTATATCGTAGTCTCTTAATTTATTCCTCGGTGACGACGTGTCCATAGAGAAGGTACTGCTATAGAATTCCAAAGTAGCGAGTTTCAGTCTTACCGTCACCAGTTTTCCATTTATATGCCTTAGTATAAGAACAGAACAACTGTCTGTAACTAAATCCATTGAACCAAACTTATTCATTTGTTACAGGTCATTAACCAGCTGTCAGGTACAGTGAAAAACTCCGACCGCTGGGAGTTCCCGCGACACCGGCTGAAATTCTTCAACATACTGGGAGAGGGAGCATTCGGGCAAGTTTGGAAGTGCGAGGCGCTCGATCTAGAAGGTACGTAGTTGGCAGATGCTGTTCGCAGTTCAGTTGATCTATTTGCAGTTAGAGACGTGACGAGCAAATCGAAAGGATGCTACCATTAGGGCACGTTCACACCTGTGCAGTGCATCTACACGCAGGTGCAAAATAAATGGCGCTTGGCTTGGCGCTGTTTGTCTACTCACACAGACGTGACAAGTGAACGTAGAGGGCCTGCTCTCAAGTCCCCTGTACACTTATGTGACCCATTAGTACATGCTGGTGCAAAATATAAGAAAAAAGAACCTACGCTTATTGACGTTCCTCTCATCACTAGTCATAATTATACCGTGCTAAGCTAGCCACAGAAGATAACGACATCCCTCCCCGGGATACTACGTAAAGGAAATGCCTATATTTCAATAGAGGTTATTATGTAAAAAACCTATAAAATGTCAAGAAATCGGTAAAATGTCAACTTGTGCACTAAGTAACCGCTAGTGTGTTGCTAATTCTCTCCACACCTGCTACAAGTGTCATCAAGTGAATATCAGGTAGTTCAAAGGTGACCTTTTATAGGAAAACCTATATTATGTCCAAAAACCTACATAATGCCCAGTTACGTAGTACGAGTGACGGTGCTAGCGATGCCACTAGGTAGTAGCGCTCCTAGGATTTCAGTCTGGGAGGGGTAAAATGGAAAATAAATTATCAATGTGACATACTGAGGTGTTATAATGATTTAACATTAAAAGCATGGACATATGCAGACTCCGCTTTTGAAGAAGCTTCGCAGTGGTTCCAATTTGATATAATATTTAGTACCTCTACAATTTTCTCGAATATGCTTTCAAATTGGAGCACAGAATCATGTCTCTCGGTCCATCGTTTTTCGCATATCTACTATGAATTTGATATCCGTCTATTTTTATTTTTAATACGGTATTTCTTTTAGCGGATGCTTTGTCGAACGCAATTACTTCTTTCATTATACCTACAGTATTTCTTACTACTTGGACACTGCTGGTTTTTGAAATCGAAAGTTTCAAGGCATGAGTGGCGCATTGAATTTTTAGAGCATTTGGCAAACATTTTTGTAATTCCATTACAGCGCCCTTTTGTTCACCTAACATTAGGTTACACGTATCATTATCAATGCCCACACATAGTTTTGAGTCTAAACTATTGGTTTTAATGAAATGCTTGACTGTTTGAGCAAGAATTTGACCTGTGAGTTTGGGCTCCATTGTATCTTCATCAAAGTTCGAGTAGCAATACACAAATCCCATGAAGTCCTCGTAAATATGTTTTTGATAACAATACCACAATACGATTGACATTTGTGATTTATGGCTAATGTCTTAGTTTCGTCAAATACAATACTGTAATACTGACTTTGCCTGACGCGACTTAAAACTATATCCAAGATTTCTTCGCCACAACATTCTATAATTTCATTTTGGATGCGGCTGCTTATGTACGTAGCATGCGCTAAGTTTTTTTTTCAATAAATTGTCACCGCTGTCGACTCCAAGCCATATTAGTTCTCTAAAATTCTCTTCGTTATTAAGGACATCCTCGTCATTCGTGCTGTCATTAGAAAAAAGTCGTCCCATCTATACCCTCTAAGTGGTATATTTTGGCCTTCTAGAAAATGTATAGGTTCTACTATAGGAGTCAATCTTTGCCGGTTTTCTGATACTTGCTTAATTCGCTCTGAACCTATTATATTTCTTAAATAATTCTCTGGATTTTCGTAAATCATTAAAAAGTTTGCAGCATTTGAAGCTATTTCTGTATGATATATTGAGTTTTCATGTGTCTCACAATCATCGGTCTTGCCATACAATTTCGCAAAATTTCTTTAGCGGTACAGTAACAAGTTTTCCCAATTTAGTTGATTTATGTACTCCTAATTTTACAAAAACCATGCACTATTCACAGAAAAGTGCGTGTAGTCTCTCTGAGTATGACAGCAAAGGAAAGTGTTTTTTTGATAAGTAACATTTCACTTCTTTACTATTTTTCAAGTGTGTGGAATAGGGATATTTGAAAGAGTCATTAGGGATCATTGCACACCTCAAAAAGGTATATTTTTCATGGGAAGACAAGTTGCCACTGAAATTTACATATGGCATAACATCAACAAAATTGGATGCTTTAGGTTTCGCACCTTATTGTTCAACACTTGTTCAGAATACGGTGCAACATCAAGAAATTTTGAAATTGAATGCAGGTTGAATTGTAGGATTATCATCAGTTTTTTCCGGTAATTCTTGTGTCGGTGGATCAGACAGTTTGTTTTGTTTAGAAAGGAACCAATCGATGATATTCTGTTTCCTCTTACTCATCCTGACAATAGCAGCCATCAACCAGGACTAATAGTTACACAAATATTGTCAAATTAGCGGCATATATTGGTTTCCATGCATTCACGTATCTTATAACAAAGAACCTGTTTTATATGGAAAACAAGATTTCTTAAGTTCACGCAATTTTCAAAAACTAAAAAAACATTAATTAATTTTTAGGCCTATGCGTGAAAAATAAAAAATCAATAGAACATAGAAAATAGCGTTAATATCAACCAGATCAACAAAACTCCGCTTGTTCACTTCTCAGCTAAATTTTGTTGCGGACTCCGGACCGGTACAGAACTTAGACACTAGACTAGACCATAAAAGACTATAGACTATACCTGTACCAACAGGAAGAGGCGCACACCGTTGCTGTTGGTGGGAGAGTAGTCGCTAGTCGGATGCGCACTGAGCTGGTTGGCAGTGTTCTTTCTTAAAGTTACAGATTTTTTATGGGACGTTTACTTTATACCACCTTTTCAAAGACTGCTAGAGTCATCTGGGGAGGGGGGGGGGGTATTATCCCCTTTACCCCCCCGCCTCGTGAGAGCACCCGCGCACCAGGGTTGCAATCACAAACTTATTTAATAAACGTCAACCTCTGTCAGAATTTGGTATCATTCTCCAGGAAGAATTCTGTCCAACTGCGCTCAAGAATTGCTCTCAAGTATATTGTCGTAAGCATGAGGAACGTCACTGTCATGGATCTGTGTTTTATAACGAATTCGAATAGATTAGAAGGAGCCGCACCTATATGCTCACATTGCATTGATTGTCGCCAAACTTGGTCTGTTTTAGTACATGCTTTTGACTCCTTGGACTTCCAATGTCTACCAAAGTGACAGCATTGTATAAACACAATAATAATACTCGTAATTACCATTGGAAACATCTACCTTAGGCTTGTGCTGCTCTTTGCAGTTATGCAAGAAGTACTATGTTTTGAATTCGTCTACCACTATAATTGTATGCAAACACTCGCACAAAAAAATAGCTCTAAAAATATTACTTTAATGACAGAAAAAAAACTTTTGTCAAGTACACATTGATCCTTTGAGAATAAGGGGACCATCAAATCCTCGACTGGCTCCCTTCTACTTAGTCTGAATTCGTTGGTGTTTTAAAGTATGTTTAATTTCACTTTTAACACCTATGAACTGATGAAAATCATTGTTAGATGAAATAAAAGCATTACTGTGACGCATGTCTCATGATTTAAATTACATTGAAATGAATCCTCAGTATTAATTTCCACATCATTCATAATTTGAGTTAAATACGGCAATAGTGATCAAAGATCTCAGCAGAAGTACTGTATATCCATAACTATTTTTTTAATGCAAGCTGTGAACCAGCATTAATCGAGCTTGTCTAGGACGGAGAATGCAACATCTATACGCTAAATTCACTTCCGGAATAAGTAATGGCGTAAATCTGTGCAGAATTTTTTGGTCTACGGTCTTTCTATTCCTGTGGGATGTATTCATCGCTCATCTTTTATTTAAAGGCGAACATTTCAGGTCTCAGCTTTAAAAAAATCTGCAGCCACTATTGTTATTTTGGCTTAGTACAGATACAGATATTTAAGACTAGGTAGCCTTCAGGATTCTTCTCTATATAGTCCTCAAATTTGAGATTAAGCTTTTAACTGCCTAACATCTCGTTGGTTTTATTCTCTTAGCCGTATGTAATTTTATGAAGATTCTGATCGCGAACATTGTCGATTCTTTATTGAACAATTATTGCTGATACTTCATTACCTCTTCAATACGAAGATTCACGTCAGTTCAATTCAATTTCAGAAAGGACTACATCGGTTTTGGGGAAATTTGGAGGAGATGCAGTCATTTAAAAATCAGTGCAAGTGCAACAAACTACGAACAAAAATAGAGTTTCAAATCGTTTTATAAGTTTGTCTTTGTGTTTTACAACTTTTTCATGAGTTTCAAATTATAAACGGCTTTTAGTTTAGAGCTTAGTGTATTCGAAAAGCATCTGAAAATCCGAAAATAGATATTACTTAAAAATATCGAGTAGATCTACGAGACATCATGTTTTGTAAGGCTTTAGGTGCGAAGCTAGGGTGTGATGGAGAGGAGCACATTTGTCTTAGATTTATGACTCACAGGTTAGTAGATACATCAACTTTTTTCAGTAGCTCCACAAAATAATAAAAGTTAGGTTTATAGTTACATATGCTCCCACTTTTCTAATAGCAAGCGCGATATTATGGAAGATTTGTTCCCAATATTCCTAGTATACATCCATTTTATCAGAACTATCGGTGTTAATTCAGGCATATCTGGCTAAGAATCAACCATTGGTGTGCAATGTCCGCCATAAATCACCACAATATGTTCATTCCTTATCACCGATGCATCGACTGATACGAGCTCTAATGATTATCATGGTGTTACTAATCGAAGTCGGTTTTGCCACTTCATCACAGATAATATGCAGGGTGTGCTGCATCACAATATCTAGTATGCTATCGTGGAACTATGAATACATGTGTTTCATACCACGAAGGCCTTGATTTATTGATTAATAAATATATCCAGACTGAGTAGGGTAGCGATTAATACCGCTCAGAAGACCCACTATGCTGAAATGAGACAAAAATGACCGTGGCAGAGATTTTAGCATAGATGCTAAAAATACGTTTACAATACAAGTTGCTGCCTTATATGATTGAAGCATGCTCCGTAACATGTTGTGGACCATTTTAATTTTTGACACATATGCTGGAACATAAGAAGGGCGAGAAGAATTTTACAACAAGCCGAAGGCACATGTGCTGAGTGCATGTTGGGCAACGTGTGCCTGAAGGTTGTTTAAATGAAAAGGCATCTTATCGCGCTATTAGCTAAATTTATTAAATCGGTGTTCATTTAGTTGGAGGTGAAATTTTGTAGTGGAGTTTTTATTTCTGCCTCGAAGTTCCTCTTTTTGAATATGATTTCATTTTGGAGAATTCGATGTGAAATAGTTATATGAGAAAATTAAAGGAAAATCATTTGTGTGAAGAAATGGCTGTTTGAAACTAACTGTTCTCTCGAAAACGGACCTATATTTATAACGACGTCATCCAGTAATTCTTGATAAATGTCCATGACCTCAAGTATCTTTTCATAAACAGAGGTGGTGTCACTGATTTCCATGCCCCCTTTTCAAATACGTTCTGTTTCAAATAACTTCAGTTTATTTGTTAAAATCAATAAAAGAAGTAAGAAGATTGATGTGGTCATTTTATAGTGATTTTTCAATATTTCATTCGCATATTTTCCAAAAATATTTGCATGACTGTATCGTTTCCATTAAAGATTTGGAAACCTATGCACCATGAAAGGTCTATCATTCGTTAATGAATCAAACTATTTAGGTTATTGATATAACTTTTCTCATTTGAATTAGGTGGCAATTACCACTGAATGTCTAGGCGATGGCCTTATGTTCATATTCCTTGTTAAGTGCATCACGCATGCAATTATATTTATGAAGCAGAGAAAATATTGAATGACTAGATTTGGGCTGTTAGCCAGCTTGCTTCCATTCAGGGTGGACCTTTATACGTTACTATTTCGAATTTCGCATCCATATCATCAAGCACTCCATTTAAAAAAATTTAAATTTTCAAGTATCAATTTGTATTTGTCACCTTCAAATGTCCAAAATCGTATTCCGACAAAATTCTGTTGTCTTTAATCTATGATGGTTCTTTAAGCGGCTGGCGGTCTAAAACGGTACAAAAAAACATTATCCAGCAAAATTTCAACATCCAATCCAACCAACCTGTACGCGGTTTTTATATGGCTGGAGGTGCACAGTAAATATCCTCAAAAATTTTTTTTTTCAGGCAAAGACACAGGAATCGCGGTGGTGGCAGTGAAAACACTGAAGGAAAACGCCTCCGAAAAAGAACGTTCCGATCTTATTTCCGAACTGAAGATCATGAAAACTCTGGAAACACATCCCAACGTGGTGCGGCTTTTAGGCTGTTGTACTGACAAGGAGCCAATCTTCTTGATCATGGAGTTCATCAGCAAGGGAAAATTGCAAAGTTATTTGCGCAGTTCCAGGGCTGAAAGGTACTACAACAACATGCACGGACATAGCAAGACGCTCACGTCGAGGGATCTCACATCGTTCGTATACCAAGTCGCCAGGGGCATGGAGTTTCTTTCTAGCAATGGGGTGAGTTTACTTCGATTCACTACGTGACTATTGAGCAACGTATTCTACAAGAAGATGCACAACCCTATGCTGTATTGTGACATTAACATGTCATGACCCTACTCTAAGCGAATCTAGTTTGATCATTAATAGTTATAACTTTCGAACCTCTTTGATGAATTTAATAAAATAAAGACTTTTTGGAAATACGTAATGGGCACAAATGGGTTAACAATCACCAGATTTGGTGAAAAATCTCCACACCTAGCAACCCTGATCCATTTGTAAGCGCATCGATGATGGCATGGAAATACGAGGTCCGAAAGTCTGATTGCCTATAGGTTTAGCTTGACACAAATATAAATAAAATAGTGATTCTGCATTTTTCAGCTTGGTAGAACTGTATGTCTGTTAGTGCATTATTGAAATTTGAGCCTTATAGTCAACGCCAAACAAAGTGGCGTGCACGTCATCAAGGTGGGTGTGTTGAAAAATTTACATTGTTGCCAAACTTTTTGTAAAATAATAAAATTTATTATTTACATATCTAGGTTTATAAGCAATATTAACCTCAAATGAGAACAAAAATAATAGTATAATAAAATTATAGATCTGTACTTGCATAATCATTAAGTATGACAATTATTGATCAGATGACACTATGAAACTACCATATTTAATTGATAGCTTAAAGGTACTGAATAAAAATCCAAATGGGGTCCTCCAAATTTTATGCATGGTATTTATTTTACAGAATTCATACAGAAAAATGCATTCTAAAATTAGGTAAGCTACTGGTGTAAGCTTTTTCTGTACAATAAAGTTAGTCGGAGTTTCTTTCTTCAGCGCTGTCTGAATCTGAATCTTCATCACTCTCAAAGTTGATTATTAAAGGTTCGATGTCTGGTCGATCAAAAATTCGTTCTCTTTCATACCATTTAAAAATTTCTTGCTCAGTATGTCGAACACTATTTTTCCACATGTCTGGGGTAACCGTTTGTAGAGCCTCGTTCCACATATCCAAACAGTCTTTTTCACTGTTACCATCTCTACCAATATGTCTGTTATAGTAACCTTTTGCTATGCCCCAAATTAACTCAATAGGGTTAAATATACAATGGTAAGGAGGCAGACGAAGAACTTTGTGCCCATGTTGTTCCGCCAATTCATCAATCACGTATATTTTAGGTGGTTTGTTTCTAAAAAAGCAGTTATTTTAAGAATAGGAATAAACAAAAGAAATATAAACTGTCGACCAAAATATATATAATTAAGAAGCATTATGTACCGAGCAACAATACTCAATAGCTCTGTTTTAAACATTGTGTTTAAAAATGGTATGTTTTGATTTGTCAACCAGTCTTGGATATTTTTTTTTGTCCATGCATTGTTGGGCACTTTGTTCAATATCATGCTGTGGTAAGGGGCGTTATCCAGTATAATCATAGATGGACTCTCCAATTTTTCTAATAACTGATGTTGAAACCATTTCAAAAAATTGTCCTGGTTCATCTCTCCATGGTAATCGCTCAAATTTGTTTTCGAAGAAAATATCGCTTCACTACCCTCAATAAACCCATTTTCATTTCCAGCATGTAATATAATGTATCTAAAATATATTAGTTTTAAATTTTATAGTGCAAATTGTGTAAAAGTACATACCTTTTACCATCTGTTTTAATAGCTTTCACGCTTTTTTGGTTTCCATTTTGCCAAGAGCGACCTATGGTCCCATTTTGAAATATCCAAGTTTCATCGAGGAAGACAAACTGGTATAAGGCCTCAACCTTGGCTTGATTGTATTGCCTTAGAAATTCCACCCTTTTCAAAGCTATACTTGGTAGTTCCATGAGCCCTCGTCGCGGATTGTCCTTAAGCCACTTAAATCCAAGATCTCTAAGCAACCGCCTTAAAGACGTGGCACTACCAACAAATAATGCCCTATCTCTTAATCGAGACCATAAAGTTTATATCGTAACTTGTTCTTCTGAAACCATGTGTAATATGACATTATAATTTAGTTAACAAATTAATGCAAATTTCTGATAAGTTATTATAATAAGATCTTACTTTTGTGATACATATTATAGATCACTTCTCGAATGGCACTTGTATCCAATGTCGCTGTGTTGGTTACACGTTTAATATAACTCCGCTTTTTCTTGGGCGATTCTAAATTTGCATCACTTTTCACACCCTCGGAAATACGACTAACTGTCCTTAAACTAATTTTTAAAGCAGCAGCAACACGCTACAAAAAATGAAATAAAATTTCACTATTATTAATATACATTACATATAATTATTAGTAACCTACCTCTTGAACAGCATTTAAAGGCAACAAAGGCCCGTTGTTGTCCCTTTCTTGCTCAAAGTAGTGCATTAACGAGGCCACGAGTTCCTTACACCGACTATTTAACTGTTTGGGCATCTTTATATACCAAAATTGCCTTTATCTACTCGTAAAATGAATAATTTTGTTTTGAAACAAACAGTTGTTGATTTACAGTATGCGGGGCCAAAGGATTTATAAAGATTTGAAATGCCACAAATTGATTCAGTGTCAAAATTAATACAAATGTCAGTTCCCAGTTTAAATAAGTTTCAAGGTGACAATGTGTCAACGCTGCGAAATCGGTTTAGTGCGTTTACATGTCGATAAGTGATTGGAGCGTTTGCAAAACATTTTATTTCGCATAATGCGTCTAAATTTATCAGAAAGCAACTTATGTGATATTTTAATAACAATGTTTATATGACTATTAACCATAATAAGAGAGTAATGACCATTTTACAATTTATATATCACATTAATATGAAACTGCAATAGAGCAATTGTTTGTGATAGAAACCTAGGCATTAGGTCGGGGAATTTTTATCGTGATGACGTGCACGCCACTTTGTTTGGCGTTGACTATATGTGTTCTGTGATCAAGGTAGTTATTTAAAAATTCAGTCATTCGGACAGAAATATAGGCAGAAACCTTCTCGCACGCTCCTTTAACGCTGTGAGTAAATTTGATAAAAATACGTTTTGACGGACAAAGAGAAAATAGGTTTCATTTGAATGAAAGGAGATGTTGAGTAGTAACCATCATAGTTACCCAACTGTAAGAATGTTCATATCTCGGTCTCTTCATCTATCAGCTCATAAACATATAAGCTTCTGACACTTTTGATTTGTAACTTAGCCTGATGGTATTGTGAGTGTTTCCCAAACATGGGTCAAGAATTCAATAGGCGACTATTAGGACTATTTTGAATCTATTGTATTTTATTCTCTCGACTCACATATCGCCGCTTAAGTTTTAACATCGCGTAACTGAATCGTTCGATAGATCTACCGTTTTTTCGTTCTGTCAGTTTTCAGTTACGCTGTGTTAGAACTATTAACTCACTTAGTTCGCCAGAGCTGGACTAGTCATAAACGCGATATATTGCTAATTCTTTTACACCTTTGTATAGTAATAATATTTTTGGAAATTGGAAAGTACCGCGACAGTGTTAGCTGTTCCATCTGCTTCAATGCAATGCGCAATGCGATTGTTTCATGTTTGATTTTAATATCAACCGTTTTTAAGGAAAAAATATTATGAACGGGGGAACCGGTATTCGGAAAAAGTTCCATAATTTAGAAAAGTGTATCAAAATAATAAAGCTGTTTTCTTCCTAAACCCCAGAACGGTTCATTAATTGTATAAAAAATTGAATGGTGTAGATATGTATAAGGAGATTCTCAGTTAGTATTTAGAGCTATTGTAATCATCTAAGCACATTGACTTGTAGAAGTAGTTTTTCATATTTTAAAATCTGCAATAAAATAACGTTCGTAACCTAAGAACATTCAGGTGAAGGGTGAAGCTGATACAGAGACCTTCTAACACCTAAAAATTTGGGCTCTTATAGGATTATTTAGGGATGTTTTCAAGTGTGATATTCTGAACAGATAGCGGCTGGAGAGTATTAGGTGTGCAAATAAGCTCTATGCGTTTTTAAAAATCCTTTCTTTTTTAAAAAAATAGGGTTACTTTTTTGATGTTATAAGGTCATCCGCCATTTTCCATAGTTTAATTTCATCTTCATCAGGTAATAATCACAAGCCGCAAAGCGTGGCGAGTACGCTAGCTATAGCAAAATTCCCATTTCAGTTCCTCCATGGTTTTAAGTACTTAGGAGCTTTTATGAGGTCTAGCGTTGTCGTGGTGGAGAATGACTGGTCTACGTCCATATCCAGAATACGGCCGCTTTTCTTGAAATTTTTCCGCCAAACATTTTAATTGGAAGGAGTATTACTTATCCGTAACAGTCGCTTCCCGTTTAACTAGCTCGTAAAAGACATACCCTATTCATCCTGAAACGTTGTGGCTAGGTATAGATGGCATTCAATTCATTTGTCATTTAGGATTTTTAAAATATATCCATTTATGATGACCAGCCTATAATTTCCATAGATAAGTCTTGCTTTTATGCCTTGAAACCAGCGAGAGCTACGTACCCATATCCACCTCTCACGTTGTTTTTTGGTTAGATAGTGAGCTACCCATTTCCCTTCTTTTAAAATGTTTCCTAGTCCATGTAATCTCTCTGAAATAGCATAAAGAGTAGCGCCTAAATTTTTAGCGAGTTGCTGCGGTGTTTGCGCGGAGTTCGGATCAAGTAGCTCTTGCAGTTCGGAATCACTAAACTTCTAACGTCCATCGCAACGTAGCTTATACTAAACACACATCTATTTCATTGCCAGAATCCTCAGCCATCTAGCGGTCACGTGTAGACTGGCATATTAAATGTGAACTGAGATCCCTAACAGTTCCAACTAATAGCAGCTTGCCGCAGTGGTCGATTCTAATGTGATAGATGGCGCTTTGCGCTGTCTTATTTCAACGTGGTTTATCACTCGGGGTCTCCAACAATTGCGACATAAATGCTCTCTTCAACACTCTCACCATGAGCCTTAATGATGAGCCGCACTTTGATGAAATTCGTAGATAAGGCAATGCTCGATATTGCTACTGTCTACTTCCATTTTTATATTGACTATAAATTCAGCTGTTCTTGGAGCGTTCTTGTGTGCATAACCAAAAAAATTACAAATCACTGTATACGTGGTTCTAAAATAGCGACATCTATTGCAAAGGGCTAAAACTTATTTGCACAATCACTAAGACTAAAACAGCATTAAAGAGAACAAGATGGAATAGTATGCCTTAAGTACTTGTAATACGTAATTTTGTCTCCAAAATCCTTTATGATGTAGATCTCAGAATAATGATATGTCCATCCAGCAAAATATGATGTACTACTTAAAGCGGAAAATACCTACTAACAGTACTGGTAGCTTGTAGGTATCAATATAGAGGCAATGAGTTTGTAACAGTTTTATCCAAAATTTCATTTTACTACGAAAAACAAAAAGCAAGATAGAATTAATAAATTACATCAATTCTTCTAAAAGGAAGAAGAAGTTGCACCGTTGCAAGCGCACATGGTCTGGATAACGATAAACCTTATCTAGGAACTAAATGGTGTAGCAGAGGGCTTCTTCTTCCCATTAGAAACAATTACATATTTTATTGAATCACATTTTTGGTATTTAGTGGAGAAATATCTACTGAGCGGGACAGTGGCAAATGCTTCTTTCGGAGGTTGTTGCAATTAGTATACAAATTTTTCTTCTTCAAGTGCCAGTCTGCGGAATAAGAATCTGAAGTAGATATGCTCCAAGTGGCTGCAACATTTCTTTCGTTGGGAATGGTAAACAGTACGCTTGTGATAAATTAAGCTGTATCTCATCTCAATCAAATAGGTAAACCTTCAATAAACTTTTCATATTTCTGGGAATAGATTTATTTATTTATCAATCTGGAATTATTTCACATACAACAAGTAAATTATTTATCTGTGGAAGATAAAATTTTCATTGCATTTCGACCATTCGGATGTGTTCGGGTCAATAAGTTTGACTAATAGCTTTTATAATAACTAAGGCTGTTGTGTCCTTTAACTACCGCATCGAGCAAATCAAAAAAATGTCTAGGTTAGAACAAGTTTCAAGATATTTGTTACTAGGACATAATTAAAAAGACGGTCGAAGCATGCCTTGAAGATTCGATTGATTTTCTTATTTCTTGCTTTTTAAGTATTTTTGGCAGTATAACAGTTCAGTTATTGCAAAAGAAATATTTATAAACGAGTTAATATCACAAAGAATCGTGTTTCGTGTAATAACTAAGCGGTTTATTAGACTCAATTAAACTAGGACGCTGATAGTAATACAGCTGAATTTCCTGGAAATTGTTCATCAATGGCAAGTTTATTGATTTCAGTAAAACGAGATTTCTGATCGTAAGTGGTCAGTACACTTGTCCCAAATAGAGGCGTACATTTTAGTTGACAAAATTAAAATTTTATTTGTGGCTAGGCTTTTTTCTCAGTGTGCGGCCCGCTTTAGTTTAATAAATAACAATGCTCTCTACCCTTTAAATGAATTTGATCACTGTAAAGAGGTTGCTTTCTATATCATTATAATCATAAAGATGATTATTTATGATTGAAGCTTATAAGCTAAACATCGGATTCCTGAAATCAGATTTGAACAACTAAATCCCGATTTACTTATTCAGTATGGCGATTCAAATAATTCAACTCGGATTTATGTGACTAAAACGGAGAACTTCCGAAACAGTACAAAAAACAAAAAGAATTGTGCTATCGGGAATGATCTATACTATCTATACTAAACTGATATAACATACTATGAGGTTTTGGTAATTAGCTACTGAGATATAAGGTGTGTTCTGTCTAGAAAAACCCCCCACTTCGGAGACCCCTCACTCCGCCATTTTGAAATTTCGAGTGCTGAATTTTGTATAAAAAAAATTACACACCTGAGCTTTTATCTCATTCGTTACTTTTTCGAATTTTAATTTTTGCGCCTACAGGGTGGTCAAAAACGCAAACTATTGTTTTTCACAAAAATTTCAAATGCATCACCCTGTATATTTGTGCAAGTTTGGATTCAATTTCTTATAAGCTTTTTATTGGTATAAGGTTTGATCCAGATAAAATCACTAGATTGTGAGTTCTTAAGCTTTTAAGAGAACAACACACCAAAATTAAGGGAAAAAATCACATCATCCATGGAAACAAAAGGCAAATAGTGGGCTAGTTCTATATTGCCACTAAGAGTACAGATTTGACGTAAAAACTAATAACAATCGGAACAGTATAAATCAGCTTCAAGCGTAATAGAGAAAAACAACTATAAAAACAACGTAAAACTTCAAAATGGCGGATTGACGGGTTGCCGAAATGGACGGTTTTTCTGGATAAAACACCTTACATCTAATTACAGAAACCCCATAGTATGTTATATCAATCTTCTTCTTCTAAACTGGTTCATCCAAATATGCAATAAAATATGAGGCATTCCATTAAAAAAATCAGAACTTTGATATGTAGGTCAAAATTGGGACACCCTGTATAATTGTCAATATTTTAAAAATGTGTGCCCTCAAATGTCATCTATAACATGCCATAAATAGACTTTCCCAAAATGTATTGGTTTATGAGTAATATTTCGTCCACACATGGATGGACCACCCTGTATATTATGATGTCCTCAACCTACATTTTTTGATCAATTCAACTTAATAGAACCCCATATGCGCATTCACAATTTTTAGCAAGCTGAAAATTGCGTTACGACTGGACATTCATTCGTAACTAAGAGTAGTCAAAATACCATCATATAATCGGCACAGCTATTATGTAAAACACCTAAAAAACGACGAAATGTCACTTTTCAAGCTACGTAATACACTTGGTGAGCTGCTTAATTTTCCATACCTATTTCAAGCAAAGTTAGCCAACATTGGAAAACATACCAGCCCTTGTGCTTTCTGTGAAATTCTAGAGGGTTTCATGTTCCTTGGCTAAAAAGAAAACTGGAAATCAAGAAATAATCGAAGGCACAACTGATGCAATGAAAAATAGCAAGGAAAGATGATTGGTCCTTGACGCTCTTTACATGGAGCAGGAAACCATTCACAAGTAAATTATAACCTTCGGAGCACCTGTATTCGCTTCAATCAGACTATCCGTTGCTATTGGTCCTTCTTAAATTCTCCTCAGCCTTCTTGGAGGCAAATCGTTATGACCTTTCGAGTGATAAACAAATAGATCGATATAACTATTTGGGTTTAGCCACGTTCAAGACTCGTGCTTCTTCGGGGCATATCTGGCAGTTTGAATCGCGTTTACAAATCTTTGTAAAATATATAATATAATTTATACGTAAAAACATAAGGTAAGCCTACTGAAATAAAAAATACTTACACTCATTTTAAGAACAGTCAAATAAAAATAAATAGTACACTCATGCATCAAGAGCCCTGTTCTAGTTAGTCAACCTAAACTGTCATCTTAAAATTCTATGACGTGCTTTGTTGACGTTAAGTAATGTCATACGTGTGACAAGGAATACATTGTACGATGAAATTAAATTTAAATCTAAAATAATATCAAAAATTGCTTTCTGAGAAGATTGTACCAAGGAGAATGTGTTTATTTTATTCTTGTGCAGGTCGACTTTATTCTTCTAGAGGAGATTTTGATCGAGAGACAGACGCTCGGGAAGTTTGGGATAATCTCAAAACAATAAGCTCATCCTACAGTGTGGGAGTGGTAGCAATACATTTGAAAGAGTTGTTGCATTTTGTGTAAACTATTGTAGAAATATTCGTCTTTCATATTAAGGAAAACATAGCCCTACAAAGGGAAAAATTATTGTCAACTAGTTTTGATACTAATTTGTGGGTTTTCGCATAGAATAGATTACTTTCTGCATATGTGGATCGTTTATTTTATAAAATTAATTTAGAAGAATCAAGTAACAATTTTTTATTGTTGTACAAAAGGTTGTAGTGTTGTACGTACTATTACATCTGCTTTTCTAAGCCCATCATACAACATGTCCTGCAAAATTTCCCGACTGATCAGCAAAATAGACATAGATTTTCTTTATGTGGTCGATCTCACAGTGAGAGGATTTTGCATTATTGTTCTTCGTAAGTGATTGTTGTTTACTGTAACTTAATACATTAAGAAAGCATTGATTACAGTCGGTTTCATACCGATCTTATAGGAAATTATGTTTAGGTGACTCAATTTATCTTGACTGATTCTGATCAAAAAGGCAGACAACAGTCACAATGCATAACCGCTCAAATTTACTGACAAATGCAGCGTTGTTGGATCGAAAATATTCTTAGCTGGGAAGACACGAAACGAGATCCGAGCATAGGAACTTAATAAAACTTAGCAAAGTAAAACATGAGCTGGAAATGGGCGTTACGGCATTACTAAACCTTACTTGCAACAGGCGAACTAAATTTTCAGTGTTTATTTCAATTAGATACTATTTACAGTGCGCAGGGTTGTCTTAATTACCCTTTAATGATCATAAACCTCTTTTAGAGTCCACGTCTCTCTTGCTACACATTAGTAGTTGACTTACTTACTTAATCCGTTCCCCTTCTACCGGATCTAGCTCACTGGCTGTAGAGGTTTAGTTGACACAATATGCATATCTGCATGTCTTTAGAAAAGAAGGGATTCGCTTTCATATTTATGGTACATTTTGCATCGGATGATCCCTTTTATGCTCTGTTCATGTCTATCTATTTGCTTGGTCCAAGATCGGACCAGTCTATGCTCGCCCCTGATACCTCTATTCGGCAAACTGGCTGTCCATTACGCCCATCATACTACGTCACTGATTACCTTCCATGGAAATAAGACAGCCGTGAACATATTCGTCTACTATCCTGGAAATGCATCGTTATAGGCAAAGTAAACGTTTCAAATAGCAGCTTTAAAGAGGCATTTGTTATCCGTTCTTTCTATTTGCAAATATAAACCAGCACAGCGGATGCTCATTCGGAATGCTAACGAGTGTCCGAGTCTTTTATTGGACGACGCTATGTAAGCACGGCTCTAGTAGCGAAAAAAATAATGACAATCAGATTCTTTCAGATCAATACCAAAAAATGTTGATGGATTCAAGCTAATCACAGCTAAAGTGTGTCTTTACTTAAATTATCATCAAAAAAGATTCTTGGTAATGCAGTTTTTATAGTAAGGTAAGATATTTAAGGGGGCCGATTTTTGATTTCACGTTTAGAAGAGTAGCTTCATATGAACGATGATCTGAGCGTTTAAACTTTTGAATTTAAGATGTTAAAGTTTTAGATTTGATCCAAATCGATTTAAAGAAAAATCTGGTGTCACTACTTCTTCTCTATGTATTTCACAATTTTCATTCATCTCCAAGCGAATTTGACTTCTTGATTTTGTTTCAACCAACCAAGGTTTTTGCGTAAAAAAGAAACATTCCTCTGAATCGTCTGATGACTGTAATCGAGAAATTAATACAAGGTAGTAAATATACTATAGCTACTTAGCTTTTCTGATAAAAATATCACTAAAAGGATAAGAAACAGTGTACATTAACAAATGTATCTTAATCTAACACTCATTATTGGGCTCAAAAAAATATGCGTGGTAAAAAAGTATCCAGACATCAAGAACATGTTGTGTTTAATATGTGGTGTGGAATTCTAGAGGCCTGAATATTAGGTCCATTCATTTACCACAACTCATTAACTGCAGAACGGTACCTTCATTTCTTGCAACATGATCTTGAACCTTTGGCACAGCTTAATAGGTGTTGGTTACAACAAGACGGTGCTTCTGCACATAACTTTTTCCTAATTTATCCTAAGCTGTATCTCACACAAGTAATGAGATCCCCATCCATAGTGATAATCATTAGTAACACGTTTGCTATTTACATGAGGGGCTAGATTCTAAATGAGTTTCGACCGTTGAAATTGATTTCGATGGCGCCTTGTGACGATATATTTGATTCACTATGATAATTTTAACATCTGATTATATTTATCTTCTATATTCAAATTATCATGGCAGTGTCAAAATTATTATAGCTAATCGAGTATATCGTCACAAGACGCCATCGAAATCAATTCCAACGGTCGAAACTTATTTAGAATCAAGCCCCAGGTAAACTATTTGAATTGTCCAGAAGCAGCTATGGCTACGACTGGTCCTATCCCATAAAACCTATTACCCCCGCACACCTAAACTGAAAATTGCTTCGTATTCCTATAGTTGACCCATTGCATGTATTTACTAACATACTTTACAAAGTTAAAGTGATCTACCGTAATATTAATAATGTAGCCAACGTGCACGAACATTGTACAATCCGAGAAGTGCAACTGTTATCTCGGCGATGAGAGTTGTAGGTGGTGATTTTATTAAATTTGAATATTTTGAATATTCGCCCCGCTTTCGCTAGAGAGTTGGAAAATTAACAGTTTACTGACTTCAATTTATTTTATTATCGCTTCCAAGAGTATTGCCATTGCTTATGCAATTATCCGCCTGAATTCACATATCGATTTAGGGTCTCGGTTGGCCATTTGGAAGGCTTACTTGACAAATTATGTGTGAAACAACTCAGAACATTACATTGCTTGACCTCTTTCCACAATATAAATTCGAATTCTTGCACACATTTCTGTAGGGGAAAAAAGGTATTCTTCTAATAAGTTCTAGCAGCCAGGACAAAATAGCAAGCGTTGTTTTCCACAAGACAACTTTTACCACTAAAAAAAACTTAATTGGAAATGGCAACAGGCGAGAGAATGTTTATTATCGTGAAGGATTTTGAACTCCAGACGTTTTTATATGTTTCTATCCCTTTGTTCTTGTTTGATATTATAGTATTCGCAACACGGATTGTAATCACTTTTTCATTACGTGGATTTATAATAGGGAAAACTTCAATGTATATATATATTTCCAAGTCTACTAAAAATACTAGTTGAAGAACTCACCTTTATCACGAGAATTTTCAAAAAACTAAATCATTTTAATTAATATCGCTGGACGGCAAACGTATATAAGACAGTGACACATCCCTGGAAATATTGGTGAGACGAACAGCACAATCTGCACCATTTTCAAGCATTTTAAATTTACTACCAAAGGAAACTGTCAAGCTGTGTCAACTTCAGGACCAATAAAAGTAATATTTCAACTGTGGCTTCACGCTATACTGAGTGTTGCTGCTGCTGAGTTGATATATATGCATGATGCCGAAGAAAAAAGTTAAAAACCAGATCTCAACGGAAAAATCAGATACAATGGAAGTTTACATTGATGGAAACTTGGACACTCAGAAGATTCTAGAAGAAAATAAACACTTAAAACAGATATTAGAAGAAAAGGATAAACTAATACTACAGTTGAGCAATGAAAATGGAAGACTACAAGAACAGTACAATTTAGCGACATCAGCCATACACGAAAAAGGTACCGTTGAAACAATGATAAATAAAATAAATCAAAGATTGACTGAAATTGAGAAAATTAAAGAGAAATCATATGCCCAAATACTAAAGCGAGATACTCCAACAATCAAGAAAGACCCAATGAAGAACATAATTGTCACACCAAATGGTATCCAAACATCTGAACAAACGAGAAAAGACCTTAACAAAAAAATTAGCCTTACGGATTTGAAAATACAAATAGAAAATATACGAAATTCTAAAAATGGAGGAATTATAATTAAACTGGCTGAGGAACACCACAACACACTCAAAACTCAATTCGAAAAGAAATTAGGAGATGAATACAAAATCACAGAACCTACAATGTTTAGACCGAAGATCAAAATTGTCAATTATAGATGCACGGAGAAACCACATGAAGAAGACATAGAATTAGATCTTATCCAACAAAATCATTTTATTGAAAAAGATGACATCAAAATCAAATATGTAAAGTATCTCCCATCGAAAAAATGTTACACATTATTTGCAGACATTTCTGGCAAATTATTCAGGACAATATTTGAAGATAACAATGGAAAAATTCTTCTTGGATGGCAATGTTTACCAGTGTATGATAATAACGAAATAACGCAATGCAAGAAGTGTCTTCGCTTCAATCACACCGAGAAAAAATGCCGCAATAACAAGACCTGTACCAACTGCAGCAAAGAGGATGTACACGATACTGACTGTTGTAAGCATGAACCGGTTGTATGTTGTAATTGCAAATTTTCAAACTATAGATATAACAAAAATTATAGTACCAACCACTCACCATTAGATAAAAAATGTCCAACTTTTCTATATTATCAACAGCAGTACAACTTGAAAATCCTTTTTTAAGATAGAAGAAATTTTAGCCAAAATTTTAGAATATTGCATCATTCATGACACACGACTATGTAAATAACTTCCAAATTCAACGTATTAGTACTAATACTGCTCATGATACTAGCGAGCTAGATTCTTTTTTACAAAATCCTGAAATATCTGTTAGAATTTATCATATGAACATCAGAAGTATAAAACATAACTTTGACTACTTTAAATTAATTTTGAAAAGAATACAAAGTGATATAGATATAATCATTCTATCCGAAACATGGCAAGTGGGCGATGTGACTCTGTTTCATTTAGAAGGGTACGATACATTGTATAATTTTGGTAAGCATAATCAAAACGATGGAGTGATGGTGTATGTACGAAACAATCTGCCTTATAAACATACCATATTTACAATCAACAATGAACTAAAAGGTATCAATCTAACAATGCAAATTGAAAATCGTAGAGTCAAAATTACTTGTGTTTACCGACCACCATCTTCAGATCCTCATACATTTATAAGAGACATAGATGAACTATTAAAAAACAATGAAAACAATCACCTTCATAATCAAATATTTATAGGCGACATCAATATAAACATTTTAGAGGAAAATTCTATGGTGAAAGAATATTTAAACATTTTATCAAGTAATGGCTTTTTATCATACATAAATAAAGTAACACGACCCACCAGTAAAACCTGCATTGATCACTGCTTTATAAAGGATATTTCCAATATTTTTTCTTACATACCTATTATCTATGAAACCGATATTACAGATCATTACTCCACTGTATTATTGATATCTTCACAAAATAAAAACCAGAACTGCCCAAGGGCAAAAAATGAAAGGAACCTTGAATACAAATATTTCACTGACAACTCAAAATTAATATTTAACGCACAAACGGAATCGTGGGACGAAATTTTTTTAACAAATTCTTTAGACGAAGCTACAAATTTATTAATACACAAAATTCAAAAAGTAATTGCAGTTAGTACTAATAAGGTTAAAATAAGTCACAAGGAAAAAGCAGAAATGATTGGATGACCAAAGGACTAATAAAATCTGCAAACGAAAAAGAAAAACTGTATAAAATCATGAAATATTTACCCACGAAAGAAAATATAGATCATTATAATCAGTATAAAAACAAATTTATAGAACTTTTGAGAAAAGCAAAAAAAAATTACTATATAAAACAATTGAATAATAATTCACATGACTCTAGACACCTATGGTCCACTGTCAATGATATATTCAATAAGTCATCCTATTCAAAAAACAATATTAATGAAATAAAAACAAAAACAGGACAGAAAACAGACAATATTCAGCAAATATGTGATGAGTTCATAGAATTTTTCACGAATATAGGAGGAAACTTAGCAAATAATATCAAACAAAATGCTGATATTCATCTGCATGAAACAAGACTGAATAATTCATTTGTATTAACTGAAGTAGACTATCAGGATGTTTTCAATGCCATTATGACTCTAAAAAATAAAAAAAGCCCTGGAGTTGACGAAATTAGAGCTGAACATCTAAAGATACTGGCCAAACAAATAACAGAACCACTTGCTTATATCATTAACAAATCCTTCCAATCTGGAGTATTTCCATCAGCTTTCAAGACAGCAATCATCATACCTATCTATAAATCTAATGATAATACGGACGTCACTAACTATCGACCTATTTCACTTATATCAAGTTTAGCTAAAGTTTTTGAGAAATTACTCCTTAATAAAATGATTAATTTTCTTAATAAATTCAAAATTCTAAATTCAAATCAATATGGTTTTATAGCGGGCAAATCTACAACAGATGGGGTATTAAGTATAGTAGATGAAATAACCCAAAATATAGATGGAAAAGTACCATCGATATGCGTATTTGTGGACTTACAAAAAGCGTTTGACACAGTTAACCACAATATACTTTTGAAAATCTTAGAAAGAATAGGTTTTCGTGGAAAAATGTATACTTTAATGGAAAATTATTTATCAAATAGACCACAATCAGTAAAATTATTAAGCTCGTATAGTAAAGAAATGTTTGTTAAATGTGGTGTTCCACAAGGTACAATTTTGGGTCCTCTGTTATTCAATATTTATTTAAACGATATATTCAAAATTAACAGTACTGGTAAAATAGTCAGTTTTGCAGACGATACTGCTATACTCTATAAAGGTAAGGATTGGAACGACTTAAAAGATATTATCCAAAATGACTTTTGCAAAATTATTCAGTGGTTTAATAACCGGAAATTAACAATTAACTTTACTAAAACTCATTTTTTACCATTTTCATCACTATCTAATCATCTACCAAAATATAACCACCTTCGGTTTAAGGTAAATGATAAAAATATAAAAATCAATAGAGTTAATGATACAAAATATTTAGGAATTTATCTAGATCCCCACTTGAGATGGGATGTACATATTTCTCACATACTAAAGAAAATTAGATTCATAGCATATAAAATAAAATTTCTAACCGGTATATTAACTGAATATTATCTACGAATAATATATCAAGCTTTAATCGAGCCACACATAAAATATGGTATAGTAGTGTGGGGTGCTGCATGCACGACATACTTTAACGATTTAGATGTACTTCAAAGAAGAATTTTAAAAACAATGTTAGGCAAATCAAAATTATACCCAACTAATGACTTATATAATGATGCACAAGTATATGATACTAAACAACTTTACTTCTTACATACCATCACTCATTATCACAAAACTATTAGTGAACGCGACATAATTAAACATAATCATAAAACCAGATATAAATTACGCGCAAAAAATGTTCCTAAACCAAACAAATCCCTAATGAAACGATGTCACCTGTATATAGCTCCAAAATTGTACGAACATTTACCAAATAATTTAAAACAATTACGCAATACATTAGGCTTCAAAAAAAAAATTAAAAAAATTTATTAACACGATTGGGAGAAATCAAATTAATAAAATAATCTCAAGTATTACACAATAAATGCTCTACCATTCTTACCAATAATTTCTTTGTTCTCTCTATTTTATTATATTTTGCAATTCAACATACATATGATCCATGCACAGGCGTTGTCCTCCTATGGATATATTATATTTATTTACTCGTTTCATGTTCCCTGTATTTTAGAGTAAATAAATATTATTATTATTATATTATTATTATTATTTGAAAAATATCTATCTATATATGGCGTATTGAACAAGTATAAACACTTCATAGTGTATGTTAGTAAGTAAACGCATGTATTAGCCATGTTTATAAGTAGTGGAATTTTACAGTATATAAAAAGGTAATATAGTTATGTTGTCAAGAAGTGTTCTTACTTCAAAACAACTTTTATTGCGACATATGTCTGTCTGATGACGTCGCAATTCATATTCAATATGTAGTCGGTGCGATCTTGAACTTTAACCGAATCTATACGTCATACTTAGAACTGTTTACTCTGCGAGTTTCAACCAAAGCGTACGAATAGGGGAGACCGGGTACAAAAGTAACACTTTGTACCTTTACCTCGATTTCTGGCTGGCTGTTAATGTTGTCATTAAGTTAATACAACCATATATAAATTCAGTTTATGTTCTTTAGACTAGTAACTCGATTTATTATATTATGCTGTGTTTTATAGAAATAATAGAAATTAAAAAAAAGCCTTAGTTGTTACTTTCGACCACATAGGCAGGTCGAAAGTAACACATTGTGGGTCGAAAGTAACAAGACATAGTTTTTGGTAATGAATACAATATTATACATGGCAAAGCAATAAATTATTTATTTCAAAATTTTGTATTGATAACACAAATAAACTTCTGTATTTTAAATTACAAAAATTATATATTTTAAGAAAACAAATCAAACAAAAATATTTTTAATTTAAGTAATGAGATCAATAGAGTAGCTAATCTTAATCATTCTTTTATAATCAGACTTTTATCATTCAGTCATTATTATCCTACCCGGAATCGCAATTATGGCACACATAATTGTTAACATCACCCACGCATTCCACATGGGACCACATTTTACATTCGATACATTGTATCCATTGTTCATTTGGTCGACTATTGTTAAAAGTTTCTAAACAGACAAGACAGAAGCAATCTTCGTCTTCACACCTATCTTCCTATTCTTTTGGAGCCTTCTTTGTCTTCTTTCCTTTTCCCTTTCCTTTTGCAGGTATCAATTTTCTCTTACCTTCTCCACTACTGGTTTTCTTTCGTTGTTGGTGCTCTTGTTCAATTAAATTTTTTTCGGGAATGTCTGTGAGAATGGCAGCTCTACGTTTTTTACCACCTTTATTTGTTTCAGTCCTCGGATCCGCTTGCGGTAAAGGTCTAAGATCTTTAGGTGAGAAATTAAACGGCTGGGTAGAATTTGCTTGTTGCAGCTCGCTAGGTCCTGGCACTGGTGTTTTGGATCTTTGATCACAAATTTAGTTAGCTGACAGAAGATCAGTGGTAGCAGATATGAGGTCCGGTATATTTTGAACAGCCGGTGATTGGTCATTATTGTTTGATTTGTTTGATAAATCATTGCTATGTGTACGGTGAACATTCTGGTCAACTGATGTTGGAAGATCACCAACTGGAGTACTTGGATCAACTTGAATGGATGACGTTGCGTCAGAACTAATCAACATATCGTTTGGTGAAACTTCTCTGTTAACTTGTAACGGCCGGTCAGTCACAGATGATGGCGCGTAGTCAACAGCAGTAAATATATTCCTATTGAATGGACTTATACCGGTACAGGAAAATCCAGCAATTGCATTTTTATCAGTTACAGAAAGAGGAAATGCTTCTTTAACAATACCAAGAATGTAATGAATAGTCATCGTTCGACCAGGATGATTTCGCATCCAGTTGTCTGTAGCTTTGTTTATCATTTTCTTAAATGGCCCAAATACTGCTCTATCCAAAGGCTGAAGCTTGTGGATGCAATGAGGTGGAAATGATAGCAGTACTATTCCGTTTTCTTTACAAAAGTCTATAGCTTGAATAGATATATGTGATGCATGATTGTCGAGCAGTAACAAACATTTTTGATCAACTGTGGGCTTGACTTGTCTTTTAAAATGTTGTAGAAACAGTAAAAATTCTGCATCCTGCATCCATCCGCTAGCATTGCCAGCTCCAGCACAACCAACAGGACCCTCACGTATCATATGGTCTTGGAATCGTTTCAGCGGGAATACGAAAAAAGGCGGGATGTGTCCTCCTTGAGCATTAATGGCAACATCAACTGTTACTAGTCTTCCGCGCTCTGCAGAGGTTACTGCACCTACTTGCTTAATTCCTTTTTGAGCTACAATTTTGCTAGGTTTTTGGACAGTGGTTACCCCTGTCTCGTCCATATTCCAGATATCTTTTGGCTCAAATTGGTACCTATCCATTACTTCAGCAAGGTTATCAAAGAATTTACTCAGATTATGCTCGTTAAAACTTGAAGCTCGTGACAGACTCGTTACTTGAGGACATCTTAAAGACAAGCTCGGGTGACGTTTTAAAAAACCCGTCAACCATTCCTTACCCGCCATTCGACTATCGTGCCACTTTTCAGGAAATGTTTTCCATTTTTAATCGCTAACTCGTATGCCAGTTTACGTACTTCAGATGGAGATAATCCAAAATAAACTGCAGAGCACTCGATTAAATAGTCGCGTAGATTACTTTCCTCGTTATTAGTAAAAACTCGGTTGACGCAACGATAGCCCACAACTGCGTTAGTATTTCCTTCTTTTACTTTTTCTATATATCTATATAATGTTACGTGGCAAACATTATACTTTCTTGCCAGACCTCTAATTTTTGCACCATCTTTGAAATGATCTTCAGCCGCTTTTCGATACACTTCTGTGTCGGTAGTTCCTCGTTCAGTAGTCCTTATGCGTTGTCGCGGCATTCTGTTGAAGTAAGTAAAATAAAAAAGTACGTAATAAGTAAGAAAAATATGATTGATAATTAAATATTATACGGGGACAAAAGTAACATGTTACATTTTTTTTATTCTGCACTTTGGTCAAAGCTGCCGGGCAGCCAAACCTTTGCATGTAGGTTTTAGTAGGAACATAACCAGATCGTTGGATATGCCAGGTAGGTAAATCAAGAGGAAGCTTCAACTTATTGGGATGCCAATACTGAAGATCACTGCACTATAATTACAAATATAAAATTTCTCCCCACTCACTAGATTAAACCACAACTACAAGCGACGCGAATTTCATTTCATTTTCTAAGTGAGAAAACTTGAGTAGGAAGCAGAATACGAGGCAGACTTATAAATAAGATCATAAATCTTTCGCTGTAATGAAGGTATGGAATTTTCAATGTTGAAGCTGTAGTTGCAGAGGAAAAAACCTGTTGATTAAGTTTTCAGTTGTACATACGAACAAAACTTTGAGGCCAAGTAAACTTTTGTGGAAGGATAGTCGGATAAGTGAAAATTGAAATTTCTACGTAACTCGCTGATTCAGTTCGGCGATCGGAGGAGCTAAACTAGAATAACATAATCCTTTTTAATTAAATAAGAAAACGTGCAACTTTCGACATGGTCTTGAATATTGAGTAATCGTCACTGAACTTTCTTCGGCTTTACAAGCCAATTTATTAGGATTTCTTGCAATCATAAAAATTTTCGAAAATGAGATATGTTTTATATTTATATGTTACACGGCATGTACCGGGCGGCAACCACTCAAGCTAGATCTATCAGCTAGACAATTTTGTAGTGGAAAAGTGATAAAAAACTGTTGGAAATTATTTCCAACTTCCTAAAATGAAAGCTAGGGGCGTCACTCTTTCCCCAAAATTAGAAAAATAAATCTAAAGTAGCTTCATTCGATAGTGTTAATGTTTTGTTACCGTGGTTTTCTCGTACCTACGTTGTTGCAGAAATGGAAATCACAGAGTCAATCTTTTCCATAACCCTAGCAATTTACATAATTTAGTTGGAGACGCTCTTAGTCAAATAAGTGAACCACCACCTATTTTGCTTTCTAACGCCTAACTGTCTAAAAGCGTGGGAAGTGAATTCAAATTTCAACGTTTCTGCTTAAACATATATAAACGAACGATAAAGGAAGGATTTTGCTAAAACGTGACTCGATACCAAGCAACAGCAATTTCAAAGCGGATTTGTGGTGTGGGTTGGAGTGCTGCTTAGAAATACTATTAGGCTTATGAAGTAATAGCTCTAGGGCCTCGACTTATGTGGAATTAGTTTAGTTTGGCGAATGGCACAATATAGTCTAATATAATGAATAATTATTGCTTTGTTCAAGCATCAATTAATCGCATTATGGTATCAACTAGCAGCAGAAAGCGGTGTGGTAATACAATCGCAATACTTGAAAGAAAGGCAAGTTCACGATAGTTAGTATAGACTTGGAACGAGAAGCCTGACGAATCCATACATGAGATCTAGAACTTAGCCTGCCTGATAAAGAGACTAGAGCCTATACTCGTAAATTTCCTTGTCCCCCTCTGTTCTGCATCATACGGAGTGGCGCATCGAAAACGAAACAGACGCATTTACTGGCAGCTCAGTTTTTTTTTTGAAAAACGCTCAGACCCTTCGATTTTGTTTTCAAGGCGGACACAAGTTTGGCAAAAAATCACGTTAACACGTGCAGCCCCCTAAAATCTTAAATGGAAAGGGGGGTCGAGTGATACCTTATTTTAAAGGTCTTTCAATTCGCTTTATAATGATGTAAAATACACGAGCTTCAGTTCAGTAGTTTTGAAGATTTATTGATTTAAAGCTTAAAGTAGACTTTAATAGGTACATCAGATTAGTTTGTACTACTTTCAGAAAAAAATTTGAATAAAATAATTTACGTAATAAGTAAATGCTTTTCTTCACTATGCCCATGATTTGTTTATCATTTTGTTGTTGAAAATAGCTATTGGAGCGTTTTTTGTGGCAAAAAAGTTATTTGTTGTAGAAAGATAAGGAAATATCTCGTACTTATTTTAAATAGGAATTTAGTACATAGTTTGCGATTGATTTGACCAAACTTTATTGCTAAAATAACTTGTAACGCTTTATTACATAAATTAACCATGGTATATTCCACAGCAGAAAGAGTTGAAATTATCGAAATATTTTTCGGGAATAATCAGTGCGCTAATAGAACAGCAGAAATATTTAATGAGCGACATGAGAACAGTAACGTGCATTGAAAATATGTTCTAGAGTTGTAGCTAAATTTGGGGAAACTGGGTCAGTCGCCAATAAATAATGCAACATTGAAAATCCCATAAGGAACGAAGCAATAGAAGTGGGGGTTTCAGGGCAAGTTTATGTTGATCCTACGTTAAGTACTCGCAAATTGGAGACCGTGTGTGGTGTTAGTCGAAGAAGAACAACTTAATGAAGACGATTTTGATCGCCGATTACAATTTTGTGAAGATATGAGTGAACAAATTATAAACGATGAACATTTTCTATTCAACACTTGCTTTTCCGACGAATGTTCCTTTTTCTTAAATGGCGTAGTAAATCGTCATAACTGCCGATATTTTTCCGATTCTGATCCCAGAATTTATCATGAGGTTCATACACAGCAGCCACAAAAATTAAATATTTGGGCTGGTAGTTTTGGCGATCATTTAGTTGGTCCTTTTTTCTTACCTGGAAATTTTACCGGTGAAATGTATTTGGAATTACTGGAAGACGCCATAGATCCTGCCTCAACAGCCATAATTGAAAATCAGAATGATCGGCGGTACATTGCGAATAGGTTGATGTTCCAACAGGATGGTGCCCCACCACATTACGCATTACGTGTTCGACAATATTTAGATCAGACGTTTCCAGATCGATGAATTGGTAGAATATGTTCCATTGAATGGCCCCGAAGATCGCCAGATTTATCACCTTTGGATTTATTTATGTGGGGTCATTTAAAAAGCAAATCCTATGCTACTCAGCCAACATCATTAGAAGACCTGCGATAAAGAATTGTGAATGAGTGCCTTCAAATTACTCCTCAAATATTGCAAAATGTGCGTTTTGAGCAAAATCTTGATTATTGCATGGAGAGTCATGGTGGCCATTTTCAACATTTACTTGCCTAACAGGTCAGTTCATTCTTCATTTTTAAATTACTTTGCTGCCAAATGTATTGATCTCCACTAATGATGATGTATTCGTTTTATTTAAGCTTTAAATCATTAAATCCTCAAAACTACTGAACTGAAGTACATTAATTTTATATCATTATAAAGGGAATTGAAAGACCTTTAAAATAAGGTATCACTCGACCCCCCTTTCCATTTAAGATTTTGGGGGTGGTGTCACCGCCGCTTAGGGGGCTGCACGTGTTAACGTGATTTTTTGCCAAACTTGTGTCCCCCTCGAAAAAAAAAACCGACAGGTCTGAGCGTTTTTCAAAAAAAAAAACTGAGCTGCCAGTAAATGGGTCTGTTTCGTTTTCGATGCACCTCCCTGTATATGAATACTGTGATCGGCGCAGACCTGAGAACAGTGCGATGTGAGTATTCGCACATGATGGAGAAAGGTAGCTCCAAAATGACAGTGTTCAGATTCGTCTCATGTGTGTGCAAGTAGTAGTAAGTAGTTACATGAGTACTTCCATCTAATTTGCCACACATCACAACCGATACACTAGGGCCCGTATTGTCAGTCCTCCCTACAATTGTCGGGCGCGTTTTTGGCCTCCTTGATTGTCATACTTCTTTCTCTCCTTCAAAGACTTCTAGATTACACTTGTTCCGTGTCAGCGTCAGCGCTCTCCTATTGTGAAGATATGGTTTCTTTTTAAATCGTAGGAAATTTCAGGCTGATAAAACATGATATAACTCAAAAGCAAGCACAATTTGATGCAAATACATGTTTGCGACATAACCTCAAAATAGAGCGCTGACACGGAGAAGTAGAAAACTATGACAATCAACGAGGCCATAAAGGTACTCGTACAAAAACCAGTTTTTCATTTGATCCCATGACTAAAATCTGCTCCTAGGGAGCCACTAAGGAGCGCATTTGACCAACATATGGGTCGAATTTGATACAATAGATACCTACCCAAAAAAGATAATCTTGGTAAAGTAGGTCATCAACATGTCCATTAAATTCCCATCTCAGGTTGTAGACATATGAACTGTTGTTTCCTGGGTATATCCATAGCTAGCACAAAGGGTTTTAGTGATATTTATGCAAATGGAAATATAAACATTGGCAAATAATAATCCAATTTTTAGTACAGGTAATTCATTGTCCATGTAACACATATATAATTGTTTGGCTGAAAAGCCTTTGTAATTAATTAACCAAATCGTGAAATTGATAAAATATCCTAGGGCTGAAAAGGCGATATATTGTAAAAATAAACGTTAGATTGCATTGTACTCCATTTCGGCTATTTTTAATTGAATTGAATAAGAGGTATTATTAAAATCTGGATCAATTACCATAGATTAATAACAGATACCTGTTGATGCAAATATTATAATATGTATTTAACTTTAAGGAGTTGTAAGAGCGGTAAATTCGCAGCTCTGCAACTGCCTAATGACAGCACGTTTGCTTCAACTGATTGAACACGGATGCAGGTTGTGTGACGATAGCCAGTCAAAGACGATATATACTAAGTGACATATAAATCCGAACAGAACACCCAGTTTAAATGGTATTATTTTAATAAAATTTTGTATAAGTACTTAATGCAGCATAATAAGTAAATGATAAAAATTTCAAAATGATTGCACTGCTTTAAAGCCCTTTGACCTTTAATAATGTGTGGATCCACCCTGATGTGCTACGCATTCTCCAACGCGCCTAGGCATGCTTCTGATCAGGTGGTCAATGTCCTCCTGTGGTATCTCATTCCAGGCAACCACCAACTCCTCTCGAAGTGCTTCTAGAGTCTGAGGAGGACGTTGCAAATTGAGCAATCTTCTACCAATCATATCCCACACGTGCTCCATTTTGGATAAGTCGGGAGATCTTGGTGGCCATGGTAACAATGTGACATCATTATGTTGAAAGAAGTCTATTGTGACTCTTGCAACATGTGGTCGAGCATTATCTTGTTGGAAAGTAGGATCTGCCAGGGTGTCAAGACAGGGTAAAAGATGGGGTTCTAGAACTTCGTGGAAATAACGCTGCGCGTTCATGTTACCTCTGATGAAGATTAAAGGTGACCTGGAACCATAAGCTATAGCACCCCAAACCATAACTCCAACAGTGTGATGAACATGTCTTGCAACACAAAACTGTGGATTCCTTCTTTCTCCTCGTCGCCTTCTAACCCTGGCACGACCATCGTGCATGCCTAAACAAAATCGGGACTCGTCACTAAAGACAATACTGTTCCATTCCTGATCCCAGAGTGACCGTTGTCTGCACCACTCAAGGCGATTACGTCGGTGTTCTCGAGTTAAAGGGAGGACCCAGTGTGGCCGGCATGAAAACAAGCCAAAACTTCTCATTCGTCGGTAAACACTTCGCATGCCAATAGGTCTTCCGTGTTCTGCAAACCATTCATTTTCAATGGAACTGGTAGTGGAGAAACGGTCCCTTAAGGCCAATAATCTTAGGCGGCGATCTTCACGGTCTGTTGTTCTACGGCGGCGTCCAGTGCCCCTTGCTCTTTGCGTACTGCCTTCTCGAAGCCATGCCTGACAACACCTAACCACAGTGTCTACACTTCTTTGCACTCTAACTGCAATTGCCCGAAAAGAAAGTCCAGCTTCCCGAAGTCCCACTATACGGCCCCTATCAAACTCACTAAGTTGACGAAATCGTACAGGTCTCCGTACTCTAGGCATCGTAACCGATCGTAAAGGATGTCAAGAACCAAAATCCGCCAACGTTGATTCTTTACTGCGGCTGAAATATTCATTTTTAGAGCGTTAGTGAATTAAAAAAAAGCAGTATAAAAACCGGAATGTCCAACTGATAAGGCTGAAAATTGTTTCACTTGTTATTTACAGTAAGATAAATACATTCACCAACTTTTATTAAAATAAAACCATTTAAACTGGGTGTTCGGATTTATATGTCACTTAGTATAAGTCAGTGAAATTAGCCTTCACCACGTGTTGAGCTTATAAATAGTTAAAAGGTAGTTAAGTGAATTGAATATTCACCTGATGTTTTTAAAAAAATAAGCATTCTGTGAGTTAGTTTACATCTACCATTCCTTCAAAGAGTTCTGTGTTGCACTAACAAAAATCAACACATCTAATTTGAATGGACAAAACAGGATAAGCAAAATTTACGAGGCAGGGTATCATAAACCATAGAAACGTCCACTTGTGGTCTTCGGAAACCGCTTACGCAGTTCGACTGAGCACTTTCCAAAAGGAATTTGATGTAAACATGTGGGTCCGAGTGATCGACGGAGTTTTAGTCGACCCAGTTGAGCTACCTCCAAGGTTAGATGGCCAGGGATTTTTTTACTTGAGTACCGAGTTTTCAGATCTACGCCACTTATCAACCGCCGCAACATATGGTTGGAGCTCCCACACGCTTTTGCGCTAGAGCATCTGGATAGGCAACATTCTTCATGGATAGGACGTGGAGGCACTGTGGCTTGGCCACCCCGATCACCCGATTTAACGCCCCTAGATTATTTTTTCTGGGACACAATGAAGCAAAAAGTCTACTGTCATGTGTCGACGACACGGGAAGAGCTCGTGGAAAGGATCCATACCGCTGCGAACGAAATTAGAGCTGACACGGATATAGCCCGCTGCTCAACACGACACATTGTTTTAAGAACTACAATGTGAATAACCAATAATGGAGGGCATTTTGAACAGCTTCTGTAACATTAAACATGTCCAAACTATTTATAAGAAACTTTGATTTGTCATTTTTACTTGACTTTTACTTTGACCCATGTTAGATAGCATTTATTACTTAACGTAGAAGAAATTTGGTGTCATTTTGTAGATAACATAGTTAGCTGCAGAATTAGCACAAAAAAGTACAACTTCACAAACTAGTGTTTGAATGGCGTGCGGAAATGCACAAAATAATCAATTTTCTTGCATATTTATTTCTGTTTTTGTCTGTTTTTAAGTATGTTCGACGGTTAGTATCATATCAATACAAGTTTTTCAATAATCGCTAGAACAACATGTTATCGTTCATACATGCACTAGCGTAATCGTAACGTAAAAATAAAAATGGATGCCATTGCAAGAGGGGTGAGGTAGGACATTGTAGGGGGTGGATTTGTCGATTAAAATAGCTGAAAAATACCCCCCTCAAATATCGGTCTGTCGTGACCAAACACATTGTATATATATATATATATATATATTTGTTTTAAATTTAGTTCTATTATCTACAGTGTAGATAGGATATCTGTACCTGATTGATATTTGCTCCCTATTTTGATTCTGGGATCAAATGAAAAAATAGGTTACTGTAGTTAAACCAAGTGATGTATAAAGAATATCTTGATTTCAATATGGGGATAAGGATACTTCTTATACAAATAGGGAAATTTTTGCTAGGTTGAGATTCATTTTAGATGAAATCGACTGTATTCATCATATTACTTCAAACACGGTTTCCGATTGACCAGTTTTGACAAGGGGGCAAAATTGGGAATTTCTGATTGGTCGAACTTAATCCGCGGATTGACAAAATCGGGCCTTATGTTACAATTGAGTGACGGTTCGTCTTTACGACGTGGTGGGAGGGGAAAGGGCTTTTTGCATTATCAATGTATCAGCTCTTGACGTACTACGTAGCAGTCGTCACCTCTTTTCACATTCCTCACCAAGTTTTCCAGTAGACCACAATGTGCTCTGTCGCTTTTCACTGTCTGTCTTTAAGACCTAAATATAATGCTGATGACTACTATGAAGCAGCGCTGTCACTTGAAATCAAGTTCGATTTAACAAGGACATATTTAAAAGCGGTACTTCAAGGCTCGTGGGACCTTACCAAAAACCTTTACAACTCCTTCAAATAATCCTAATACAAAAACGTGAAGGTAAAAATACACTACTCAAAACATTACGGGAGCAAGAAGAGAATAAAACATTTTAGGTGATTTTTGACAGGCTCGTACTTAAAGCAAAAAGTAACTTTTTTAACTCCTTTAAAATCAACTCTTAGAAAATAAAAAAATCCACAAACATTGCAATGAAATCTTATGAAAGATTTATTCCAGTTTTCGGAATAACCCTTACATTCTTTGTGCGACCATTCGTTACCCAGATATCAGTGGTCGAGACAGAATGATCCCGAAACCTTCTATCGTACAGAAAAAAATAATTTTTGAAGTTTATTTGGGAAAATTAGCATTTAAACAATTTTCAACCCAATGTTGGTCATTGCAACATGCAGATTCGTTAAAAAAATAAGAGTATGCAAAAAACTGAATAAAACAATTTTCAATTTTTCCGTACGGATGCGAAGGTACTGAACTAACAGCATCACATATCAAATTATCTTCAACCTTCACGTAGCGTACGATCCTTTTTAATGTTGGCAACATCTATCATATCGTATGTCATATATACCGCCTGCAAAAAGTCCTGTATAATATGATACGTCTCTACTACGTTTCCACCGTTGATACCTAATTTAATACCTGAAGATCGGTTTCTTTGTCGTCTGAGAAAATCCTTCTTACAAGTTCCAATAAAAAGGCTTTCCCTTGGTTGTTCTAGTATGTCCATTGCAGATAAACACTAAGACAATGTATGTCAACTGTTGATAAACATGTGTCAGCCCGAGGTCCTGTACAACAAGGAAGGTCTGTCATTTCACACCATAAGAACAAATTGTAACCCTTGTAATTCAAGACACAAGTATGTATGCCTATACGTTGCGTTGGTTCACAGTATCTACTCTATTATTGTATGTGCAACAGTCCAAGTTAAAAAATAGATGCAATTTTTGATAGTTTGAGCAATACCGAAGAATAACTTTGAACTACCCAAATTTGAATGCAGTGCTGAATAATCGATGTAGTCATTCAAGGGATCCGCAACTACTAGCGGTGCAGATTATAGAAATTGAAACACTGCGATAAACAATACTCAAGTCTTCTGAAGTACTTCCGACTATGGCCTACGTCTTTTTTCTTGTTTAATACAAGTTATACCTCGTTGATACAGCAGGTCAAATATCTCATTGCATTTGAGCTACACGTATGTATTGAAGGATCCGTCGGTCAGACTTCTGCCCATCAAAATAAAATTTTGGTTAGCAACAATGTGAAGACAGCCTATGTGGTTCAAAATATCACATAAGAAAACTGAGTTTATCAGAAAATACCACTTTTATAATCAGCCTTGGGTTAATTTGTAGAAATTTGTTTTTATACTTTGAGGGATAGGATCAATATTTTTCTCTTTGTTCCTTCAAGGAATTAAGCATTTTAAGAATATTTTGACGATGTTGTTAGGAGTCCTAAAGCTTCAAATGTAAATAAATCGATCGGTGGCGATATACAGGATGTTATGTTGGTTGTTGGGACTTGGGATTTTTAGAAACAGTTATACAGGGTGACCGATTTGTATCTTGAATATTTGTGAAATGAATAAATGAAAAATAATATCAGACAAATGTCCGGCGCAAACCTGAGCCCTCTTGATTACATGTTCCATCACTTTTTGGTAGGTTTCGGGAAGAACATTTTCAATCGCTTCCGTAATACAAATTGTTCCTCAGCTGCTCTATAGTATTTGGTTTGTCGGAATTAAGCCTACTTTTCACAAATTCCTGTAAAAAAAAGTCCGGAGCCGTTGAATCCGGTGACTGGTGGCCAGTTAATATCACCAAATCGAGAAATTAAACGCCCCGGAAAAATTGTTCGCGAAAGACTCATTGTTTTCCTAGCTGTGTGACAAGTTGCTCCGTCCTGCTGGAACCACATGTTTAAATTGTTGGATTTGAGGAGCCAGAAAGTTTTGTAGCATAACACGGTAGGCCTCGCCAGTGACAGTAAGAGAATTGCCAGCAGCGTCTTCAAAGAAGTAAGGTCCAATGACACCTCCATTCTAAACACCGCACCAAACTGTGACTCGACGAGGATGTAATTGTCGTTGATGGATGACACGAGGGTTCTGTAATGCCCAGATACGACAGTTCTGCTTCTTAACAAATCCGTTCATATCGAAGTGGGCTTCAGCACTCATTATCATTTATCTTTATTTTGGGTATTAAGCTTCAATATTGCATGACTGTATTGTCGGCAATTTTTTTGGTCACTTGGATACAATTCTTGGGTTAACTGAATTAGTGCATAATCACGTGCGACGAATACCCAGTTCTTGAGAACGATGTTTGGTAGACGTCTCATGGCGCTTCACTACACTTTCACGAACTCTCTCGATATTTTCCTGAGTACGAATAGTTCGAACATGGCCCGATCTTGGCAAGTTTTTAACTTCACCTGTTTGTTCAAATTTCCGCACCAACTGACGAATGGTGTCGACAATGGGCACGTTACTCCATGATGAATTGGATGATGTGCTTTAAACAACTACTACGGCTCCACCTACCGAAATGCGTGTATTAAAAATCTCGCGAAATTTATATTGGCCACCCTGTACATGAAAGATAAACTGAGCAGTGAAAGAGTTATAAAAATCTAAAAGTACTGTAGAGCTGAAGGTTCGTTTATGGAAATAGATTAATTTTTTACGAAAAAAGTTCGGCTTGAGATTGACGAATAGACCAAAATTTTACCTATACCAACTTCTACAAATATTAGCGATGCTGCCCAAGGGCGGATCCAGCATTTGTGTCGGGAGGGGGGGGGGGTCAAGGACAATATTCGTCTTCGGGCGGGAGGGTATATAATTTACTGGAGGCACTCAAGGCTTAAAACATAGCTCTTGTTGGGTAATCTATGCTTTTTCCAACATACCAGCCAATGTCCGAGGAAAATTTAAATAGTGAAAGCGAATTGCTTATTCGATCAGAATCGAATGACGATGGACATGATGCGGGCATGCATCAGAAAGCCTCAGTAACACGATCATGCTTTTTTTTTATTGGATATAGTCTACATTACCGAGAAGCCCACGCTCTAGGGGTGACGAGGGCAGTGAGGAATCTCACCTCACTTTGAGAAATGAAACGCAATTACATGTGAAGTGACTTGAACTGATATGAGATCTGAGAAAGTGGCCAAAGGAAAAGCTACTAATACGTTCTTTTAGAAATCCTTCGCGATTACAATACTTCGTCTCCAATTGGCGTGAGAAGTAAAACGTTGTTCCGTGTTTCCCAAAATTTTCAAATTTTGTTTAAGTGAAATCATTTTCTTTATTTCAGATCATCCATCGCGACTTAGCAGCTCGCAATGTACTCATCAGCGAAGAGCATACCTGCAAGGTAGCCGACTTTGGCTTTGCACGCGACGTTGCCGCATCCCATGTTTACGAAAGAAAAAGTGAAGGTCGTTTGCCCATCCGGTGGATGGCACCAGAGTCGCTTTACGATAATCTGTTCTCTGTCAAATCTGACGTTTGGAGTTTCGGGGTGTTTATCTGGGAGGTCGTCACGTTAGGCAGTACACCTTATCCAGGAATGTCTGCAGCAGAAGTCATGAAAAAGGTTAGTATAGACAGTGCTTTTCAGAAAGGTACCCTCCTTTACTTATTTCTTTATACTCCAACCACTACGAAGGGCTAAAGCCTAAACACCCTGCAGACAATCACAACATCCATAGCCAAGAAAAAAATTCTCTAGGGACGGGATTCGACCTCCGCAGCGCATGGTGACTGATTAGAGCCACTTTTTTGCTAAGTGCCGTATCGTCAGTCGTTCGTACAATTGCAGGACGCCTTTATGGCCTCCTTGATTTTCGTATTTTCTCTCCTTCAGACAGGCTGAAGTATTTCTAGATTTCTACTGTTCCGAGTCAGCGTTAGCGCGCTCCTAGTTATGTTTTCCTTTTGAATTGTAGAAAAATTTTAGGCTGAAGAGATATATATAAATAGAAATCATGAATAGTTTGGTGCAAATAGATATATTTATCTAACATAACCTCAAAATAGAGCGTGGAGTTAGCTGAGGCCTGGCAAATGTGCATCATTTGTCAGATGTTCCCAAACTCACTAAATGTCGTTTTCGTTAATCATATTTGACGTATCAAGCACAAATCTTCTTCATCTTTCACCCATATTGTGGACTGTATAATACTAGGATTGTGCCATAAACTAAGCGAGATGTAGCGCCCTCGTGAACAATAGCGACACCTAGGCAACCAAAATTACGCCACCGTGTATGGAACGCGTTTGCATTTGGAAGCGCTCGTGACGTCATTACGAAAATTCGACACGCTTCAAGAAGAATTGATCGCTACATGGACGGCTTCCACGGAGGTTCGATTTCGATCGAGAACACGTGGAACCTGCTTCTGGACTTTATCGATTGAAGACAAATACCCGAACAGATGGCGGGAGCAGTACTGTCAACGGAAAGCGACCGATGAGTCATCATGGTTATAAATTTGTCACAAATTAGTCGCAAGTGGTGTTATTAATTAGTGAACGAGTAATAAATGAGACTTTGAACAGTAAAAACGGTTTTTTCGTTACAGTAATTTTGCTGTATGACGGACGGCGTCGGCATAATGAGATACTCGTACCTACGCATATGATACGGGGTTGGGCGACGGTGAAGGCTGGATTTAATAAACGAACGTTTACTTTTTTACGTATTTGCGCAATAAAAACGATATACAGGGTACTTCATTATGGAAGCGAAACATTTTAACTGTGGGTTAGAGACCACTGTGGGGTTTTAAAATAATCTATTGGCAAACCTCTTATAACCGACATTCAGTCTGTTTTATCGATTATGGCGCAACTTTTCAATCAACTTGAATATTATTTGAAACTTTGTATGCATACTCCGCCTATCATATCAAATCGATTGTGATACCAACAGAAGAATAAATACCAGACTCATCAAATGTTTCTAAATCCATTCTACCAGAAAACAACTATATAGCCAATTAGCCAACCTCTGCGGACAGACCTGCACGTGTGTTTCTATTGGTATATGTAGATGAAGTAGCTCATCGGCAACAAGATCTTCTGTTAAACTTAACAATAATGTATCGCATAATACTCTTGAATAATAGGTGTTAACATTCATAAATCATGTCGATAATCGCCCATGTTTGTCTGGCCAATGAAACCACATATATATGTACTTGAAATTCTTCTTTAATGTATACGTTTCGGTCACAACGGTGACCTTCTTCTGCTCCAAAATTAAGAGTTTCAATCCAGCTCATAATAAAGCATCTGATCAAATAACAAAAGTCTAACGGTAGAATGAACCTTTTTACCATTTTCAGATGTATAAAAGAATTTAAGAAGTTCCAATATACTATGTGTTGTCTTCGAGTGGGGCGGATTTGTAAAGTTCTAATGTATCAGAACCTCTACTTCATTTTCTGTTAGTAATACAGTCGATTTGACAGTATAAGCTGAGTCCGTGTATCAACTTGAATAGTTGTGAGGCTTTAAATAAATATAGAAAATCGAGTAGAAATTATGTATCTTAGGCTCAGGATCTATCAACCATAGGTTTATTTGTCGTAAAACACTCTGTATAAGTTATTCAGTTTGATCTCTTGCACAGCAATGCTCAAACCGAATGGAAATTTGAGCGTTTTTTTTTGTATTTTTTTACCCTAGCTCTGCCGCCACTGCAGCGATTATCAAAAACTACCAATCTTCGTCATTGCCATAGTAGTAACACTGTATGATAATTTCATCAAAATCCAATGGGCAACTTCCGAGTTATAGAAGGAGGATGAGTACTGTAGAGTAGTAGAGTAGACCGGCAAATATACCTTAAGACAGGGATGTCATACAACATGATATCACATGTTAGATTTTTTGCGATCACAATATTTCTTCACCAGTTGGTTTAAAAAGTAAAAATATGTGTCAATGAACCAAATTATACTAACATCTTAACGATTATCTACAAGTAGAAAAATTTAAGGTACATTTACCACCTCTGTCTTTTATCAGCCTAGAAGATGCTCAACATGTTATTCATACGAACTTCACATAAGACACAAACTTTATGATGGAGCTAATAAAATATGTGCAAAGACGAAATTTGACTAATTGCGATACATTGTACGCAAGAGTGAAATAGGATTGTAACTACGAGTATTACGTGCTAGAGCAAAGTTTGTTGTTCGATTGTTGCAAAACCCTACCAGAGTATTGGGAAAACTTGATAATCGCCGAAGGCAAAACATACGTTTTAGTCGATTGTTTGATAGCTCAGAATTTTCATTTGTTGCGATCGAGTTTGTCGGAGGTATTAAGGTAATACCTAGAATATTCGTAGATGGACTGCAGATAAAACAAAGTATAAGGCAAAAAAATTGTTCCTGGTTAAGCGCCTCGCTTCATTTGATAGGATAATGGCTTTCCGTGAAGATTCCTGGGTTCCGATATAGCATGAAATCCTTATCAGAAAAGTACACTATATACAGGGTGTTCCTTAATGATATGCGAATATTCAAGGGTGTGAATCTACATGAATAATTAATGTTAGTTTGCTTTATAAACTATGGTCCAAAAATGTTTCCTTACAAAATCTCGGGGTGTTGAAGTTTTACGAAAAAAAAAACTGAAATTAACTAATATATCTTCAGAACCGCTTCAGATATTTCACTGATATGTAGTACGTAGTGAGAGTTAATAAAGCTACATATTTTTAATGCAAAAATAATGTGTAGCTTCAACAGTGGCGTGCGTACCGGTATTGACTTCGATATTTTTTAAGAAAAAAATAGTACGCTAATGGTTTTTCGCCAAATAAAAATTATTTTTGAATTTCCCGTTTAATTTTGAACAAATGATCTCTCTTGAATTGCTTTTTTTTGATACACCATTTGTGAGTAAAAAATAAAAACCGTTCTATTGTCCAAGAAAATTAATGGTATAATTGAGGAAGGGAATTTTGCAATAAATACGAGTATCTAGTTGCTCTGGGATATCTCACTGGCTTTTGACATCTAACAAGTCTTTGTTATTCAAATCTGTTCGCTGTGACATCTTTTCCGTTATTTAGTTTTTACAATCTTGTTAATAATGGTTAATTATTCAAATACAGAAATGGCGGAAATGAATTACGTAAATGGCCTTGCCGACGGTAATGGTAAGCAAGCCAGATGGATTGATCACCAGAGACATCCCGATCGTGCTTTGCCAGACAGTCGAACCTTTTCTAATATTCATCGTCGTCTTGTTGAAACTGGTTCTGTCCAAAAAGGGACATCTGAAGGTAGACCTCTAAGTGTGAGAACACCTGAAATTGAGGAAGCAGTGCTGCTCGAAGTCGAAGAACATCCTGAAACGAGTACGAGGAGGACCGCTAGACACTTAAATATTTGCCATCAAATTGTTTGGAGGATTTTAGTGGATTTTTTGTTATATCCTTACTATATTTTGAGAGTTCAGGCATTACTTCGCATTGATTTTTCAAGGCGTGTGACCTTTTGTTAGTGGTATCTTCAAAAATTACACAAAATTCGCAATTTGAATCAATGACTCTGTCCACGGACGAAGGCTAATTTTTTTCGAAATGTAAATCAATTGTTGGCAACCACTTTATTGACCCATTCTTCTTGCCGGGACGACATGATGGACAGACTTACCTCAATTTTCTTCAGCAACAGTTGCCTTTGCTGCTTGATGATGTTCTGTTAGTAATAAGAAACAATATGTGGTACAGGCATGATGGTGCACCATAAACTGTTTATCCAAATCGTTGGATTGGCCGCGGTGGGCCCCAAGAATGGCCACCAAGGTCCCCAAACCTCAACAGTTTAGATTTCTTTTTGCGGGGCTATCTTAAGACACTAGGGTACACAAGTTCCATTAACACTGTAGAGGAATTAAGAGAGAGAGAGAATAGTTGCAGCTTGTGATAGAATAAAAAACACTCCAGGGATATTTCAACGAGTGCGCAATTCATACCGCACACTAAGTAAAGGGGGCCCTTTACCACAATTTTTGTAAAAATTTCGTTGGTTTAATATTAAGTTTATGTTGTCAGTTGTTGTTGTTCATTACCCCTACTGTGTTTAATTTTTCTAATTAAATTAATATGTAATAGTTTTGCAAGTTAGACAATACAACGGTTTTTATTTTTTTACTCAAAAATGGCGCATCGGAGGGAAACAATTTAAGATCAGTCATTTGTTACAAATTGAACGGGAAATTCAAAAACAATTTTTATTTGGCAAAAAACTATTGGCGTACCATTTTTTTCTTAAAAAATATTGAAGTCAATACCCGTACGCACGCCACTGTTAAAGCTAAACATTATTTTTGGATTGAAAAATATGCAGCTTTACTAACTTCCAATACGTACTAAATATCAGTGAAATATCTGAAGCGGTTCTGAAAATATTAATTAATTTCCATAGTTTATAAAGCAAACTAACATCAATTTTTCATTTAGATTCACACCCTTAAATATTCGCATATCACTAAGGAACTCCTTGTAAATGATAAAAAATTTCAACTGTCGCCCTGTCACATGTTGTTGAACCATTCCACACATTACGTATTGACACGCCTTTTTCTGTCATGCTGATTGAAAGGGCAAGAAATTAAGGAATAATTTTGTCTATGATGATTTCAACTCATGTTTCTCATCTAATCTTTAGGAATCATAAATTAGTTTAACATCTTCCTCAATTTGCAACATTCAAGACTATCTACGTCACCTACTCTGCCCATCTCGATGGGACACACCTAAGCGACACGCGATGCAAACTATCAGAAATGGGCACTCACTGCAAAATAAAATAAGCGCACAGCAATAACGGAAAATGATATTTTCGTTTTTTCATCATTCATTTATAAATAAACAGCTCGGTTGTATTCTCCCGACGTCGTATTTTTTTACCTGAGGCAATTCGCAGTTTTTTTCGGAACCTATTCACGCGGTTACTTTAGAACTTTGGGGTATGTGTCACATAGAATATTTGACTTTTATCTGCCGCGTAAAGGACTTTCACAACTGTAAGGACATGCTGTATCACTAACAATTTTACTTGTTGTTTCTTATTCTAGGTTAGAGATGGATACAGGCTAGACAAACCGGAGCACTGCCGTCGAGAGTTGTACAACATTATGTACTACTGCTGGGATAAGGACCCTAAGGAAAGACCTTCCTTCACGGAGTGCGTTGCGCTCTTAGAGAAACTACTACTAACCGAAACAGACTATATAGAACTAGAAAGGTTTCCCGATCATTCTTACTATAATATGATGAGTTTAAGTGGGGAGAAATTGTGACATTTTTGATGTGATTGTGTTTAGGTTCCTAAACAATTAGACGGTACTTGCAAAATTTCGTTAGTTACAAATATCTCAACCAGTTCGGTTTTCACTATACCTCGAACTGTTAAAACTATGCTATCAGTATCGGAATCAATAAGAAGTGGTTTGAAGTGTACGCACAGAAAATAGCTGAGAAAGTATATAACACACAGAACACAACTATATTTTAAGATCACTTAAATGATGGAAACCATTATGCATTTTTCCGATAAAAATTTTTTGCACATAGACATATAAAGATACTCAGCAGTTATTTTAATATATTTATATTGTTTATGTACCTATTCAAATTTTATCATTTCAGTTGCTTTGTGTATGATCGTCTAAGAGATATACTGCTGACTGAGTGATCTGTCGTGCCACTACTCTAGCAAATCTGGTTTCTTTAACAAATATCATGTTAGGGGGATTCAGAAAAATGCACTATAATTTATCCAACGAACATACGGAGTAATAAAATAAGTGACAGGGCAGCCCGATTTACACTGCACAACTACCTGTAAAACCAACGCCAGTGGCGAGTAGGTTTTAAAATTTAACTTATTTTAACTATTTCTTCTATCTTTTCATTACTTTCAAGGTTATATAAGACTTATTACATTTATATATTAAATATGCTGCCACAGTTAATGATTCGTTAACTTTACATATTTTTTATATTACAAAAATAATTTTAATACATGGGAAAAAATGAAGAAAAGGGCTCAAAAATTAAATTATTTTTTAGACTGGATTCTGGATCGTTATAATATAATTCCTAATAATGAATCTACCTGCATTCATTACCAGGTTTTATTTCGACGGCCGTATCCGGATAGGCTTTAAAGCGGATTATCCCAATCATGTGTAATCCTGACCGTTTATTTCGGCAATCCACAAGTCAAACCAAAACTGATAACGTCAAAATCTTGGACGGAGGGCTCCTTCGAAATTAGCGGTCAGGATTAACGCAGGATTGGGATAACCTACTTTGAAGTCTATCCGGATAGAGCCGTCGAAATAACCATGGTGATTAGACAAGTATGTTTAGGGATTTAGGTCCTTCGTCATTATCCAGTAAATATAAAAATTACATTTATTAACTAAATATTCACTGGTTCAACCACTCTTTCCATACATTGGTCAGTTGTCCACATTTTTTCTTCCTCCTTCCCAACATGTTCAATTGCTTTTTTCCAATTTTCCGGAGTTACACTTTGTACCGCGATGCAATAAAGCTGCTTTGCATCTGCGATCTTGAATGTTCTGTGTTTTAATATAATAATAAATTAACTCTATTGGGTTAAACTCGCAATGGTAAGGAGGCAGGCGTAAAATAGTCAGATTGGTAGATTTAGCCATTTCGTCGATGATACAATTGTCAGCACTTTTATTGCCCTTGACCAGATTTAAAAATTCTGCTTTGACCATATCGTTATCAAAGGGAACATTATGCCCTCGTAGCCATTCCTGTATTTCCCCTTTTCTGTTTCGACTGTTTGGTGCTTTATCAATACGCCTTCTGTGGTATGAAGCATTGTTTATAACAATGACAGCGTTCTCTTCTAGACGGATTATAATATTTTCAAACCATTCCTCAAATAAATTGGAATTCATATCGGCACGGTAGTCTCCTGCTTGTTTTGATTCAAATACCAATAGTCCGTCTTCCACGGAGCCATTCTCAGACTTGATGTGTAAGATAATTAGCCGTTTACCTTTTCCTGAAGGATTTTTTAGTCCCGTGGAGAGACCTTCCAGGAAGGCTTGCCGAGGATGCTCAAATGATGAATCCACCCATACTTTGCTAACAGTGTGCTATAGATTGAGCCAAGTATCGTCTAGGTAGTATATCTTCCTGCCTTCTTCTCTATACTTTCACATTTCGCGTAAGAATCTACGTCTCCAACATATTATTATCTCGTCCTTTTCTTTCAAGATGCTATTTCGCTTCCTTCCTACAAAACTAAAAATTACATTAAATCTTTAAATTCGTTAATTTAATGAACCATATTATACGAATAACGAATTTGAGGTGATCTTGACAAAATTGCAAATTTAGTCGAGTCATAAAGTATAAATAAAAAATGATAAGAACATAAGAAAACTTTGAACTATTTTTTACAGAATTTTTTAATTTTGTTTTATACTTTTAAGGAGAAATAAAAACAAAATAAGTTTTTTGTACAACACTTACCGAAAATTAAGCTCCTTCATTAATGTAGCGAACGTCGATATTTTGAAGTCTGGCAAGTCGTCGTGGATTTTTCTTCGGATTAATGCCTTAGTTTCTTGTGAAACTTTGTCCAAAACTACTCTGGCTCTATGGTAACCTTTGGGAGGAAAAAGACTGTTGCTTCTTTTGTGCTCTGCCAAAATTTTATATACACTGCTAATTGATGCTCCTGAAAACAAACTAATACATTTTGCATATATTATACATACATCCTTTAATAAATAATAAAAATAATTGAAAATAAGTTTTAAAAATCAAAATGTGTGCAATAGAAGTAACTATCATATTAGTGGGTAAGATATTTAACAGAAAATAACTATTAGAATAATATATCAAACTATAGTTTAAAGCTAAATCTTCACCTGATGCTCTTGAAACAAAGGCTACACGTTCTGTCTGAGTTACAGTTGGATAGCGCTCCCGAGAAGCCATATAAATATTTATAGTAGTTTCTTTTTCAGAAACCGACAAAGCTCTTTTTGCCCGTTTTCTTGGTAATTGGCCGTCGCCGTCGTCTAATAAGGCGCTCATGTCGAAATATCCTTTTACACAAAAATGAATGAATCACACCCAAAAAAATTAAACGTACGCCACAGTTCTTCGGAAATTCTTCTTCGGAAGTGCTATTGTGAACTTGGCGGCTTATCTGCCGAAAACGGACCAACAGGAACGAGGCGCGTGCCGGTCAGATAATTTATTACTCCGTTCGTTCGTTGGATAGATTATAGTACTTGATATTTACCTATTTCTGCCATAGCCAGTCAAATGACCGGCGTGGTAGATAACGGTACGTATACTTGTAACAATTATTACTCAAAATAAACAGAATACAAACAGAATATTAACGTATAATTAATACAAAAAAGCATGAAGACCACTCTAAAACATTCTGATTTATCGCAGTCTAGAGTCTATCTCTAGGTACCAACTAGGAGCTGGCATTTGGTGGGCTAGACAGTCTAATTGTCTTGGACTATGAAGTTCGAAGAACAAATGTAAATACTCATACTCGTAGGTATTTAATGATCGTTTTATGTAATGTACTGACCAAATTGAACTTAGTAATAAGATCGCAGGGAATTCACTGCCCCCCGATAACCTTGCGAGCTAAAGGATGACGAAAAAAGTGCATTGGGAAATGGCTCCAACTACGTAAGTTCTGAAATATATTTTTGCTGTAATACAAGGTATTGTTTCGAACCACCGCAGCTGCACCAGTGGTTTGGTTTGGACCGATAAATATATTTTGGATAATTTTTTTTTGGGAAAAATGTGACCTTACCGCATATCTGTGTAAGCGGAATTATAGGAACTACTTAGGTATACCTTACTATAGAAACATTTCGTGATAATTTTCATTATATTGTCCATCCTAGAAACGTTGAAACTGTTGTTTAAAGTGACGAAACAGTATTCAAATGTAATATAAATTTTACAACAATACCGATGTCCAAATTGTCACTAATTAAAAAAGGATGAATGCCCTATATTGTATTTCTAGTATTAAGTTTATGTAGAAATATTTTTCTATAAATGCTCACTCTCAGTGGTTGTTGTGAAAAAGCGTAATAACCAAAGTTACTTTCTAGCTCTATCATATGTAAATAATAACCAATCACACATCACAAATATGTATATTTTCTTCTTTTGATTACTTTGTTTTGGTATGTTATTTTATTGCTTTAGGTGCAATATAGTGATGTAAATATTTATTTGACTTATCTATCCAATAAACAAATTGAATATAAGGTATTATTAATTATTATTTACGTCCTGGAAGTCCTTGCGCCCCTTTGAAATTTGAGTCGCGTGTCCGAATAATTATAGTTTTACAATATTGTAAATTTTACTAATATTAGTATATAACGTTATATTTTCTTATATCAGAATTAAAAGCTCTATTTACGTATGTAAAAGTTCAATATAGCGTCCATAAGAAAACATAACGTTGATGATTGAGTACAAGAGACAAAACGTCATATTGAAATTTCTGTTATCCCACCTTGTAGAGGAGAGAAAGTGGCATTGCTGCTGTACAACTTATATTGTAATTTCACCTCAAATGACGTAAGGAAAAAATAGAAAGGATTTTATCAAATTTCGTATTTTCTTCCGTTTATCGCTGGAGATACTCAAAACCGATATATTTAAATGTCATTTCTTTACTTACATGAATACCTTTGCTCTCATTTAACCGACTTCAAATCTTTAAACGTTTCCAAGATCCGAATAGTGAGGGTCGAGTTGGAAACGCTATAAAACTCCATTTGGAAGAGTCTATTCGAATGTGAAATAAAACATTCCATAAAAAAATGCAAATTTTTTAAACGGACCATTTCAGAGCTATTGTATATCTCATCATTCCAAAGGAAGAAAAATCATTTAATTTGTGCAGTGTTCACTGTCCAATGTAGTGCACATTAGATAAATTTTTTAATTTAATTAGGTTCTGCAGCAAATAAAACTATTAGTACGTGTCATTTAGTGAGTGATTAGCACCCGGGAGCGTTGACGGGTTAACAAGTAAATGCTTTGAAACATCGTTAGATAAAATGGGCCATTTTAATAAAAACTAAGCATAAGGTAGAGGGAAAAGTAAACGCTCAGACCAAAAGGTAGAAGTAAAACCATTTGCTATATTTAGTATGAATAATGATTACCTTATACTTGCAAGCAAGTGCTTCATGGAAACGAGTAAATGCTCATGTCTAAAACATTGAACCTATGCTGGCTGGGTTCTGAGCAGGGGCGAGAAATTTTTATAGCAGTCATAAAGCACGCTTTTTCTGTTTTGCATATCGTTGATTTTAGTAGTGTAGTAGTGTAGTGTAGTATGTAGGCTCGAGAAACTATATCACTCTACATTGTATTTTTATTTCATGTTTGAGATCAATACAAATGTATTACAGACTCATATAAGTAAATTACTTATCAACGTGCGTTGTAAGTTTTAATTAACTTCGCTAAAACTTCACGCACTTCCTGACTGCGGGCACATAAGTCGTCATTCTCTTCCTCATGCCCACTAACAACATCGCCGGCGCCGTCTTCATCTTCATCACTACCCTGTAAATCTGGATCCTGCAAGGCCTTAGCACCGTTGTGTAAAATGATAAAAGCTACAATTATATCTGGAACATTAGTCAATTTCACGCGACAACAATATTTTAGTATCAGAAGCGCCGTTTTAGCTGTCCAAAACAATGGTTGATTACTACGATTCCCTTTGATAATAGTTATTGTAAGTATGCCTTTTTTACGTCTGTGTTAGCAGGTTCTCGATAAAGAGTCATAAGACAAGGTTCAATTCCGTATCCTTGGCCAGCAATGAGAACAGCGTTCTCTGTACGTCGCATGACTTCTCTTTTACATAGGAATTTTTCCAGATTCGACTGTCGTGTACCAAACCCGGCCCGCTCACATCCACGCTGGTCAATACGTACAGTCTAGTGCTCCAATAGCAGTCTCTCAAGTGCGAGAAACAGTGAATTGTTCAATGCCTAGCTCTTCGCCAATTCCGATTTGGAAACCTGGATTTGCCAAATACCTTAAATATACTTTCATTCTGTGTAAAGCTGATAACGCACCACCTCGCCTTTCTACACTCTCGCCTGGAAAGTTCAGGGCTAACCACTTCACATTTTCCACTTCAAACCAGAACGTACTTTTGAAATCACTCGTTCGCGTTGTTCCTTGTAGTATTTCACATTTCAAAGATTTATCATTTCAGCCATTTCTACTTTCAACTAAACAACTGTGCAAAAAAACGCGCGGAACCACTAGCAGCGCTAGTGAATTAGAGCATCAGTTTTCCATAAGTAAATACTCGCACTTGTGAGCAAATGGTTTAGTTTATTCATACGTGTGAAGCTAATCCTTTAAATGACATGAGCACTTGCTTCCTACTTATAAGCAAAATTATTTTTTTATTATGTTATTCAAATTCCTTGAAGCATTTACTTTCAATTTTACAAGTATAAGCATATGCTCACGTTTATTCATATGGTCTAAAGAGTGCATTCAGGTATGTAAAGCGGTCTAGCGCTGCAGCGGCTTTATGCTCTATCGTGGAATAGTTTTGGCAGTCCGCATCATATCTGATGGCAAAGGGAAAGCTGCTGCCAACTGATGAAGCTGTTCCACGGCTACTGTGAGAAATTAAAACCTCTGCAGCTCTATTGCTTTGTGAATTCACCTATTACGTCTATGTCCATAACTCTATAAGTAGCTGAGACAGTTTACACTACGGGAAGATATTGATGCAGGACATAGATTACTATTGACTGAATTGCTTGGTCGTTATCAAGCCTTTCTCACAGGATAAAACACTAAAATCAACATAAATGTTTGTCATGTGTAATAGTTTTGCGCTGAGTAGCACTGAAAAAAAATAGAAACAAGATAAGAATAAAAAGGCCTCCGAAGAATCTAATGTTGCGAGACTGGATGAGCAAACAGTATCTCGCTATAGATAATACAAACACATTAACATTTTTTATACTTGCACTAGTTGATCTCAATCTATGATAGGCGCAAAAATTTCTAATATTCCATTAGTTCATTCGCGTAATATAATGAAATGGATGTTCTCTTTCGATCATGTATGAGCTGTGTTTATGAAGGAGCTTAAAATTAATCGCAGACAGCGATACCACGGCATCGTGCGTATTCAAATAGAACGATCAGTGTTTACTGTGGTCCGCATCATAAGTACTCGTATTCACTAATGACTCCATTAGTGCTGGTGAACTCCTACGGAATCTTGTACATCAATTAATACTGATGCCCGGGCTACAAGATCAGTAAATACCACATCCATTGATGTATACTGACGGATTGTAGTAAATACTGATCGTGTGATATTCGCCTTAAATGTCACGAGTTCAGTAAGCACTTTTATTAGCTTTGTGAACAATAATAAGTATTTATATCAATAAGCTGTCCTTATGAGTACCAGTGCTCCGATGCTTACCTAGAAGCACTGTTTTTTATGCTATGTAATTTCTCCTATTCAGACACCTCTAGGAGAAGGGATTATTTTGTTTATCTCCAAGGCAGGGTTAATCCTGATCCAAAAGGAGTTACACAATAACATTCAACAGACTATGATTCACAAGCAGCTCACACTGTCAACAAAATCAAATCGTGGAACATGAGCAAGAAGCAATTATAATAATCGAAGAATACGCCACGTAACAGCACATACAATATATATAATATATACAGTGTGTCCCATCCATGCGGGGATTGCATCCAAAAAGAAACTTTTATATGTTATAATACATGATATCTGGAGGCACATTTATAAAATACTCATAATTGTACACGGTATCTCAATTTTGACCCGCAAGGCAAAGCTAATTTTTTAATAGTTCTTGAGCTATTGGGTATCTTATCTAAAAAACATATATACATACATTGAGAGTCTGTACATCTGCTATCTTAAAAAGTGTAGTAGTAGTAGTAGTAGTGAACATTGTGTCAAAATATTTTACATTAGATACTCAGTTCCAAACTAATTCATCCATTTTTTGAATTTTCTGAATGATCGATACAGGGTGATACAGAATAACATTTTCTCAAAAAATATAGTTGCGTTGTATCAACATAGTAACAATAATACTAACTTCTACTTTCATTAGGCTTGTGCAGCTCTTTACAAATTGTGTAAGAATTACCATGCTTGAAACTGTCTAACACCACAATTATCTGCAAACACCCTCACTTTCAAAAAATAACACAATAAGTACGTATTTAATGTTAGAAGTATCAAATAATTAAATTATACCAAGTGTACTTTGAGCCTCACTACATCCTATAAGAATTAAGAGACTAACAAATCCTGGAAAGGCTCCTCCTACCTATTTTGAATTTCTGGATGATATGATATTTTTATGTCTTTGTTATACAGGTGCCAGCCCTATTTTATAGAGGATGATGGTCATTGAATAGAGTACACAGGTGGAATACGTTATAATTGCAAAACTAGTCACAAAAGAAGCATTGACCTTAAACCAAGCTCGTGAATATTGAAATACAAAAATGTTGAAATGTTTTGTATATTTTGAGTAAAACGATATTTTATGCTTTTCATCAACCTGCATCGCCAAATGCAAAAAAAACAGATGAGTTAGGTTGACGTTGAGAATAAAAATACATCCATGAAACAAAATCGCCATTCAACTAGTCAAGATATCAGTTATGGATTTTTTTGTATAAATTACCCAATACCCCAACAGCTGATAACCAAAACACATAAGTATATCATATCAATTATTGTCTTTCAAAAGGTTCTATCCGAATATGTAATCAAGAATACTGCATTTCATTAAAAAATCAACTTTTATATGAAGGTCAAAACTGTATAATCGTATTCTATGAATGTGTCCGCCGATACCCTGTACCGTCCATAGCGAGTTTTCTTGGAGACGTTTCTGTTTAGAAGCAGTATCCGTCGCAGCATGGATGAAACACTCAGAATATGTACAGGGTGGCCCATCTACATATATCGGACTGATTTGTTTCTTCCGCATCTTCAAGATTGAGAAATACGTTTTTTTGTTTTAATCTTTTTTTACAACTATGTATGAAAAGTGTTGCATAAACGTTCTTCTCTGGAAGCCGCACAAACCTGAGCATGATTGATTACGCTTTCCATCACCTCTCTAGTGCTTGGTTTGTTAACTTCAATCGTATATCGATCTAGAAAATCCTCACGTAGAGACATTTATCATTTCTGTAGCTGTTTCGTATTCCACTTCATTATCCAGTTATATATTGGCTACTCTATGCTTGTGTGTTTACAGGTTTGCTTTAAAACCTATTATTTAAACGTTTCGATATTCATATTTTAGGTTAAAATATACCGGTTGTCGGCGAAAAGTTGAGAAATCTCGAAACTGGAGATACTACAGACCAAAATATGTGAATTGACCTAAAGATACCTTAGTCCAAAAGTTGATAGTTTGCGAGATACAGGGTGTCAAAGTTACAACTTTCTTTACTATTTTTCCTTATTGCTTGAGAAGTATTTCAGATTTTGACATATAACTCGGTATAGGGAGGTTTTCTAGTATGAAAAATAAGAATCCGTTATTTTTTATAGCCAAAATTCTAGAGGGCGCCACATACAGCACTATTTCGGCAAATAACTTATCATAACTTTCTTATGCTAACTTATATACAACTCGTATTACCGCAACAAAAAAGGTTTACTTGTTAGAAGTGTCTAAAGTTAATAGTTTTCAAGATATTTATTTTTAGAGGTTCCAAGGCATTATTTGTACCATGATGATCAAACATTTTTATAACATAATAACCAAGTTGCTTTGGATAATATCTGAGTAGCGTTGTTATGGTTTTTAACACTAACAAATGAGGATGGCAACGAAACTAACATACTCTCGAGCTCGACGAACTAATCCTTGCTGGACTCTCCAAAGCATTTGCATGTTATTTTTCATTTCTTGGCTATGGTGGAAAATTCTTTGTCGAAAATCATCTACAGTTTCCACTGGCGTATTGTAATCGCGTCGTTTTAAATTACCCCAGAAGAAGAAATCCATAGGATCTAGCCGGCTACGATACAGGTCCTGTTCGGCCTACCCACTGGTCTGGATAAACTCTATTTAGCTGCTCTCTAACTAATATACTAAAATGAGGTGGAGCGCCGTCGTGCATAAACCACATATTCATGCGTTTTTGTAATGGAAGATCCTCCAGCAGAGTGGTTAATTGTTCTTCAAGAAATTGTAAACACCTTTGGCCATTTAGTCTAGGTGGTAACTCAACGGGCTATCAAATATTGTCCAATTATTCCTGCCCATATATTAATTAGAAATTGTACTTGGTGGCGGGTTTGTTTTATGGCATGAGGATTTTCGTCACCAGAAATGTGAAGATTATGTGAGGTAAGAGCCATGTACAAAATTCTACCCTTGCGGATTCATCATCCGCTTTTAAACCATGTACTTTTTGCAGGTGGTATGGATGGAGCAGTTGCTCTTGAAAAATGGTATTTACTGTGCATTTGGAAACTTGAAATTCTCGAGCTTCATTCGTAACCCTAACTGTAGGATTTTCAAAGACAGCATCTAAAACATTTTCTTCAACTTCAGCTGTACCTACAGTTCTGGGAGCTCCACTATGTCGGCCCATATTTTGAGCAAAACTACCTAAAATCGAAATGGTTTTTACTACTCAAAATAAGGCTATAATTATTTCTACCAGTTTTTCGTAACCGCTGATCGATTCGTTGGAAAGTCTTTGAATTAGGCAGGTGTCTATTAGGGAATGTGTTAGCGTACAATCTTCGTCATTTTAGAGCATTACATTTTGCCAATCCGTACATTAAGTGCATATCAGAATATTCATCAAACGCATACTACATGATATTTAACAACTTATTGTCAACTTAAAATTATTCATGAAGTTTAAAGCAAAATTATGACAAACATTAGAAACCATAGCCACGCTACCCAGATATTATCCAAAAAAACTTGATTATTATGTTATAAAAATGTTTTATCATCATGGTACAAATAATGCATTGGAACTTTTAAATCTCGAAAACTATTAGCTTTAGACACTTGTAACAAGTAAACCTTTCAGATGATTGGCTATAAAAAATAACGGATTCTTGTTTCTCATACTAGGAAACCTCCCTATAATAATAATGCCAAAATCTGGAATACTTCTCAAGCAATAAGGAAAAATAGAAAACAAATTGTAACTTTGACACCATGTATCTCGCAATCTATCAACTTTTAGACTAAGGTATGTTTAGGTCAATTCACATAGTCTGATCTGTAGTTTAGAGATTTCCCAACCTATCGCAGGCACCCTGGATAGTATTTAAAGATGCGTCTTACCGATGTAAGACAAGATGACCATATACGATACAGTATCCAAGACATGCGTCCTCAGTATCAATCTAAAATAAAATAAAATGAATATTACTTATCCCAAATCCTAAAATTGAGTCCTAGAGCACGGTGAGCTACTGGGATAAGAACAAACTGTTGTCGCTATAAACTCTTTCAAGTAGTATACAGGGTATCACCAGAACATGGAGGAACCGTTGAATAGGTGCTTCTTGGAGCCACTTTCAAGACAATTTCGTCAACTGATGATTTTCGAATTTCCTAGCTTCCAAAAAAAGGAAGAACTTCTCGATAACTGTCACACTAGATAAAATCTTAGAATGCCCCAACGAATTTTTGCACCCTGCCTTCGGTAGGTGTATGGCTTTCAAAGCTTGACAAAAGCTGGAAAGTGTCTAAATTTATTCACAAAGGCCGTAACCAAAATAACGGAATTTTTGTTACGGAATTTCATTAACCATTGTGGAAAAAACTAAAAGCAGTTTCCAATACCCATCTGGATTCTGGCAATGTGCTCCACAATAAATTAAAACACTGCAGTACGTCAACTCCGGCGTTTCATTATACAGCTGTGGAATTATTCATTTCACATACGTGTTTCCTATGTCGCCTGAACGAAAGTTTTGCATAGCTCTATTCGATTCTTTCGCTCACCTATTGTAGTTAAAATACGGGGGGTGGTCACTATGCTCCGCCGCTGGCTGCAGATGCTCTAACTAGGCAATGTTAACAAAATACTCAATGTATATGTCAAACTGTTTACACGTTGTGTGCTTTTCGGCATCTGCATTACGTAACTTAAAAGGTGACATCAAATCGATGTTTTATGATATTATATAGGCTTTCTATAAAATGTCAGATAGCTGATATTCATTTCTTGCTCACTTGAACTAGGCACGGCAACTGGGGCGGATTGAACCAGCCGCACACTTGCGGCTAACTAGTGCACAAGTAGATATTTAACCAATTTTTTGGACATTGCAAAGGCAGGGGTGTACTCAAAAAAGATAAGGGGCAAGAAGAGCATCCAAAGTTTTCGGTGATCTTTGATAAGCTGTCTTTTGGTGAAACACGGTCCTATCTAGACTTTAAAAAAGTATTTCGAAGCTTTAAGGTTTTAGTTTTCAGGTTTCTTAGCCGAAATATTTGAGGAGCAACGGGTTCGCATGCAATTATAACAGATAGCGCAAGAAAATTTTTTTCGCAAAACTTTTGCCTTCTTGTTTTTAGTCCACGGGCTTGAACTGTTTCTCCGGACCGACAAATTCCTAAACCCGCAGTTTAGACCTCTCAAAGATATATTACTTATTCCGCCGGTGGTCAGTATTTTCTTTTTAATATTTCACGAATAAAATACTAAAATTTTTCCAATTGCTTTTTAAAAACTGAAGGTATCACAGACATCCAATAGTGACAACAAAAGAAAAAAAAGGTTTTTCCATTTTCAACCAGATTACAGGATGTTTTGATAAAAAAAATTGCTCCTTTGGTTTCTTTCAAATTTTGACCAATAGGATAAACTGTACGACGGATCGGTCTGCCGTCGTGCAGGGTTATTGGGAATACATTGAGGTATGAAAGAACCTAAACATATTAGCCTTCTCATTAGTAGCCCCAAAAATGCGACCCATTTCCCAAAACAAGGCAAAAAGTAACTTTTTTACTTTTTTTTTTAAAATCAACACAAAATTAAAGACTGCAATCAAATTCTGGTTTTCGGTAAAACCCTTACATTCTCCGTGCGACCACTAGTTACCGAAATACCAGTGATCGATGACAAAAAGATCTTTTTTCATTCAGATATCTCCGCGCCAAATGATCGTATACAGATTTATCAGAAGGATATTGATGCTGGATAAATGGGCTATCTGAACCATATGCAGGCCTAACAGATAAACATTCTTCATGCCCGTGGACTGAAAAGAAGAGGGTAGAAGTTTTGCAAAACATTTTTTGCGCTATCTGTAAGAATTACATGACAACCGGTGCTCCTAAAATCTTTCGACTAACAAAATCAAAAAAGTAGGGTCCTGAAGCTTTAAAATGCTTTTTTAACGTCTAGATATGACCATATTTTTACCGAAATACAGCCAGTGAAAGATCACCGAAAAATTTTTATGTTTTTCTTGCTCCGTTAATTTTTTTGAGTAGTGTAGTGTACATGATTTTGCGCCCTACTTTAAGTGACTTACTCTTTCAAATACCTGTGAGAAGAATTGTCAAAGATGTATTGTTAGCGAGAGTAATTTGAGTTAAATTTAAAATACTGCTCAGGTAATTAACAGATGTAATTACAGAGCAGAGTAAGAGGGCCCGTCGAGGCACCGACGGCAACGGCGCCCAATATGGAGACGGTCGCAGCATTGCAGCCTGCTGGCGGCATAATAGGCTATGCAATATGCAACTGGCACGAGTGAGAGACCAGAATCGCCAAACACCTCAGGATTTGTATGCAGAGACCTGAGAGGGGAGCATTCGATGTTGCTGAAGGACCGCGCAGCCCCAAGAGATCAATTAATGGAACAAGACAAAACTATTGAGAAGCTTACCAGTGAATTTCAAAGCTTCAAATAAATATCAAACAAATATGTTAGCAAAATTGGTGGAAAATAAAAACAGGAAAAGAGGCCGACAGGAGGAGGACATGTTTGTCAAGCTCTTTCAACAGATGTGCAATCAATACCGCAGCCCAGCTCCGAGTCTGTCGGTAATATTTTTTATCCGTTCGTCGTTATATCAAATAGTTCTCACAACTCATTAACCATTATTGTGATTACCCTCACATATAAAGTAGTTTGTCATGTATGATAGATCAAAGAAGATAATAAGTATAATTGAAAAGTATGAATTATAATAATTGAATAGTAACTTCGATTAAAAATTCTTGATAAGGCGAACATCATCTGCTGATGCCATCAAATTACATGCATTTACTTAATTTTATATTTGTGAAGGCTTAGCATTATTTGTTTGCAATCAGTTAGCTTTATATAAGTGTTCCACGAACTCATAGACATTTAAAAAAGAAGTACATCATCTCAAGAATGAATAACTAAATAGCCATTTCATTGGAACTTGAGAGTAATGCTATGTTGATGATCATCGGCATAACATTGATACTTTCCCTAATGAGTGTAAACCTTTTCACAGCGCAGCGCTGGCTGAATAAATAATCTGTTAAAGCTAAATTCGAGGGAGACAAATCTGGATCATGGGGATTATCAGGCTTACGAAAGCTTCTATGCCAGCTTAGGAAAATGTCAACGTCAAGAGTTGGTTATGATTTTCGAAAAATAAATTACTGAATGTGTACGTACTCATGCCTCACTCATAAACTTACGTTTCTTACAGTCACTAATTAGTTGCTTCTTATTATACGTTATATATTATTAATAAATAAAGGTGGATGGAAACTTGAACTGCATGTTTTATTTAATAATTTCTATAACGAATACATATTTTTGTATTACCATATATAACAACACCCTATATGAATTTGTCTAATAAGTATAATGCATCCCGCGGATAACAAAGGCGCAAGCGTGACAGATCGAAATCCTGTAGCTAATTATCGTCTTCATTTCGCCATCGTCACATGGTGCTATTAGCAGTGATATTAGGAATCATAGGGGAGATTATTATCTATAGTGTAGCTATTGATGTTTTGTATAGGTTTTTTACGTAATAACCCTGCGGCTCATGGGTAATAAGAGGAATCTTTATGACAGCAGCATCCAAATGTCGCAAAACGAGAATCAATTGTTCTAACCTTTCTATACACTGTTGAGCAAAAATCTGAAAAAAATATCTGCAAAGAGTTTGCCTCTACTGAAATTCATCTGTGGTGACTTTTGAAGGTTGTTATGATCGTCAAACGCTGGTGTCTAAACTTTAAATGAGATTTTATGAAATCCAACTGAGCGATATAAGCAATCGACTGAAACATTGAAAAAGTGCATGATATATACGTAGTGTTACAAGATACAGGTGTTGCTCCAAAAGGACCTATTATATCCTTTCAACATTGCTACAGTTGCTTTAAAACAAGCAGGCTTGTCAGATCTGACCCCTTCTCCGTTATTCAGGTATCAAAAAAATTTAAAGACAAGACAAGACACGGCTTTCCAAATGATCAACGTGTGCAGCCGTCAATTATTATTAGTATGATGGGTTGAGGGCTTAACCCTCTTATAATTCAGTAGCGAGCATGCGCCGAGGAAATGCTTTTAATTATCTGCATCAATAAATACTATCAGCGAATATCCGCGTGATTCAAATATCGGGTAATTATTATTGTTTGCAGTCTGTATTTACTTCAGCGTAATACCTTAAATTCTATAGTTGAAAATAACAAAATTACGGGTAATAATTAATGAAAATGGCGTCAACTAGGTTCACTCTGCACTTCGCATGCCGTCAGCAGTTCATAAAACATTATGTTCAGCACAAGTTGACCCTATCGCAATAAGACAGCGTCATGAACCTTATATCCTTGATAAAGCCTAGGCCATGCTGATGAGCTGCCAACCAACCACGAAACAGTTGTCCATAGAAGGTTGTCTTTGAGCGGACGGATGAAAGCAGCATGTGCATATTAGACGCTATGACAAAGACCTAATGTGTATCACAGAGAAATTGAACAAATCAGATCTGTAATACGGGTCCAAACAATAAATCCATAGACATTCTTTCCTTGCCATACTCGTAGTACCGTCTATCTGGCATCGTCACCTCTCCCCCATACCTGACTGCACGACGCGTCAGACCCAGCAGCGCGGCACAGCACCTGTCATACCAGGGCACGTATGAAGAACGGCACGCCCGCTGGTGAAGCCAGAGAGCAGATGCAACGGACGTCTATCGAAAATACTTCTCTATCGTTCTATTTTAATGGCAAATGTATGGAGAAGTCTGTGATGTGTGAAGTATGTCTAATATATGCGTAGAGTTTACCAGTCTGTAAGTGTATTAATATACTAGGATCAAAAACACCCCATACAACCCCCACCCCTCACTTGACTCTAATTTTTTTTCAAATTATCAGGATTTCCTGAAATTCGAGTGATTTTTATTATTTTTTTGTTTTTGGCATTTTATCTCCGCCGCTACTGGATCGGTTTCCAACAACTACAGCTTATGCGTCCTTAGCATAGTAGTACCATTGTAAAAAAAATTATCCAAATCTGAACTGTACTTTCCAAGTTACAGACGGGTCAAGGATTAGCGGACAGACCGACACACCGACAGACTGATGATGATTTGGGACTAATAATAGCTTACAAAAAAATAGCAATCTTTGAATAGTTTGGCGAATTCCTTATACATGGTTTGATATTCTGACACGGATTCGTACGGTTCGTACATATGTGAGTTCACACTACAGTTTTACTGAGCTAAATGAAGTTCAGTTGTTTTCACGGTTTTTGATATCGTCTTAAGGCTAGTCTATCTAGATAACTGGCTAGTACGTTCAATACACTGACGATTGGTCAAATACGCAACTTTTCTGTTTATCCAGATACGAGGGTGAATCAAATATGGACCGGACTTTTGCTTTAGTAATTTTATTGGTATAGTAAATAAAGTTTATTTGCATCTTATTTTTCTACATAATATCCTCCTTAGTGATGCATTTCCCCATCGGATCGGACGTTTTTTAATTCCCCCATCAAAGAATGAAGCTGGTCGTGTCAGAAGCCAATTGTCAACGAACGTCTCCACAGCTTCTTCGCCGTCAAAATGGTTACCTCCCAGGTCTTCTTTAAGTGACCCAAACATGTGATAGTCACATGGCGACAAATCGGAACTGTAAGGCGGGTGTTCAAGTGTTTCCTAATTAATTTCGCGACATTTTTTTGGCTGATTGCAGCTGTCCTCCTTTAAGCAGTTGGCCGTAGTAAGCAGCATTAACTGTGCGGGAATCGTGAAGAAAGTCAACTCTACCAGCACACCTCTAGAACCCAAAATACCGTTGCAGAAAAACTAGTCTTGGCTTTTCGCGGTGCTGCCTTTCCAGGTTTTCCCCACTCCATGGAATTTTTTTTTGCCAGTAGTATACTTCCCAACTAACAATTATCACTCCTATTAGAGTTGCAAGAATGATTATACAGTATTCCTTACACAGCATTGTACACTATAAGAACATTTGCAAAACCCTCTTAGAACAGCTATACAAGCGGAATGGGCACACCTAATAGGACACTTCAGACATTTAAGAGGTTGTATAAGGGCTGCAGATAACAGTTATACAACAAAAGTGTAAGCCACTTGCAACCGCTATAGGACATTTGCTTCAGTGCAAGATTCAGTTTTTGTCAACTATACAACTATTCTGTTACGTGATTCTACTTTATTGCAACCAAACTATTTCTTATGTATTATATAGACGAAGTGAAGAATATATAACTAACACAATACAGTCATCTTGTTTACTTACATATCGGCCATTGTGAATTTCATACCCAGGTATATGATAGACTTCTACACTGGGCTATTGAATTACTTGCGCAGCAAATTTTATTGTGATTAACGTGCAAAGTAGTTACGCAATTTCTACGGGCTTCGTATTTGATTCATATTTTGATAATGATCAAAAGTATGTCTGGATTTTTAAGATGGAAACCTGAACTTATCTGCGTTATATCTTCCACAAATCCTATATTTAGACACAATTACACTAATATTTATCACTTTATATCTGTAATTTCGAACTGAAACGTAATTATTTAATATCAAATAGAGGAATAAATGTTTGCCCAATATGGCGGGCGGTTGTGTATAATCATGGCATCGTCCATGTTGTCTTTAGTTTATTAGAATATGTTGGTGTTGCCTGCAGGTGTTATACAACAATTTGACAAATGTCAGAAATGAAATACCGACAGAGTCGAATGATTTACCTAGAATTTGTACCAGATCTATATCTTCAGTTTGAACAGTTGATAAAACCTTTTTAACCAATATGCATGCGTTGTTTGTCTTAAAACACTGGATATGGCATTTTAACAAAAATATGACAGCAGAAAGTTAGGTTATGGTGAAGTTGTTTACCAACATATTTAGCATATGTACAGCCTTTAACAGTTACTAAACAACAGTTGTATAAGTGCTTCCGTTGGGAGCAATTTGTTGGCTAAAGTAGTAAATTTGCACAGCAAAACAACAAGGCTCGGGTTGGTTTTATAAACGATACCATGGATGCCACAACACAACCATTTTGACTAACCTGCAAATATGCCGTGTAAAATAGTTGTATAAACGTTTATGCAACAGCTAAAAAATTGTCCTATAAGGTGTTGTGTAACTATGCTATAAGAATATTTTAAACATTTTAGAGCAAATATGTTGCAGAAAGCAAATTTGCATTCCACACAACATTAAGCCAGCATTTTGGTGTTCAGGCAACAACAATAGAGAGCTTTTATGACTGAACGGTTCTTTTACCAAAAGCTTATAGCACTACTTTGCTAGTTGGGTTGTGTCCTTGAAACTGTCTTATCGTCGAGCTGTGCTGTAAATCGACGAAAATTCGGGAATGTTTTACGCCCTCCAGTGATAAAAATTTTGTGATAATGCGTTGCGCAACAGACGTGTGCACCTTTTGCTCAGACACAGTGGTGGATTTGCAGTCTTGGCCGCCCTAGGCCCGAGGCCATATAGCCGCCGCTTTCTCAATATTCATTATATAAACTACATAATTTGATCCAAATTGATACAGAAATTTAAATAAGTAAGATAGCTGCTAATTTGTAATACCTTCCAAGGTTTCAAGGATAATTACACATTTAAATAAAACAGTTAAAACGGCTTTAGTGTTTATTTATTCAACTAGTTTAACTACAGGTTCATTCTCATACAATAAAAATAAGTGTTTTACAATGTTACAAAACTCGTTTTTTACACTGCAGTGATCACGAAAATGGAGACATTCTTCTGAAAAGTTGTCTTCCCAGTCAGTAGAATAAACCATTAGCAGTGCTTTGGCGTTTTCTTCGACTTCCGACGCGCTTAGTTTCGTCAAGCTAGTAATAAAATTAATTGTATTGTAAAGTAGTTTATAAGCATCACGTCGTTTTTGAGCTCTTCTGACAATGTATCAATTATTACCAAAAAAGTGGAGACTCTGAAATATTCGCGACCGTTCTTTCGTTGCATCTATTCACCTGTATTAGTGTCGCTAGAAAGTAGCTTATGCTTGTGATTGCGTCCAACATCTCTTCCATATTCCTGTACAAATGGCTTTGTTCTCGAAACCATTGAAGTTATCTCGTATTTCTCCAATCAAAATGTATCAGTACCTCATATACGACAATGGTAATGTGAATTTCCATACTCTGAAGATTTTTACTTGTGGCGCTAATACGATACAGTAAACATCACGAAAGCCGTTTTAAAACGTTCCAGTTTTCGACGAAATACCTCTTGCTTCGCATATAATATATGGCCCTCTTCTGTTGTGTGTCATTTAGTAAGATTACTGTGCGGGACTCACTTACTTCTTGATATCATCAGAGAATTTTTGACCACGACTGGCCGCCCCTAATATCTGGCCGCCCTAGACCTGGGCCTACAGGGCCTATTGGCAAATCCGCCAGTGCTCAGACATGATGCTACTAACAGCTCATCTACTTCGGTGCGCCAAACCGACTGACTCCCTTCTTCCTGACATCCCACCCAACATATACCAAGACGTCACCACACTCCATTCACCTATGGCACGGTAAACAGAGTAGTCCGGTTCATATTTGATTCACCCTCGTAGAATTATCTATCTGACAGCACCACACTTAACTCTGATGAAATAAAAACTGCACGTGCTTAGGCGCCATCAGCTGTTTTGGATTACATATCTTATCTCTCTTTAATTCATTCGCCTTGTCTAAGTGACTTACTTCTCTTGTACTTATATTTGACCGAAAACTCAACCTCTATAGAATGGCGAAGGAGCAAGTCTTCAATATTGTGTACTTTCACCATTTTTTTCAAATTTTACCATTAACTGCCTGCGATTACTTGAACTGAGACAATGCCTTGCAAATTAATTATTTCAAGTCAATTGATTACAGTATGTCAAGGGCAGGGGTAGTCACTGCCAATTAGATCACAAGTTGCTCATGATACTTTGATCTATAAATCATAATTGTATATCTACTGATACTGATACATATGACTCTTCAACCAGTTCGACCCACGCATTCTATTCTACTAAACGAAGTGGCGACTCTTGCCGAGCACACAAGCACCAACTAGAGATTAACGGTCCGGTGCTTTTACAGATATCCGGGAATTTCTGGACTAGCTGTCAAAGGAACCGGGCGGTCAGGACATTTGAGACTTTCGGAATGTCAGGATTAAATAAGATTTTATTTCTCTTTTTTCATTAATTTTATTTAATAGTTATAATAGAGCTAAAATAGGCTGCTATGGGATTAATTCCAATTTTATATTAAACTTTTGTCCCACTTAGTTTGTTTTATGTAAAAAATGGGGTCAAGTATATTGACTCTATACTTTCTACGCTTTCGTTGAAGGCTTCAAAGAAGATTAATGAGTCGAGTTGCTTCAAAAGGCGGAATCCAATCGTGACTAGGTAGGTTCACTTAGGTATGATAGATCTTCGACCTCTACTTATCAAACTGTATAACATATTTCTGTTTCCATTGCAGATGCAGGGAAGACATGCGTGACTCATAATATCTAAGGGATGTATAATATTACCGGGATCAGCAGCTTCTAAATAATAGAAGGTCTTCCACTCACACCAAAAATGCAACAATTTACAAGCATTTACTGCATACAGCTTCCAACATACAATATTTAATCTCTGGAACTACATAAACGATGGAAATTCGAACCACAAGTTTTCTGCTGATATCCGCATCACACAGGTCCATGTTTCTCATATATATGTCGGTTTGTCAGTCCGTGTACTGAGTCAATCTACTTTACGAAATATTCCGAAGACCACAAAGAACTAAAGGTTAGGCGGAATGGGTTGGTACTCTCACGGATAATAAAATTCAGAAGTCATCATCTAGAAAAGCATCGCAGAACGCTAAAGTGGTACGCACTTCTCATACCCATATATTCTCAAAATACATGAATATTCCTCTGTAGCGGTGCATCGGTGTGGCCTCCACGACTGTGCAGCGTCGCTGCATAGCGTAGTGCACGCAATGCCAACGATTGTATTTCAAATTATGAGCTCTCTTACCACCTGACTTTCCTGTTGTTACCGGAATCAGTGGCTGTTTAATGCTAGAACGTCTTTTACAACCCCCTACCCTATTTAACGCCGATTCCCCAATTTTCAACCACTAAAATTTTTAATCAAATAATAATGGTACTAACAGTAATATGGTGCATCTGAAACGTCAAAAAACGAATTTTGAGCGATTTTGATCTCAGTTTTTGCTCTCCCCTCCGCCGCCACTGGACCGATTTTCTAAGACTACGTCCTTGGCATGGTAGTAACCTTATGTAAGAATTTCATCCAAATGCGAGCAGTACTTTCCTAGTTAAAGACAGGCCAAGATTAGCGGACAAACAGGCGGAAATGACTCATATGGTTATTCGTGATGTACATGCCATATGACACATTATATTAAAATATTTCGCAATTACAGTACTGCCTCGCCCAGTGGTGTAGGGAGGAAAAACGGCATTGAAGCTAATGAGTTGATAACAACCATAGCCAAGAAGAATTTGGGTTTTTAACATAATGAAATTCATATTTTTATTAAGAAATTAATTTATACTTAGACCTGAAAAATTCCGGAACCTTCAAAACCAAGATTCCCAGGACAATTGCCTAGCATGAACGTACACTGAAACCTAAACGGTCCCCGTTTTAGGTATCAAAAGCTTTGAGAGATATCCGTATTCATGAGAATAGCATTTCAGTTTCCGATAGCGTAGCACAAATCAGTAATTTAGCTACAAGACTGAGTATCCCTTTGCGCTACTAGTGTCCTTCCAGTGCAGCAGAACACACAAGAGACGATTTCTGACCACTTTTCAGATGCTTATTTGATGAACTTTGTTGGCAGTAAAACGAACAGGTGATTTTGGGTTGCTATGTTAATTAAATATTGAGTTTACATGTTAACCTGTTTTGATTTTATGTGCTTTTTGGTTCATATGTGACAAGGATTTAAATCAATTAAGACAATTGAATGACTACAAAAAAATGGCGCCAACTGTAATTCATCAAGGTATTGTTTTTATCGAAACAGCCGCGCAGGCTGAAGCCTAAATGCCGGAACACCGCGGCTGCTATGATGATCCCAAAGAAATTTTGTTAATACGATTTTTGAACTGCCTAAGGTTAGTAGAACTGGGAAAAGCTTCCTCTTGTAGGTTGTTCCACAATCTAGACACCCTCAGGACAAAGGAGCGGTTGTATCGGCCAGTTCTGGATGTACGAAGTTTGACACGGTTAGGATGGGACGCCGAAGTCAGGCGGGTCTGTCTGGCAGGCACATCGCGCGGCGGCATCATGGAAGAGAGCTCTGAGAAGCAAAGCCCGTTGGTGTAGCGATAGAAAAGAACTAGATCGCCGACGGCCCGTCGGTGCGAAAGAGTCCCGAGACTGTCTGTTAGAGAAGAGTCATCGATCAGTCGGACCGCCCTCCTGGACAGCATCGAGCACGGACAATGTAGTCGGGGCGGCAGCACCCCAAATGTGTGAGCAATACTCGAGGCTAGGCCTTATCTGGGCCTTGTATAGAGTGAGAAGGTCATGCGTAGAAAAGTTCTTCTTAGCCCTAAACAAATAGCCTAGCTTTTTCCCAGCAGCTGCAGCTATTGACGAGATGTGTTCGTGCCAGATCAGGTCCTAGGTGATCTGGACTCCGACCAGCCGAAATGAATGGCTCTTTGGTAGAACTCGGCCGTCCATCGAAACTGTATGAGCGCTTTTTGTTCGTCAAAGTATAGTACTGTGTTTTGGAAGCGTTTAACTGTACAAGATTGTTGCTTCCCCTAGCAGTGATAGCCTCCAGGTCCCTTGTCAGAGAAGAAGTCGTCGCTAGTCTTGTTTTTTCCAGCTCAGCGGCAGAGATCGGCTTGTCACTCTGAATTCCTGCATGTAGAGTGCTGTCATCAGCGAAGCTGTGGATTGGGTTGATCGTGCAGGAAAGGAGGTCGTTGATATGTAAGAGAAACAGTGTTGGAGCCATGACCGATCCCTGGGGAACACCCGCGTTGACGTTGTGGGCTAAAGAGGAGAATCCGTCAATTACGACGGATATCTTGCGGCCAGAGATAAAATCAGCCACCCATCTGCAAAGCTTTTCTGGGAGGCCATAGGATGGAAGTTTGCGTAAGAGGGCAGCGTGCCACGGCTGATCGAACGCTTTCGTGATGTCAAGAGCAACGACATGAGCCTCACCATGAGACTGGATGAGTTTACTCCACAATTGCGTGACGTAAGCTAGGAGGTCCCCTGTGGATCGTTGGTGCCGGAAACCGTACTGCCTGTCGCTACTCAAGCTGTGACGTTCGAGGTACTCCAGAAGCTCGCGATTTATGCACCTCTCCATCACTTTACTTATAACAGAAAGCAGAGCTATAGGCCTGTAGTTGTAAGGGTCGGTCTTAGGTCCTTGTTTTGGGATGGGCTAGACATGAGCAAATTTCCAGTTTTCTGGGAAGGTGCCGGATTCATAAGATATCTGGAAGAGACGCGAAAGAACTGGAGCATGCTCCGCTGCACATCTCTTCAGTACAATGGCAGGAAGTCCAGACCAGAAGCTTTGTTGATGTCGAGCGACAACAGCACTCGTTTTACGGTCTTATGCCTGAATGTTACCTCCCGCATAGTGTGGGGAACGCTTTGAATTGAGGGATGCGTGGTCAGAAAGAGATCCAGCAGGCTACTAGCGTGTGACGAGACGCGGGGGAAAAAGTAGGGCTCGTCACCATCTGGGTCAGCCCTTGAGTAGGAACGAACGCATCGACTGAACGACCTGCTGCATCGGTCTTATTTGAGCCCAACCAAAGCTCATTATGGGCATTGAAATCACCGAGAAGAACTACCTCTGAAACGGGGTGATTGATGTCGATCTGGACGGCGAGGTATTCGAGTAGGTCATCCCAGTTATGGTTCGAGGGAGAACGATAAAGGCAGCAAATAAATTTGGGTGATGTTTTGGAGTTGAGGCGAAGCCACAGAATGTCCTTCCGGTCTGATTCCAAAGAAAGATCTCTGGAGCAGGAAAGACTGCTGCAGGCAAAAGCCACAACTCCCCCGTTCTTCCTCAGATTGGAGTGCACCTCGTAGTTTGGGAAGTTAAGATGGTTACTCGGTGCAGACTCTGAGATTTTTGTCTCCGCCAAGAAAAGCATGGCGGGACGACTGGATTGCAGGTAGTGATGAACAGCATCAATGTTGCTGTTAATCCCGCAGATGTTCGAAAAACAAATTTTATCTTCGATTTTGTTCCCTCGAGCCCACCCTCCACCCGGACATTCCGATTGTGACGACTACTAGAGTATGTGTAGCTGCTAATAATATAATCAAACGCCGCTGTCGGTTTTCTAAGCTGGTGTTGTCGGACATCTTGCGAGAAGCAACATGGCGATGGGTTATCCGCAATGGCTTCGACTAACCAAAAAATTATAAGAGTACATTATATGGTATTTTAAAACGGGCGTGTAACATCACACGGACCTATTATGCAAACTCATTCCAATGTTGCGAGGCCTCCAATGTTGCTATGGCTACTCTACCAAGCATTCTTTCAATACACACTAATTCCAGACCATTTCCAAAAATAAAATAACGTTTCTGAGAAAAAAATACAGGTGATATTTGTTTTAGTGGACTGGTTATTAGTAACCAGACGAAAAGTTTATCGAGATCGTTGAAATGCTGAGTCGGCGATCAAACAGTTATGTTGATGTTAGGGCTTATGTATATAAAAACTGAAAAATAATTATAAATTTCTTGCAAGCGGACTAGAGGAAGATCTTGACGATGAACCTTAGTATGTTGATGGATAGAACACATTTTATTTCACGGAGGAATCTCGACAAAACCTTGAAACGAATTCATCTGAATCATATACACGGTGTAATAAGTAATAATAGTTATCAGAAAAATATAGAAACTAAGTTGTACTCCTTTCAAACTATAGGCTTTGGAAAAAATATGAAAAATCGAAAGAATCTTCTCCGACAACACATTTTAATCTTTTCTTAGACGGAGTGGCGGACAGTGTCATTCTACATAGTGACAGCAAGGCCGATACTAACGCGACCTTTATTAATTCGTGACTGTATTTATTTATTTCACAATAAATGTTCCTTCAGTAACAATGCAAGTTTGACATCTTAAAAATGATCGGGTTGTAGGACGAGCGAATCTTACATGATTAAGAATTTCAGCTGCTTAAGTTATTCTGTCCGGTAGCTTAGCTAAATTTGCGTTTGGGTTTGAGTAAACTTTTCCCTTCTCCGCTCCCAAGTAAAAATAATCGAGTAGATGTGTCAGGTGAACGGGCTTGCCACGAAATGGTACCAGGTCGCAATATTCATCTGCTCAAGTATTCCGCATCAAGATATTCTCTACCTGAACGGACATAGCGCGCCGGGCAGCCGTCTTGCTCATACCACATGTCTTTGTAAATGCATAGTTGCGCATCTCCCAATAAATTTGGTAAATAATTTTGTAAAAAGTCTAAATAAATTTCGCAATTCAAGAACTCTGGCAGCTTGAAATGGTTCTCCCATTTAGAATCTCGGTCCACATGTTTACTTTAAAACGTTACTCTGATCTATCTTGTCCAATAAAATGTGGATTATCTAATTGCCACTCGTGTAAGTTGCCTAGATTCATGTAACAATCTCTTAAATGTCGACTCATCAATCCATAAAATTTTCTCTAAGAATTACGACTGTTCCCGGTGTCTGTGTAACATGGACAAAACTCAACTCTTGGGAGATAAAAACGTTGTAGAGATAATACTCGCCGTACCTGGTACGGGTGGAGCTCGTTCTTTCGCAACATTTGGTGAGCTGTACTTTTGGGCACTCCCGTGCCTGCTTTTATATTAAGTACTCGGGTCTTCTTCGATTCGACTGCTTGCAGTGTAACGTCCTCGTAAGGAAAGGAAATTTTTCCTTCACCATCAGCTTGATTTGGGAATCGACTCTCGGAGAGTAAACGATGCGCATTCACAAAAATTCGGTGATCGGGATGACGAGCAGGATTGGGAGTCTCTCACAGGTAACACCTAGCTGCAGCACTAGCATTGTAATACATTCCCATAGATGAGGTTCATGTTGGCTTATTTTGTAATGTTAAACAAGAAATGGTGACACTACACAATAATGATTTACTAAGATTTGCTTTACTATCAGTCTTGCAGTTACTTTGTAGAATGACAATATACAAATTGAAGATGTCGTAATGGGAGTAAAAATATCCTCACAGGATTTAGATTTTTCAACCTTCCGTTTTTTCGAAGCCTATAATTTGAAAGGTATACGCGCTTGGAATCTTCTCAGCTAATTTTTCTCATACAAATTCAAATTTCAAAGTCTGCGTTACCTTATAGTAATATACGTACAATACCGGGAATACAAGCTTTTTCGGGTTGTTTTAAATCGGAAACCTGCAATCTCAATAACAAAATTCAGACAAAAAGTAATTTAAAAAACCATTCTGTTGGCAAAACTCTTCCAGTACGGATGAATGGAAACGAGGCAGCCGTAACAGATCGGAGTGTCAGGCAGGGACCAGGCCCATTCACCCTACGTGCAGTCTCGTCGAAGACACGGGAGTTTCGCCGGGAGTTGGAAGTTTTAGTAGCCCGCGATCCGCGCCTGGGACAACAACTTCTGATCGCGACTGAAGCGCATGAATGGTGCGCGCTCTCTGAAACTCCTGAAGTTTTTCGGATTGGAAGTTCGCGAATAAGTTCGAGTCCTTTTGGGCTAAGTAAGCATTTTTTCCCTTTACTCTTCTTTGTTAACTGTGTCTGATGAATGGCAGACCTTGAGGTCATTTGGAAATGCATTAGTCAGTGTCGTCCAGTGCCGGCACCTCAGTCGAAGAAATGTTACACAAATAACAAAAATCCTCCCCTCATATCGTCGTCCATAACACAAATTGGCGAGATTTGAGTTGTTGCTGCCAAAAAGGTATTATTGCTACATGATTGAATTTGTGGGTATATCTGCCCATGTTTACAAGGTTTTCAAAAATGAGTAACCATTAACCCGTTTGTCATTTTATGTGTTCAAAATTTCAAAAAAAAAATGGATAGTTACTTAGTTACGTCCATGATATATTAAAGTGAAGAAAAATAAAAACACATGAAATTTAAAAAAATATTCATTACAAGACAAAAAGGGGAACAGTGAATTTTATGGCGAAATAAGCATGCGCAGTATCTAACTCCCTATAAAAGTTAAATATGACAGCACAAATTAAAGACTCACTCAAATAATAATGTTATAATAGTATCTGTTAAAGATGAATAATAAAAATTAGTATTTTATCTATTACCCATGAGGATGATTTAAATAGAATCTTTGGTATTCTTGTAAACGAACTACCGGTATATCTCCTTTACATAGCGACTTCAAATCCATATATTTTTGTGCAGTAATTTTGCTTAACTCTGCACTAAGGACTTCGAGGGGAATATCTTTCAGCTTAAGTTTTAGTTTTTTTAATCTTAAAAGCTGTATTCGTGCTGAAGGTGAAGTTAAAAAGATAGATACATGAAAGTGCATATAGTGATAAAATGAAAACTACAATTTCACGAACCGGCGTAACATAGATAAGCTATACGCTGTAAAATGATTTGTATATTTTATAGTTTCAGAAATTGGCGTAACTTTAGTTAAGCTCCCTCGTGAATTTAATTTCCTATTAAAATGAGAGAAGTCTAATATTATTTTTCTATAACTCTAAAGGTATTAGAAACTGATTTATGCCACTTCGTGATATTGAGGAGCAACTTTTTTCAATTAATAAAATCGACTTTACCCAATTTTCGTATTTTCTGAGATACGCCAGTTCGTGTTATTGGCGACGATATTTTCGAAAATAAACAACAAACAAAATTTGTTATACTGATTTTCCGAAACTCTTCAATGGAGTTTTTCGAGATTGAAGTTGGCCAAATAAGTTCGAGGGGCTTTTCAAGTGCTATTTTGGGAAAACTAAGCATTTCCTTGACATTCTATTGTTCTGGTTAGGCAGTGTAGTCCAGTGGTCATCGTGACTGAGGTAAAAAAATGTGAAGCAACGTGCAATATAACACTACATGCATTTGCAAATATATGACAGGTTTCGAGGAAAAAAGTAAACAATTGCTCAATAATAATAACAATATTAGTAATAATGGCTTATTGGTATTATTACACAGAACGTGTTTACACAAGTTAATATAATTGAAGCTTGGTAGCAAGAAGGAAATAATTGACAAACAGTACGTATAAAAACAGATTGCCCAAAAATATATGGTTTAAAGGGTGACAAAAGGTATAAAAGATAAAATTATAACAAATCAATAAATAAGTGGCATAAGAGATAAAACTACATCAAATAAATAATATATGCATGGTTCGAGTAAAAAGCAAAAAAGAAAAAGAAAATATAGCATGAAATATCATAACTATTGAGTGTCCGTGAAGAAGTTGTGGTTGAGGAACTCGTCAATGATGAAAAAAGCTGACGACAAGAGCAAATTTTTCTCAGTATTACTGAATTCATTGCATGTTAAGGATTTTAGTTCCTTAGGTAAAATAATATTAAATTTATGCCAAACCAGTTAATGCCATTTCTCGTATTAGCAAGTCTATATGACTGAGTGGCTTGTATATAAGTCAGGATTTGACTTGACATACAAAAGGCAGCTTAATATATATGAACCAGGGATCTCTAGATTTTAGATTTGCTATATTGGTTTGTTCGTACAGTGGTCGGTGACCTGTCATTGACAGTGTCTGGTATCCGGCCGTGAGAATTCCGTCTATTCCGGGTGTTCCTTAATGATATGCGATATTTAAGGGTGTGAATCTACATGAAAAATTAATGTTAGTTTGCTTTATAAACTATGGTCCAAAAATGTTTCCTTATAAAAACTCGGGGTGTTGAAGTTTTAGGAAAAAAATCGAAATTAATTTATATTTTCAGATATTTCATTGATATTTAGTACGTAGTGAAAGTTAATAAAGATGCATATTTTTCAATGCAAAAATAATTTTTAGCTTTAACAGTGGAGTGCGTACGGGTATTGACTTTGATATTTTTTAAGAAAAAAATGGCACGCCAACAGTCTTTTGCCAAATAAAAATTATTTTTGAATTGCCCGTTCAACTTAAAACAAATAATTTCTTTTAAATTGTTTTCCTTTGATGCGCCATTTTTGAGTAAAAAAATCAAACCGTTATATTGTCCAAGAAAATTAATGTAATAATTGAAGAATGCAATTTAGCAATAAATATCTAGCTGCTCTGGAATATGTCTCTGGCATTTGAAATCTGACAGGTCTCTGTTATTCAAATCTGTTAGCTGTGATATCTTATTCATTATTTTTTTTTACAATCTTGTTAAAAATGCATCACGTATATGCCCTTGCCGACGGTAGTGGTGAGCAAGCCAGACGGATTTATCACCAGAGATATCCCGATCGTGCTTTGCCAGATAGTCGAACCTTTTCTAATATTCATCGTCGTCTTGTTGAAACTGGTTTTATCCGAAAAGGAACATCTAAAGGTAGACCTCTAAGTGTAAGAACACCTCAAATTGAGGAAGCAGTGCTGCACGAAGTCGAAAAACATCCTGAAACGAGTACGAGGAGGATCGCTAGACACTTAAATATTTGCCATCAAGTTGTTTGGAGAATTTTAGTGAATTTTTTGTTATATCCTTACCATATTATGAGAGTACAGGCATTACTTCCCATTGATTTTCCAAGGCGTGTGACCTTTTGTCAGTGGTACCTTCAAAAAATTACACAAAATATGCAATTTGAATCAATGACTCTGTTCACGGACGAAGCTAATTTTTATCGAAATGTAAATCAATTGTTGGCAACCACTTTACTGGCCCATTTTTCTTGCCGGGACGACTTGACGGACAGACTTACCTCAATTTTATTCAACAACAGTTGCCTTTGCTGCTTGATGATGTTCCGTTAGTAATAAGAAACAATATTTATAGCACTACTTTACTCGTTGGCATGTGGTACATGGATGATGGCGCACTAGCGCATTTCAGTATAGCGGTTCGTAATTATTTACAAACTGTTTATCCAAATCGTTGGATTGGCCGCGGTGGGCCCCAAGAATCGCCACCAAGGTCCCCAGACCTCAACAGGTTAGATTTCTTTTTGTGGGGCGATTTTAAGGCACTAGTGTACACTAGTCCCATTTACACTGTGGAGGAATCGAGAGAAAGAATAGTTGCAGCTTGTGATAGAATAAAAAACACTCCAGGAATATTTCAACGAGTGCGCAATTACATGAGAAGGAGGCCGGAAGCATGCATACTAAGTGAAGGGGGCCATTTTTAACAATTTTTGTAATCATTTCGTTGGTTTTTGTTTCTATATATGAATATATAATAAGGTATTTGATTTTAAACATATATTGATAAGCTTGGTAAGCGGGCAAATAATTCCATTTATCATCGACTTTACAATTTTACTATTAAGTTTATATAAGTCGGTGCTTCTAGAGTCTTTAATAGACTTAACTGCATCCCTAACTTCATTTTAGTAACTTCACGAAAAGAAAATTGATTTTTACTGCTTTGATTATCCATATAGCTTAGTGGTAAAGTGCAATGCGACTGTAAGTTTTCTAAAAGGTTATTAACAACGGTGGTGAAAAATGGTTAGCGTTCAGTGATGTGGTAACTTTTTTCTTGACAGGAACTGCGTTGGTGCATCCTGCTTACGTTTCACTATTTCAGCTCTGAACTTGGATTTCAGAAAATTCATTTCTGATTTGGTTATAGTTGATGAATCGCGTTTTTTTTCTGGTAGACATTTATCCACTGCATCGGTAACAACATGTATGAACAGCACAAATTTCAGCTCCACGTATAGATTTGCATCATTTACAAACTGCCAGCCAGTACTTTCCAAGTTGCTGTAAAGTATAAAAAGACCGGTACCAGTAACTGGCCGGTAACCAATCCTTTTGCAGCTATTTTCCTTACTAGGTTGGAAACAACAAAACTCGATCCCTAGTTGATCCGACTAGTAGGAATAAAAGATATTCGTTTTGAGAAAAAAGCTGTTTTGGAGGTTTGTAAAAATGTTATTGAGCAACGCAACCCTCTTGTACTGTCCCTGATCATATGTTGCATTCCATAACAGCTGAACACATCAATAACTTAGTTTTTCCGCTCATCATTGCTGCCAAATATAATATTAAAATCTCCAGGTACCACTACATACTTCTCAGTTCTAGTCAAGCTGGTCTAACATTTATTTATTCTTATCTCTTGTTATCTTATTACTATCTTAATTTGTACACAATTTGTACAAATTTTAAGAAAAATACCGCTTACGACATTGTGCTGACTCAGTGTCAATTGTCTTCAGCATGGTATTATTTTTATGTGGGCTGCTTAGTATATCGTTAACATATCTCGCAATACTTTGTTTTGAGCCTTTCATGGGATTTCCAATAACTGGTTACTTTGGAATTCATCCTATTTATAAGGTTATTATCAGCGTAAGAACTTAATTCTTACAGAAATATTAAGTTGGTAGAGCGACCAAGTTTAAACAATATGAACTGTTGATAATATGTGTCTTAATCATGAAAATTACAAAGTCATCTTTTTCATGAGGAATTGTTTTCGTGATTGTATCCTTTATATACATTGAAAACTCTATATTTGGCTTAATAATGTTCTCAGTGGTAAACCTGGATTCGTCAGTATACAGTTCTAGAAGTTTTCTTTCACCAAAAACAAGTATCTTTCTACGATAGTTTAGGTTGTTTTTATTTGCAGCTGCCGATAATGGTAGGGCTGCGGGTTCTTTGGTGCAAGGCTCCACCGTTAATCGTTTTTTCTTTATTAAAAATCTCATTAGAAAGTTTTCCTATTTTCTCTTCTAATTTTACAATGATTTTACATAACTCATTATGCTTGGATTGTTCACTGGCTAGTTTGTTTCGAACATCTGATAGTATTTCTTCCTGCGGAACAGTGTTGTGTTAAGAATCAGCTGGTAGGTGAATATTGCTATTATTGGCTATATTAATTTGCTTAGTGGTAGGTTGTCCGGTATTCTTCTTTATATTTCGATGTTTTCAGGTATTTTTCGAACAATTGGCAACGTTTTAAGTCAATCGACGTGTATGTTTACATAATTTATATTTTCCCCTGTATTTCCCGACAATTTATCTTTTTTTTCAATATTTTAATAACTGTTCGTAGCTATTAACTGTTTGATTACACGTATCCGCAAATGCTTTGCTCGCAAAAAATTTAATTTATTAAAGATGAGAGAAATCATACAGGTTTACTCTCTGATTTCATATATTTGGTGCTTCCATGATCCTTCTGCAATAGAATTAATTTTGAGGTGGTCACGCGGATTCAACTATACATTTTGCTAGCTGCCAAAGGCGACCGCATATGTAGAGTTGAAAATTTACTAACATTCCGGCAACCTGCATGGTTTTTTCTGAGAACAAATAAAAAAATAACAATGACAATGAAATATTTAATTTGCTTTCCAGGTGACAGTCCATTTGTTTTCACCACTATTATACAGTGTGTCCCAATAACCGCCGTGCGTTACATTCAAGATGTGAGGGAACTACATGTTTTGCCTTATATCCGGACTTCATCATTTGTTTGCACATATTTCCTGATAGTTTATATTATGCTCAAAGGGAGCCTCACCAATACAGAAAAACAAGACATATGTAAAAGCTCGCAGAAATACGCCGCTATTTGCAAATTCCCTTTCACTGGTTGAATCGGGAATGGCAACAGCAGAAAGCTGAAACTTCGTCAGCGTAGCGAACGAAAGTTGCGGGATTCCTGTTTACAAATAGTGTAAGATCAAGCGCACTTTGCTCTCCTGGAGGGGGTATTCTCGAATCTCGCAATCGATATTTTTCAATCTCGCGAAGTCAAGTCCATGTGACAATTAAACGGGCGGTAGAGATTTTATCACCATTCGAAAGACAGATGACAAAGTAGGAGTTCAAATTTCTTTAATGTTATATGACATGTACACCAAGAAAAACTATGGCACTCATTTCTGCCGGTCTGCCTGCCTATCGGTGTGCCGATCTGTCAGCCTCTCGGTCTGTCTACCATTTGGTCTGTCTGACAGTCTATCGGCTAATCCTTGGACCACCTACAACCTGGAAGGGGAAACAACGGAAAAAGATAAAATCGTTCAAACTTCGTTTTTTGTTGGTTTAGAGGAGTTCTAAAGCAGGGGCGCGTGTATCCCAAGGGGGGCATCGAGAGATGTCAAGGGGGGCGGAAAGCGGTTGCATTTTATAAAGAAGAAACAAAAAAAAATAAACAAACAACATTAAAAAATAACATTACAGTGTAATGTTTAATTTACACGCGTAAAATTAGAAATTAAATATCATATTTAAATTTGTTTGACGTTTCCATGTACATGTTTTGTTGAGAAATCTGTTTGAGTGTGTCAAATTATTGCGTCTGACTGTTAAAAGGCAAGTTTGTGTATTCACATAACTTCAGTTACCATTTTTATTTAATTTACTAAATTGTTGATTGAGTGGAGACACGTTCATAGATCGACCATTGGGACTTTTTTACCACATCACACTCAAACCAACGTGGTGAAATAACTTTGAAACGACGAACTTTAAGTACCTAATATTAATTCCAAATGAATTTAAAATTACTATTGTAACGTCAACCTGCCTACAAAAATATAAATCTCCCGGTGGTCAATATACAGTTGAATACATTACGTTATTAAGATAAAATAATGGGCATATGATTAGTAATTACATGTAGGTATTTTGCTTATTTATTTATTACTTATTTGTTTTATTGCTATAGGTGCAAAATGGCAGCGAAAAAAATAATGTTTTCCGAAGATTACGTTAAGTTTGGATTTACCTTCATGGAAAAAGACGAGTTACAATTGCCTCAGTGTGTGATATGTATGAAAGTTTTAAGTAATGATAGAATGAGGACCAATCGCCTGGAAAGGTATTTGAAGCAACAACATCCTACTCTGGCTTTGAAGACAAAACGGTTTTTTTCTTTTAAGGCACTTAAGCGGATGAGACTGGATAAATCTGTTATCACGCAGGTGTATCGCAGCATCTCAATCTTCATTAGAAATAGCTTTTATGATAGCAAAGCAATATAAACCTCATACTATCGGTGAAGAATTAATAAAACCATGTGTCCTAAAAGCCACGCAGATAATTTTAGGAGATGGTGCAGAGCAAAAAGTGGAGTCTATTTCTCTTTCGAATAACACAGTCAAGCGTAGAATCGATGACATTGCAGCAGACATAAAGTCGCAAATAATTAACAAAGTAAAATTATCGACATTTTTTGCCATCAGTTGCGATGAATCCACCGACGTCGTTAATTGTGCACAGTTAATGGTTTATGTTCGTTACATCGGCGGAGATATCATTCAAGAAGAGATTTTGTACTCCCAATCTTTGACAGCAGGTACTACATCTGAACATATATTTAATTCAATATCAAAGTTTTTTGAAAAAAAAACGATTTGGATTGAAAGAAATTCTTTGGAATTTGCACAAATGGCGCACCTTGTCACAGAAATTGCGCCAGACTTTGGACTCGGCTATAAGGATTGTAAACTACATCAAGAGCAGCGCTTTGAACTGTCGGTTATTTACTTTACTTTGCGAGGATCTCGAATCTGATCACAAAGTTCTTCTGTTCCATACTAAAGTACGCTGGCTGTCCCAATGCAACATGTTGGATCGCCTTTATGAATTGAAAGAAGAGGTAATTATTTTTTTTTGAGTTCAAAGATAAACACGATTTCTGGACAATATTTAAAGATAACACATTTCAATGGAGGCTTATTTACCTGACATATTTGACTCCTTGAATGAGCTAAACTTCAAACTGCAGGGTAGAAACAACACTAAGTATAATAAGCAATTATGATTGTATTCAGGGGTTCATATCAAAGCTTCAACTTTGTAATAAAAAAATGTCCTCTGAAAATGTTATATATTTTTCTCGGCTGTTCGAAGTAATTAAAAATAACATACTGGACGCAAATTTAAAAACTGGCATAAAAACTCAATTGCAAGCGCTGGAAGACGAATTTCTCCGATACTATCAGAGTCACCAATATCGCACATGACAAGAAATCCAATTGTTGTCGATGTGTTACAATTACCAGAAGAACATCAGGAAGAATTTTTAGAAATGGAGGCTGACTCCTCTATGAAAGATGACTTCCATCTTTTAACATTGTAGAAATTTTGGATCAAAAGATTGCCTGTTAATTTGACACTTGCCTCTCTTTTGCTTTACGAATACTAATTCCTTTTTCTTCAACTTACTTATGTGAGGCAGGCTTTTCTGCTCTAGTTTTAATTAAAACTAAACAGCGAAATCGTCTTGATGTCGATAGCGACCTGATAATAGCTCTGGCAAAAACAGATCCTACAATCAACCAACTGGTACAGGACATGCAATCTCAAGTGTCTCATTAGTACCTACTCTTATTTTATTCAAATTTTTCGATAAAAAAAAACATATATTAGTTTATTTAAACTTTTAAAGTCTCTTCATTAGATTTAATTAAAACTTATTGAAAAAGTAAAGGGGGCATGAAAATATAGTTTATACTCCGGGGAGCCTCAACAAAAAAAAAGGTAGGGAAACCCTGGTTTACAGGATCCTGATAATTTTTGAAAAAGCTTTTAGGCATAAAAAATTTGGAGGTGAGTGGTTGTAAACCTTACAGGTTGTAAGGAAGTGGGGAGTGTATAATTCATTTGACTAAGTGTACCGACCTCTTTGACTGGCTTTTTTCTCAGACGGTCTAGCTTGTGCTGAACTTAATCCCTTAATGAACTGACAGCACAGTAACAAAGCGACTGTTGCACACCGCCTATATGCTGTTCGACATTTTCGTGCGACAAATCTTGATTGTAACACTCAAGAACTCCCCCCAGGACATATTTATTTTTTTTATATCTTTCGTAGTGCTCCCGTGCTTAACCTCTACCTTTGGGGCTGCTTATCAATACTAATATTATAAATGAGAAAGTATGAATGTGTGCTACTCAATCATGCCAAAATGGCTGAACACATATGGATGAAATCTAGTACAGAGACGGATTATAGTCTGGAATAGCACACATCCTGGAAAACAACTTTGAAACATCTATTTCACAGGCTACAGATCAAACGGATTGATGAAATTTGACATAAGGTATATAAATAGGGCACTTTTATTGTGCTTTTTGGCCTTGGTTTTCTTAGCGTGATCATTTTGGTTTAGATTTATCTTGTGAATAGACAGTTATTGGATAAGGATATGTTAAGATATATAAATTCGTCGCGTATTGCTCATTGCGATTCTAATAGCTTATATGATATTGATTTACTGTTGCATTAAAATGTTGAATGAATAAATAACAAAAATAAATGTCTATTGCCAAATTAAATATTGCATTACTTAGAACAGGGCTGTCCAACATACGGCCCGCAAACTCCTTTTTGCGGCCCGCCTCGCGGGTCATGTATACATCACATGTATAAATTACTCTCAAATATAGTATAGTATATACCTATGAAAACTCAGTAATAATGTTGTATAGAAAGATTTTATAATGCGGCCCTCCAATCTGCATTTTTTTTTGAAGTGGCCTTTGTGAAAGCTGTGAAAGCTTATTACAAAAATGGTAAAAGTTTTGTGCGTGTACAACGAGCGTTTCGTTTACGCTACCATTCGCCGCCCCGCGCTCCAGTTCTTTGGGAGTATCTTAAGTCGAAAGTGTTTCAAAGTAACCCCCCCCCCCCAAGAAGTACGAGGCTTTGAAAGAACGGATACGCGAAGAAGTGGAAGCAATACCTCAATAAATGTTACTCAATGTCGTAAAAAGCCTTGTACCACGGCTGCAAGAATGTGTCCGACAAAATGGAGGCCACCTTTCCAATATCATCTTCAAAAACTGAACATTTCTTCACTTACACATTAATTTTTATGTGTGTAATATACGTTTTTTTATTAAATTTAATAAAAGGTGTTTTTTCAGTTTTTTTTTATTTATTTGAAATCGTACCGTTTCATTGAATCACCTTGTATTTCTTTCTCAAATACCAGTCTCCTTCACATTAATCCAAAACGGATGACCTATACTTTACACTCCTTCCACTCGGGCGGAGCCGCGGGCTTAGGCTAGTTTAATATATAAAAGGCCGTATGCCTTATTCAGACCCTGTATGCTGATGAATTCTTTGAAATTATTACATTAGTTTCAAACAGTCAAGGAAAATAGTCGAATAGTCGAAGAGAGATTACCAACTGCGTGCTACAAACTGCAACCTTTCGTTAAATCAAAGTTAGAGTTTACATCATATACTCGAATGATTCCATCTGCACGAAGAATAAGCATCTCTTGCCTTTTACGGTACAAAAGCTAAAGGGGACTGCACTCAGAGGAATATTTTCCATTCAATTTATATACTCTCATTGTTACATTCAAAGGGAACAGCGAGAATCGTCTACCCTTTCGAAATTACGGAAATATTTCGATCAATGCATTTTTCAATGGTGACTTCTATAGGCATAATACTCGCGTCTTCAGTAGGATCGAATGCAATGCAGAATTGAGTATAGACCGTCAGCATTAGAAACGTGTTCAACGAAAAAGCGCTGATTGAAATAAAATTAGGATAGGGAATATGCAAAAATACTATGAGAAATATGTGAATAAAGTGATAATGATTATGAAAGATGGATCATTTCAATGTTTTCAATTGGATCTAATAATAACATTTTTCAGTAAATACGAGTTAAGCGTTGCTATAAATGGAATATATACGTTGACCCACAATGATTTGTGAAAGTTGATGACATTAAGAAAAATCCTGATATCATTTTCTGACAAGAGCTTGAGCGCGGTAAAACAAAATGCTGCTTGCGAAATGATCTCAAATTCTAACAGCTCTTGACGTTTAACAAATAAGCTTGTGAGTGTATGCATGTCAGAAAAATAATATGTTTTCAGGTTCTTGATATCATAAAAGGTTTCATCACAAGCTTATCTTCGTTTTTAGATGTGAGACTGATGTCCTTTCTCCTCTAGGTAACTCAGACCATGGTGGTGTAGAGGTCAGATTTCAGTCACAAGCGGCTGTGGTAGCAAAAACTCGCCCAGGTCGCAAAACTTCGCATTACGTGCATTCTGACTGTTAAGAGCTCAGAGATTTCTTATCCACTTTTCTGTCTGATCATCAATAACCGAAATTGTCAACGTTGGGATGGAGGAATACATCCTTCATACAGTTAAAGTGTCTAAACTTGGATTTAACAGAGACCTAGCTCTCTTCTACCGCTGCCGCGCTATGAGACTGTCATATAGGCTTCCCATCCTAACCGTGTTGAACTTCGCATATCCAGGACTGGCTCTCTTGTCCCCATGGTATCAAAATTGTGGAACAATTTGCCTGAGAAGGCTTTGCCTAGTTCTACTAACCTTAGGCAGTCCAAGAATAGAGCTCCTCAGGAGACCCCTCATCACTACCTTTCCATGACGTTTGGAATGCTCCGTATATCTAAAGAAGGTTAACTGCCAATACACTATACACAACTATAAAGAAAACATTGGTTTCGACTTCAATTTAATGATGGTGGTATTTACAGGTTGCGAAAATCAAGAGGTCGCCAATTTTGGCCTAACGATTATCTTAAACGTCGCTTTAGTATAGATCAATCTTGAAATAGTTTTAGGGATCTTTTAGAGGAGGGCTATAGCTTTAATGTAGCTGCTCTCGTCGAAAGAAATGATTTTTAACCGAGTTATTTATCATCGCAGATGACCATTTTTCGGTTAGACATTAAATGGCTTATAGGTCGAATACGACTAACTTTAGAGAAACGTCATTGAGATACTTTCTAGTTTAGAATAATTACCGGAGCGGTAAAAACTTTTTTGTAATGAATTAAGAGGGGAGGGGATTGAAAAGTATGAACAAAGAAGTGGCCCAGCAGGATCCAGATTATTATTCTTTGACCTTTCCTCAGTTGATATCTGTTTACAAATTGCGGTACTCACATTTTGCAAACTCAGTCACATCCAGCGCCTAGCCTATGAGATAGCTTTTTTATTCCTTGTCAGTTCATTTGGGTAAATATTGATATCGAATAATTCTTTGAGTTTGAGATGTTTTTTAGACGTTTTACAGCCTCTACCTCATTCACATCCATGCCCATCATCTCTGTTGCTTGATCTGATCAGTCTGTTGGTCCGTCGGCATACCTGTCTGTCGTCCGTAGTCCTTGTCAACATGAAATTTCAACAACAGTCGGTGCACTACTAAAACTCAGTGGAGTTATCATATGAACGGATTTGATTGTATACCAAAATTTCTTTTTTGTTCCCAATTTTAGATAATTTCTGTGCCTACCTTAGTAACCTTTTATTAAAGTCGTGTCAGATTATTTTCAGGTATAGTTGAAAAATATGCTCCTAGATTAACAATCCTCTTTGTCTCATTCAATTTTTCTTTCTTGTATCTTATTTAATCTTATTAGTCTAGATTTTGACTTTTTCTAAGTGCTTTCAAGCAAAAACTGATTTATTGTCTGTATTGCTAGATTTACCATCTTTTGTTCAGTTCTACTTGCTTTACTGTTCTTATTTAATATTACCAGACTTTCTTATTCTACTCGTACACTTCACTAGTCTTGTTGTTTCTTATTTCACTAGCGTTACTTTCAATTTTTGACTGAAACGTTGTGCCTTTATAACCGAAACAACTGAAACTATTGTCTGAGTTACTAGAATTACTTAGTGCCAATTTTATATAAGATAGTTTATTCCAAAATAAATAAGTAACTCACATTTAAAAGAAAATGTTCCATTAAAATAAAATGATTAATAGTATAGAGCTTATTTTGTAGTCAACCTACTTCACGCAATTTTCTTGGTATTAGAGATGTTTGGAACAAGATTTTGTAACATCATACGAGATACCATACATCCCTTCAAAGGTGACAGTCAGTGGAAAATGGAAATTTATGTTTTAACCTCTCATTTTTATAGAATTCGGGGTCTCAAATACTTATGCGTAGGGAAAATGATGCCCCAATTATGGAATGCGATAACGAGCAAGCACAGTAAAAAGCCGAACATAACTGCCAATTTGCACGAGAATATTTATCACATTTTTCAGAGATTTACGGAGATTAAGGCATCCACGATCCACGGTATAATCATGACAACAATTTGGTAAATTGTAATGTTTGATGAAATGGTGAAAGCAACTCATCAAGACATCGAATGCTATTATCATTCCATACTATTTACGATTGAGATTTAGATATATCTCGACGACTAAGTTTCAAACTACTACTTTCGGATAAATTATGAAACCTATTGCATTATATTCAGTGGTAGATGATATTCAACAACTAATCACAAAGGCGAACTTAAATACTTTTCCTTTCGTTTTCCTATGGCACGTGACCTATTAATGAACTACCCATGCCTTGAGTTGTCAATTTTTCTAGCATACCAATATGCTTAGCTAATTTGTAGGATTTAGATGGTTCATAACATAATCCAGTAACTAGGCACTCATACGATGCGTGACAATAAAGTCCAATGCAATTCTTCAATTATTAAATCAGCTGTAGACTGCATCAGTGTCCAGAAATAACTAATATTCTATTTTAGCGCTAGACCTATGAATTTCATTCTTCTCAAATGATCCAAATAACATCTACCTACCGACCATACCATCATTGATTCCGTGTAGTGTCGTACCTAAAGAAACTGTCACGTATACAGCGTGTTTCAAGCTCGACCCTCACCACTGGGATCTCGGAAACTGTAAGAGATGCGAAGTCGCTTAAATGGTACAAAGCTGCGTGTTTAGGTAATCAACTATTTTTATTTTGGACGCTATATTGGATATTTCTGCAGATGGATAGAGTTTTCAATTCTGATTCCAAAAATCTATAATATGTCATACACTGGCTTTTCCAACCGTTAGTTACTACAGAAAAAGTTTGGAAGACTGAGAAGAGAAATAAATCGAGCAGTGAACAATGTACATAAGCTTTTTTGCCTACAAAATAACGGCTATTTTGAATATTTAAATATTTTCATTTCGTGTTCAGGATTCTCCATACCTTTTTCCATTCAAATTTACAAAATTCCAATATAGCGTCCATATGAAAAAATATAATTGGTTAAGTCGTAGGAAAAATATGTCTAACTGAAAGTTTGAGCCATCTTGTAGAGGAGAATAAGTAACAATGACAACATAAAATTTATTTTAAAATCTCATCTCAAAAATAAAAGTGATTTTGTGTTAAATCTGGTATGCGAAACAAATTAATGTCTATCTGATAATTTCAAAACCTACCTGGAAAGCTGATTTCTTGAAATAATCCAGGCTTGGCAATGTTAATGTCTTACGTTTCATACATTTTTTAGATCAGAATCAAAAACTCTATTCATCTGTGCAAAAATCCAATATGGCGTCTGTAAGAAGAAATAAAGTTGATACTGGAGGACAAGAAACGTCATATTGAAATTCTAATCATGCCATCGTAAAGGAGAAAAAGTGGCAATATTAATGTGCAAGTTATTTTGGAATCCCACTACAAATAGTCAAGAAAAAATTAAAACGGTTTTGGGAAAATTCGGTTTTTGTCCGTCTCTATCCGAAAGTACTTTGAATTTCGAATCGTTCTAAGTAAACCAACGTAGTTCAATCATATATAAATTGTGGAAATTGAGAATGAGAGGACACAGTGCCTGAATATTAATAAATATTGTCACATAAAACAGCTCTCCTGTAAAACAAAAAAATTTGAGATACACCCTACGTGAGATGGGCGACAATACACAGCTAAACCCGCGCCCTTGAAAATAAAATTCGCCCCTTTATATGTAAAATGTACAAACCACGAGAATTGACAACTCCGGAAGCGCTATATCGAAGGCCTTAGAAAATAGATACTAAATTAAAAATGCATGACGGGGGTTGAACGAGAGCAGAGATATGTCTGACATTTTTTGGCTGTATGGCTAGCACGAATGTAGCATATATATGAGCATTTTTTCCTTCTTGAGCACGATGTGGTGTCTTATGCAAAGCTGGTGAAAAGGATTTTCTCTTTTCCGTATATCTTTCCGTTTCGATAATATCGGCAGGAACACGATCCACTCATTATCATAATTTAGTTATCTTACATTCCGCAATTTCCAGTTTTTGTTAGACTATAAACCTCATTCAAACCTCATAATTCGATTAAACAAAATGGTTATGCCGAAATATTTAAGGTGTGAAGGAGACTTTACGGGAAAGTTTCCATATATTGCTTCAATATAAAGGAAATGTTGCTTGAATGTTCAGGATTGAAATGAAAATACATCTATAATACTCAAATACACATTATTGTATTTCTCACAATCTTGAATCTTTATGGAGAAATGGCGCATCGGCGTTTTTGCTGTCATTTTGAAAAAGATGTCACGCTTCAACTTGTGGAAATCTGGCTTTGAGTTATTCTATTTTTGCTATATTTCTCAGTTCTGTTTGCAAACATTTTGCATATCTTTGTCTGCCACCTCTTTTTTCATGTTCCAGGACTCGCATCTCATTAGTTTTCTCCCAAGCCGTGCGAAGCAGACGTTCTATAATCCCTAAAGTACAAAGGAAAAACTCTTCAGACAGTATTTTCTTATTGTTGATGATTAGATGATAAATTCTAGAGAACTGTCTGCGAGAAATGTTTTCACTAGTTATTTTTATCTTTTTTGGAATCACTTCAACGTGTTGAATTAGAAATAGCCTCTGTCTAGTTAGGTTTCCCTGGCCACATTATTAGAGACATACATATGCCTGTACGTGCTGTATAATTATCGGTCAAATACATAAAACCAGTTTTAATGCAGAGGCGTACATCTATTTAAGTTGGTGCGTGAAAATTGTTTAAGAAATTTTATCACGGAATTTTTAAAATTTTTATTTTCGAGCAGCGGACTGACATTCTTTAACGTCACTTCGTGAGGTGAGAGACTACAAAAAAATATGTGGGATTACGGCGTAACTCGATTTTAGATCTTTTTTGTCATTTACCCCTGTACGTGATATATATATATATATATAACAAAAATTTTCTCTATATATATATATATATATATATATACAGGGTGACTTTGAAGTTGAGTCATTAATTTTCAGATAATGATTGTAGAAGGAAGATAAACCAAAATATGTTGTGTGTAAAAATAAAAAAAAATTAAAAAAAAATGTTACCTTGTTTTATAAAGTATCCTCCCGACAAGTATTTCAGTGCGGGCCTGTATTTGATCGTGCGGTCTTGGAGCACCAGCATGCCCTCCCCTGTGAGGTCTTAAGTCACCTGATTCATGAGCCCTTTGTACTACATTAACAAAGGCACGAGGGGTTGGTTGCACTCGATTTTGAAACCGATCCGCATAAATCCGTGATGCCGCGTAAATAAGAATCATGTCCACAAGTTCAGCATTTTTGTAAACATGTGCCATTTTTTATTTCGTTTGAGCCACGCAACAGACACCACTATTCACTCACGCGTTACCGACTGACACTGACTGTATACAACTGAATAAAATAATTGTAAAAACATCGTTCCAAATTCTTTTGCTTTTTTGTTTCCGATGCGATGAACCGATAAGGCGGATTATATCCGTTGTTGCCAAACACGAGCACATAATATTATTATTGAGACAGGGCGGTACTCAAACTTCCAAAGGGCTATAACTTTGTTACTTTAATTTTACCAGAAAAATGGTAAAGGAAAAAAACATTTCTTTTGATCAGATCTACTCACTGTTAAAATAAATGACTCAACTTCGAAGTCACCCTGTATATCAAAGGTAAATTTATTTAGTATTCAATGTATCACTTAATCATCTTTTTGAGCTGCTGGGAAACCTGCCTAAGGGACTGTAGAATCTCCGGTTTAAAGTGCGTGGACACGACTGTGATCATGGAGTCGGATGCTTTGGAAGATACAGTAAAAAAATACTCCATGGGTCAGGTACTTGACTGGAACGGACTCTTAACTTCTTTCTTACTTTCTTTTATTTAAGACTTTCTTTTTCCCGCTATTTATTAATAACACAGCTCTTTAACAAGGCCTAAGTTTATTAGCACTTATCGTGACCTGGATTAACAAATTATAACACTCCAAACTTGGCAAAGTTTGAATCTCTCAAGCTATAACGGAGTAGGGAGGTATTTAAAAGTTCATGCGGGGATGCAGCAAAAGCTGAAACAAGGAAAAATATCGGGCGATGAAGCTATTGTGTAAGCTTTATTTAATGAATGTGAACTAACCGGTGTATGATAGCAAACTAGAGAAGGCGGGTAGGCGGGTTAACGTATGATATAGCCCACAGCAGTTTTGTGCTTTCAGCGGTGTTGGAGAAAGATAATAGCTACGGTTGGGCAGCCAGCAAAACCAAAATACGCTCGACCTCAACTTTGTCTAGTGCATTTCTGGCTCGCTTATTCAACCCCTAGTTTACATGCATATCCTCAGACGTATGCCTTGGGAATCTAATATTATATTATATCCCACAACATGTGTTTGAAAATGTCCATCAGGGACTTGAACATCACCTATATTATTGTTTGGCCAATAACGGGCAACATTTTGAACACTTGTTGAACTAAAAAGAGATATTATCGTGTGTTTTTGTTTTCTATCTGAACAAATTAAGATAAAGTTTTTCTAATTTTCTTGGAGACGAATCGACCGATTTAAGAAAATCAAACGTCAAAATAAAGTACTTCGGGATACCTTTCAAACAAGCTATTACTACTGGGGGTAGAAGGAAAGAGGGTGAAGTAGTTTTTGCAAAAAGTTGTCCCCCTTGACAAATCTTTTAACGTGTCTCAGCGTTTTTAATCATTGGTTTTCAATAAATCGGAGGTGGGAAGTTTTCAAATGAACACCCTGTATAGTATTTGGAAAATAGACGAACCTGATAAAATAAATTGTTTGTATTTTCAAACTATGTATGCGTACCCAACCCGTCATCTGAAATTGTTTATGATACTATTAGGAAGAAAAACACAGGTCCGATCTTATTGAAAAATTACAAATCCGCTCTATCTATCTATCTCGTATCATTCTCCGCTTCACCAAATCACACATCGTTTGATTGGGAGCCACCGAACTAATCTTGCCATTCTCGGGATGTAGGTGTATAACTATCGTGGTAACTATGTTACTATGCACTATGCTGCATATACAAATTTGAGGGATTTCATTAATGAAAATTTCTTCAACGCTAGGGTACACAACGTCCAACTTCTAGTTCTTAATACGGACTTTTAAGAAGTCAGTGATCGATAAGGTCACCTTGCGTCTCCAGCTCACATAAAACCGTCTGCGCAAAGAATAAAAGTGCATGTTAGAATCAGGTTTCTATACTTTTATCAAATATGTAGACAACATCTATAAGTTTCAATATACACAGGGTGTTGTTTTCGGGTGAAAGGAATTTGAAAATGTTTAATGAGTCCGGACCTGCATTCATTTTACTTCCCACGGATTGTAATCGCGAAGATTCCGAAAAAGATATTTTATTCTTTGAATATTATATGACATGTTCATCACAAAAAATCATATCACTGATTTCGGTCGGTATGTCTGTCCACTTCTCTGTGTTTCAGTTTGTCGATCGTCGGTGTGTACGATAATCTTATAACCGTCTATAACAGTATCACATTGACTTCGGTGAAGTTATTGTACAATGTTACTACTTTGTCAAGGACGCAAAAGCTTTGTAGTTTAAGGTTTTAAAAGAATAAAAGTGGCTCAAACTTCATTTCTTGACCTTACATTATCATTTATGAAATAAATTTCAGAGGTATAAGACTTGGGGGTAGTGGTTCTAAGGAGGTGGGGGTTGTAGTTTTGATGTAAGGTCATTTATCCGCTCCCTACCTTGGTAATTCTATGCATCTATTGGACATATTTCACACATCATAGACTTCTCCGTAGACTAGCCCTTAAAACAGAAACATATTCTCAGCAGACAGATCGCGTACCTATTAGCCGCGGCTGCCACCGGCCTTGGTGATTGTTCTGTTGTTCTGGTATGGTATGGTATGGACCAGGGGGAAGCGACGTTTCCAGATGCGCTACCGGTAGGGCAGAGAACTAATGGCTGTGGACTAATTGTATGGACCTGCTTGACTGACTTCTTGCTCAGAGGGTTTAGTTTGTGCTGAACATAATCTCTTATCGACTGATAACGGCGTTGTGTAGAAAGTGCAGAGTCAACCTATTTGACACCATTTTTTGTCTTAATATCAACGACTACAGACTAGTTGGTATCGCAATCGATTCTACAGGTTAAGCTGAGTAGACATATCCGGGTCTAAAAACGACGACATGTACAGGGAAAAGTTGTGGAGCTATAAAAGAATGACGAAAATCGATAAAACACCATGTATCTTGGCTATACACAACAAAATATTTATATGGTTCTAAATTCAATGCCTCAGTTTTCATTTTCTCTTTCTTGTCATCCTTACTGTCGCCCCACTGAACATTCAAATCGAACAGATGTTCGGTGGTGGTGGTGTAGAATGAAGTTATCTGTGGAGATGTCACCGATGAATTGATGTTTTCCAATTAAGCCTGGTAATTTTCAACGAGCGCAGCGGCACTGCATTCAGTGGTATTGATGATTGGACAGCTGATAGATGTTCTTCTCGGAGAAGACATCATAGGGATATATATATATATATATATATATATATATATATATGGTATAGCAAAATTCACAGACACAAACAGTTCAGTCACTGGCGGTAAAACGTTTGATGTCTTTTAAGCGAAGCTACTGACAGATGCTTGGCCTTTGAGCCTTGCATTTTTGTTATATGAAGATAACTCTGCAACAACTATCAGATTGCAATTCCTTATGAAAAATGCTATTTCGGATTGCGATTTTTGCATGGGCAAAATGCGTACTGGAGAGAGTAGCAGATGCGTTGAAGATTAGTCTACCCCCATCGTACGGAGACTCGATCTGTTTACTTATTTCATATCGCGTTGATGACGTAACCGCCAAGAACTATACCACTGTTAACAGCGCCGTCTGGCGATTGCCCTAAACACTAGGCGATAACGAAACTAAAATGACGATTGTTGATTGTCCGGCATAATGGAAACACCTCTAAGGTTCGCACTCTGATCACTTAGGTACAAAAAGCAAAAACTTTCAAAAAACTTTTGATGGTGTTCGTGATTATATTTCTTCTTGAATTCGTGAACAAAATCTGTAGTTCTGACAAGCATTGACCGTTAAACGTTTGAACTTCTCCAAAAGGACAATAAATATTTATCCCTGATTGGTCCAAAAATAAAGTATACGGAGATGTAACCCTTGTAAACTACTATTGGCTGTACTATACCACCACCAATCAGCAGGCGCGGCATCATATTTCCGGTATTTCAAATTCGAAGTTAGTTATAAGGAACCGAACTTTTCCAAAATCGTTTTTTTACTAGCTTTATTTGAAATTGGATTTCTAAAATCGAAAATTACACTAATGTTTTCAATCTGATCCCTCTACAATATGTCAGAATTTGAATTTCAATATGACGTTGCGGCTCTTGTCCTCAATCATCTACTTCATCTTTTCTCATGACGCCATATTGGATTTTTGTACAGTTGAATGGAGTTCAAAAGGTAATTTTGTCATAGTTGTCCTTTTATCGACTAAGAAGCGTTATTTTAGATCGATGAAGGCGCCTACATGATACATCAAGCGTAGATTAATAGTATTAAAATGCAAGATGTGTGCATCGGTTAAGATTTGATGATGATGATGATGGAATGTGTTTAGGGCAGTGCAACATGATCGAGACTTTCACTTACTTCAAAATGTTTCTACCAGTTACACACACAGTTATATACTGTTTTCAATGTTTTCAAGACTAACCTTGAATAGTATGATAAAGTTTAAGCATTGTTGTCTTTTATTGAGTTAATACCGACCATACGAAGATTACTTTTCTATATATCTGAAGTTTATGTAGACATGTTCAATATCACATCACTAAACTCAGAAATACGACTATTCACCTATGCCTAGACCAAATCTGAAAGAATGATTGGCTGATGATATTATGAAACAAATGACTGTGCAATAATTCAAATGACGCCTATAAAAAAATGCATTGATGATTGAGGACAAGAGATGAAACGTCATACTGAAATTTGAATTATTCCACCTTGTAGACGAAAAAAAGCAGCAATGCTAGTGTACTTTTATTTTGAAATACGATCTCAAATAAAGTCAGAAAAAAAATAAAAACAACTTTAAAGAAATTAGTTTATCTCCGAAAATACTCAGAATTGCAAAACTTTTCCACATTCCTAGTTACCTAAATACACAACTTCTCTGCATTTAACCGACTTCGTAACTGTTCCCGTTTCTGAGATCTCAATGGAGAAAGCCGAAACTGTCAGGCTACGATTTTCTAAGTAATGATATTGGCGTGCTCATCCTGCCATTAGCTGCCCCTAGGGAGGATGACGTGGAAAAAACCAATTCCACCGCTGAGTGACCCTAGTATTAGTAATCCGTATACCTTGCCCTCTGGGTATGATTGATTTGTTTGCCATTGTTTATTTGTGAATGGAAAATGCCGCTTGGAACAAGCTTTCTATGAATCTTTTTCAAGTCCTCTTTTAATACCATTGAAGACGTAATAACGATTGACATTTAATTAAGTGGTAATAAGAGTTTGTTAAAGGAAAAAACAACAAACGATTTATTTTTCTTCCCAATCCGCTGTCAAGACACATTGTTTCAGCAATGGAGAAATGCTTAAGCCCGTTACAGGGGGTTATTCAAAACATGGACGCATAAAATGGGTACACCAATTTTTGTGGGAAAACTTTTTATTCGACAACAAAGAATGAGAAAACGTGTTTTTTGGGATTCAATTGAAAGTGTTGGCAGGAACGGAAAACTCTTCATATAAGATTTCTAGGTATGAGACCTACAAAATGAGACCACCCGTAAAATGGCCACGTCAGGTAGACTAAAGCAGCTGTCAAATTGTCATACGAATATGCGTAATAAAAAAATTATCGAACTCTCCGACAAACACGATATTTTTAATTTGCAAAGCTAACTGGTGGAATGTCATTACGAGCTAGACATGTCTTGATATGAAATTCGTATGGGTCTAATCTGCACATCTTAACTTCCGCGATTGTGTTTTTCAAATACCACGACCTTCTATTACGTAGGATTTTGTCAGCTTACGGGAAGATTTGATATGTGGTGCTGTCCACGAATATCTGATACACGAATTTGGTCTCTCGATTATAATCTGTAGAACTGAGTCGCTAAATCAGAATATAACCCTCATTAATTAGTCCGACAAAATTGAGTAAATCAGACCAATTTAGTTCGTATAGCTTTGGAACTTGATGCAGCTATTCACTGAAGTGTCCAGATGATCACTCTATAAGCCCCCGACTGTGGGGAGTGAGACGGTGGTGCGAGATAGAGGGGATCTGCCTTTTTTCAGTTTTCTAGTTGTATCTCGTAAACTAAACATATTAACTTACAACAATTTGTTTAATACATTCTTACTATAGAATCAATACTTTGGTAGCTACGTGGTACCTTAGCTGATAAAGTAAAAAATAGAATTAGGGCCAATTTCACCATCATTAATATTTGACGGTCACTTGGGCCAATGGGAAAATACCTCATCGAAATGCAATTTGACGGAAACTCTCAAAGGTCTCTGAATATCAGTGATTTATATTAAAATATTGAATAAACTCGTTAAAATTCGACTGTATTATCATTATAGCTACATACCTGTTGAATAGTGCGGATTTGTCTGTGTTTTGCAAGAACATAGAATGTAAAATACAATACTTATTAATTTATGGGTTAATGAATTTCCTCAAAGCAATGAAAACATTATGTCCTCTCCATCCTAAAACACAGATAATATGTGAAAGACGTGTCAATCCCTACATCCCCGTGATGCATAATGCAATGACTATGGACGTATACAAAAAATTATGAAAAATTTCCCACAAATAGTGTCTTTTAACTCCAAAAATCATAAAAAATGATAATGTTTCTTGTTTGATTGCCTTTTTGACTGGCGGGGATATCTGTCTGTCACTAGCAGGGTTACCAAGACTAACGACGATCACGACCGTGGTGGAGGATGCAAAATGAATCCTTTACATTTGCTGGTTTTGAATTAACAGTAGGAACACAAACATAGTACTTATGATAGTTGGAGCTAGACTGATATCACTTGTTGAAGAGTATTTGAAAAGTGTGAACACCATCATGGCCATCTTCAAATTGCAAATGAAGTATCTGAAACTTCTTACATACAGTGGACCTTCGTCATAGTTCACTAAGCTGATTATGATCTTTGGCAGATCTGTTGTATCATCAAATCGATGAACAAATATAAGAAAGCTCTGATATGCCTACGTATAGTTAATTTTTCATGAAAGTTTACTAGGTATCACGATTATAACCATCCTTGGTAGATTGTTTGATCCGTAATGAGAAAGGTCTATTCATGAAAATATTTTTAGTATCATCTAATCGTTGCAATCGGTCCAAAAACTGCGACATATGATTTATAGCATAATCCGCTGCACTATCAACACAAATTTAACATACAGGTCACGTAGCAACTGATGATTTGGGCATGTCTGGTAACAACGTATGAAGTGAAACTCGCTAACTTAACAAATTTGAAGATTTTGTACAATTTGTTTGAAAATGATTAAAGATATGTCTGACTTGGCCAAATGGCAGTAGATCTTTCTGCACGCTGGCCAAGGAGATTAAAAAGAACTTCTCACACAATAGCCTAAACCACTTACGTGTCAGGATGGAACGATTGTAACTGACTCGAAGGCCAAGGCTGCTTGCCAAGATTTTTGCTGCCAACTCCACCATGGATGGCCCCCAACTAAGCTTCTGGACCGGATTGTATTAAAGAGATGTGCAGCGGAGCTCCAGTTCTTTCGCGTCTCTTCCAGATATCTTATGAATCCAAAAAACTGTAAATTTGCTCATGTCCAACCCTTCCCAAAAAAGGATCTAAGACCGATTCTTACAACTACAGGCCTGTAGCTCTTCTTTCTGTTATAAGTAATGTGATGAGAGGTGCATAAATCGCGAGCTTCTGGACTACCTCGAACGTCTCGGCTTGATTAGCGTCAGGCAGTATGGTTCCTAGCTTACGCCACGCAATTGTGGAGTAAACTAATCCAGTATTATGGTGAGGCTTATGTTGTTGGTCTTGATATCACGAAAACGTTCAATCAGCTGTGGCTCGCTGTCCTCTTATGCAAACTTCGATCAAAAGACCTCACAGAAAAGCTATGCAGATAGGTGGCCGCAAGATATCCGTCGTAATTGACAAGATCTCCTCTTCATCCCGCAAGGTCAACGCGGGTGTTCCCAAGCGATTAGCCTTGGCTCCGACACGGTTCTTCTTGCATATCAACGATCTCCTTTCCTGCACGATCAACCTATTCCACATATTCGCTGATGAAGGCACTCTACATGCAGGAATTAAGAGTGACAAGCCGATCTCTGCAGCAGAGCTGGAAAAAAGAAGATTAGCCACGACTTTCTCTCTGACGAAAGACCTGGAGGTTATCACTGCTTGGGGACGCAACAATCTTGTACAGTGTAATGCTTTCAAAGTACTGCACCTTGACGAACAAAAAGCATCCTAGCGCTCATACGCTTCCGGTGGATGACCGGGTTCTGCCAAAGAGCTGTTCATTTCGGCTGGTCGTAGTCCATATCACGGAGGACTTGATCTGGCACGAACACATCTTGTTACTAGCGGCAGCTGCTGGGAAAAAGCTAGGATATTTGTTTAGGGCTAGGAAGTACTTCCGCATGACCTTCTCACTCTATACAAAGCACCGAAAAGGCCTAGCCTCAAGTATTGCTCACACGCTTGGGGTGCCGGCGGCACGACTATATTACTTATGCTGGATGTTGTCCAGAGAAGGGCTGTCCGCCTAATCGACGACTTTTTTTTTATACTCCAACTACCACGAAGGCCTAAGGCCTAAACACCCATTTTGTACCGTGGGGATATAGGGGGATACAGGGGAAAGGGGGAACGCCACACGGACTCTGGCGAGGGAACACGTGTGCATGCAACATGCACACATTTCTGGCTCCGCCTACGAGATCCGCCGGGTGGTACCTCCACGTTCGACAGTCAGAGACCGTCTACCACCTATGGACAATCACAACATCCATAGCCAAGAGAAAAATTTCTCCTGGGACGGGAGTCGAACCCGCACAGCGCACGGCGACTGATCAGGAGACCGAAGAGTCTACTACTGCGGCCACCGCTGCTGCCTTTTGTTGATAATGTCACATGTTTAATAATAATAATAATAATGATAATGATAACAATAATAATAATAATAATAATAATAATAATAATAATAATAATAATAATAATAATAATAATAATAATAATAATAATATTATTACAATACATTATCCATGCTCGATGCTGTCCAGAGGAGGGCGGTCCGACTGACCGATGACTCTTCTCAAACAGACAGTCTCGGGACTCTTTCGCAGCGGCGGGCAGTCGGTGATCTAGCTCTTTTCTACCGCTACACCAACGGGCTTTGCCCCTCAGAGTTCTCTTCCATGATGCCGCCGCGCGATGTGACTGCCATACAGACCGCCTGCTTCCGTACAAAAAAATGACTACAGTAAAAGCTTCCTACTTCCATTGTATGTTGGCTGGGGAGATAGCGCAGCATAATCACCAGTTGCGTTAGGCACCTGAAGAGACTTTAACTGTAAAAAAGGCGAATTTTAATGGAATTACCAATGAAGCCAAAAATGTTGCTGGAAATCGCCAGCGGACAAGTGGAGAAAAAAGTCGCTAAAGCACAGAAAATCGCTAAGCGTAGCAACAGTGTTGTTTTGTCCAGATGACACATCACTCAGTCGCCACTAGGATAGTGATGGGACATTTTATTCATACTTATCGGTGCACGAAAATAACTGAATGACTCAGCACAAGGCAAGTGGGGAAAGTGATTTTTCTCAGATACCAAAAGGAACTAAGGAACAGTCAAATAAGAATTCCATCTGACACGCATGAAACATGTGGCGAAATCAGGTTTAAGTGTTGTATGAAAATGTCTTATTGATATCGGTGAATTTCTAGAACATCCTAAGGTCTGAAAAATCTTTGAAAGATTTGGAAATCCCCAGAAAATATATAAACATAGCCAACAGTCAAGCGAGTCAAACATCTTTCGGAAGCAAGTATCGAGAACCACAGGCTCCAGGGGCGCGGGGGAAAGTGGAAAATCTCTGACATGTGAGGCAACTTGAAGTGAGATGCGATCATAACTGAGAAAAGCTACTGAAATCAGCCTTGTGTGGTCTAAACTGTTAAATATTACCAAGCCATTCAATCGCGTTTTCTTTCAGTGAAACCAGTGTTGGACTCGTGCATATTCCAATTTCTTATAACAAAACCAATGTATATATTCATGTTTTTTTTGGTACGCACTTTAAACTAGTTGAAGCAACTCGGGCTGGTGTTGTCTACTGGCTTTTGCTTCGATTTCCATCTTTGAATGCAACCGTGCTGTTTGTTCGTAGTTTACTATTCTTTTTTTTCGACGATTCATCATAGTAACACGGAAAAGGACAAAGAACGAAAAATGTGCTTCATTGACAGAGTTGTTTAATGTTGTTTTAGGAGCAAATTTAGGATCAAAGGTATTAACTAAGATAGAGTATTTCAAACACAAAAACTGCGCTAGTTTTATCAGAAGAAAACACAATATCTCTGAGCCACAGAAGCAAAACGAATCTCAGGTTTTCGATTCTCCCATCACTAGTGTGATGAAATGACAATTTGTCCCTTCTTGGATTACTTGGAATAGTGATGTGCTTTCTAGTTCGTTTCATTAAGTTGCGTTCAGTTCTAGGAACTAGTTCGTGAATAAACTACTCCATGCAACAATACCACAAAAAAAATATATATATATATACAGAAACATAGCAGATAATCCAGTCTTTCAGTCGAGTAACATGAATACTATTCAATTCATATTTTTTAAGCGTTTCCATGCATTCCACTGATCGCAAATGTATCCTCCCATCAGACACTAATTTCAAATGTCAATTCCGATTTTCTTTTTCCTATTCTCCTCCTCCAACGTCACTGCACTCTATGTTTTGTGGTCACTTGTTGTGTTATTTGTGGAACTGGAATTTTGGAAGAACAAATTTCCGTATAACAAGTGCTCCCTCCAAGATTTTTTTTTATGCAGAATTACATATTACACTGTCGTGTACACGTTAAATCTGCACTTACCCTCAAATACGTGGTTATGTTGATTGTACCATGTACCATCACCGATGGTGCGACTGAATATACACTGAAATCAAAACAAAAAACTGCAACTGCAATTTTATGTATGAATGTTGAAAATCTTGAACAGTTTCGGACCAGTGGTGTTAAAATATCGTTGAGGAACTGGAAAGAAGTGTATGAATGTGTTGAAACACACTACCTAACAAAAATTTGAGTGGAAAGCCTTTTTCATGTAAGGGTTTGAAAGTGCAAGTTTGCAAATGTAGGATAAACTATAAATACACAGTAGGTGATATAATCACATATGGATTACAAAAGTTGCAATAAACATAGAGAAACCTTCAGCTAAACTGAAAAAAATGGATTTTACTCAGACATCAAGCATTTTTTAAAAATTTTGGCTCAGTTTTACATAATTTCATAATATTTAATAAACTGAAAACATTTCAATGACAAGCTGTCACTTCATATTTTACAGTATTTTATTTTGAATACTTTAATGCTATTTGTTGCCAAAAATTTGACGGAGAGATCTTGAGGCTCGTACCCTATTGGTGCAGAATAATGGTTTGTTAAATTGTGAAGTCCACCCTTAGACTTGTACTCTAATTACGCAAAATAATAAATAAAAACGTTCCACGGGTATCAAAGCACATTATTGAAATTGTCTTCCATCATCAGCCTTGACCCGATCACGACCTTGTATCCTCCTGCTCCTGACACGTCAGTGAGTTGGACTTTCTGCTGGTGCAAGAGTCGGTATTCTAGCAAATTTAGTTGACGAAAATCGTGCATTAGCCGCAGTCGTATAGTATCTGTGACGGCTGCCTAGGGGCTGGTATCAATCGATGTTGATGGAAAAATGGTGATGAAACGCAATTTGATTAATTTGATTGGATACCTGCGAAATGTTTTCGATTATGATTTTTCGTAATTCAAATGTACAAGTCTGATTCAATATCCTATTTTAAAATGTATACAACGTAATCTGTTGCAAATTTAATGTAGATTAATAATGCGGAATGATTCATAAAGATACTATCAATATTTTACGACATCCAACTAAAAACTGAAAAAAAAAATATTTTACTCAACCTCCCCCACCAGTGGCTCATCCCCCACAACCAAAGGCTTCTCGCATGCGGATCTGAACACCTCAAGAAATAGCTGTACCAACTTACAAAACTTTACGAATCATTTGGTGTGATTGACGATGTTAATCCTAATTTTCTTAGACTAAATGCTGTCAAGACCGTATGCCGTGGTGCCGGCATCGATGTTACATAATATTATATGCAGGGTTCAAAAATACGAGTATAACAGTGAACTTGACAGTGCAGATGTGATTGCATAGGACCTCCACCATATTTTATAATGTACGGTTAGCCTCTATATTTTGTCGGATATACAGGTTTTAGACTCGATCGAGACTTAAAACTGATATATTGAACATACGTATAGGACTTTTGCCTGTTTTCAGAAAGTCTGATTTTTGTGCAACATCGATTATAAGTAGTGAATCTGACAGATGAGCACCCACCATTTTTAACAAGTATCCGCACGGGTATTACGTATTTTGAAAAGTGAAATTTTGTTGTTTTTTGTGACATATTACAGATTTTTTTGTGACATAATATATTTTTCTCTACAAGTTACTACTTGCACTAGCTGTTGTACTCTTGTTGTAAACTCGTTTTGTAGCAGTACGTGTTGCCTAAACGTCATGATGCTTCAGCTACCAATGTTTGGCTCTAATGTGATCTGAAATCTGCTTCAGAGATGGCAATATTGGAAGTCTAAGCTGTAAGTTGTATACTATAGCATAGCTGTAAGGAAACAGCAGGGCATAGGTGTATAATGAGGATTTATTTCCTAATAACATGTGTTGATGGTAACACCATTGGTTTCTTGTCTCAAATACTAAGTGTATTTAGATCGATTCAAAGCTACAAATTAGTTGTGCATCAATTTCTGCTTATTTATTCGGGAAATTGCAAATGTAAATTTGCTGAATTCTAAAAAATGAGAGAGATAAGAAAAGAAAATCCCTGGTTGGTGAAGTATCAGGTGAGAAAATATGCTACAGACAGGAATATTTATGAAAAGTAAAAAAAAAATATCAGATCATTGGCGTTACTGTCGTGCAACGATTTCGGGAAAGATAGTCTTGTAGAGCCTAGTGGAGTATGTTTCAACAGTTGTGTTGCATGGCCATGTTATCTCTATTCGGCCCAACCCCTCTCCAGAAAGGACAGCATATAAATACCCCTAAGGCACAACAAATAGATTTACTTCATTGACAACATATTTAGTAATAATTTTCTCTCATAGCAAATATCACTGATTGTATACACATGCTAACTAGTACACATAATCATCCAGACGCGATCTTGCTGCTCAACCAATTTTGTTTCTTTCACATCTTCCCAGAGATAAGCACGACAGACTACTCGGTTTTCTCCAACCGACAAGCAACCATCAATGCATGTCGTATCGGTGAGTCATTAGATGGACGCTTTTGATGGCGCTTACACGCTAAAACTAGCCTGTAGGATGGTATTTTGACGTTTTCTTATAATTCTCAACGTTTCTTTGCGTTTCATAATTTTTTGAAGTAAACGTTTCCCTTTGTACAGGGTGTTCCACGTAGAACTGCAGATATCGATTTCTCGGAAAGTTGTTACATAAGCCCCGAAAGTTTGGGTTCATGGTGTAACCGATGAGATCAATACGGCTAAAATATTTTCAAAATGGTGGCACTTCCGTTTGTACCGCAACTAGATACCAACTTGCTCATCTTAAATGGAACACTATGTATGCTATTCAATTTGCAGATTCCACGCAAGATTCTAAATACATTATATCATCCTATACTTTTGAGATATCTCAAATGTTGGATAAAGAATGAAAGTTATACATGCAAATCAATCATAGCAAGACGCAAAACCACGAGACAAAAGTGAATATTTGTCATTTCTTGCGTAAAATTTCAGATATCTCAATAACTATTATATTCAAGTATTATGATGATCTCGATTACTTTTTATCGATATACAGGTTTTTTAATAACGGTGCTTGCTATCAAATAAGCAATAGTCTTTTGCTTAGTTGGCGGCTTTCTGTAATCGCCAGACTAGCATCTTATCTGAACTACTAGACTATGTAGAATTTAATTGGGCCATGTTCTCAACTACACAGTGTTAAAGAGGTCCATTAGATTTAATATATTGCGGTTGAAACTGTGGATAGTTTAATAAACATACCATGAGCTTAAGATTATAACTTGAGTGGGGCCTAGCAGAACGAATTTGCTCGATTTATAACGGCATGAATACGTTAGATATGACATGAATTTAATGGATTGCGTGGCGCTGTATTGGCGATTGACGCTACCAATACCTCTAGTAAGTCATCACATATAACCTCAGGATAATCATTTCAACGATTGAATTACTTTTTTGATCGACATTTTGACAAGTATAAGTACTGTTATCGACACCTCCGCCTATGATGAGGTAATAAGTATTAACGGTAATGGTCACTTCATTTACTTCGAATGCATCTGCTTTCTTTGTATTGTGTCGAGTGGCTAGAAAAATGAAATTTTGAGAGGCACTTGTAGTATGTTGGGGACTTTTGAGTTTCTAATTATCTTTGGTTTAGTTATGAACATTATTTTGTCAAATTTTTATGAAACCAAGTTGATGATAATGAGTGAGTTTACTGTCACATAGATAGCTGAAAATAAGATATTTGAGGAAATAAAGATGTTTAACTAAGAAACTAAAAGATGCGCAATCCATTTATTTTTCTAATGAATTAGCACCACCCATTTCCTTTTTGTACAGAGTGAAACATTTCAATATGCAGTTGAAAGGCGTTGATTTTGACAAAAACAAGAAAAGTGAAAAACCCAACACGGTCCTCAATTCTCGAACCATCTGCCCAGTTTTACGTACTATTTTGCGAAGTCTCAACTCAATCGGTTCAATTGTGCCTGAGATATGTGATATTAAAGATTTAGCGTGCTTAGATAGTTCACCTGTATATTCGTAGAAAATTTCCAGTTTTGTAATAGTCTTGGTCCATTCTACTATTTCACTATACCCATTTGAGTATGAAACACCCAGTATAAAAATGAAAGAGTTGCGTCTTATTCTAATTCTGCTTTCATTTCTTTCAACTTTTGCTTTTGTTTTAAGCGCAATGACGCAATACCTTTATTTTAATGTATTTTTTTTGTAGATGGTCAAAACATTTGGTAAAAGTAGTCTACAAGAATATGGGTCATGCTAGGAAAAAAGTTTACATCCATATTTCTATTGGCGAAAAATTGGTTTAAAACTATATTTTCAACTATAAAATGTAAACAAATTTGAAATGTTTAAATCAAACAATATTTTTGAAGTTATTCTAAAGGTCAGGACTAATCTTGTGAAAAATATAGCTATATATGCTTCCACATAATGAAGATGTAAATACATTTCAAATAAAAATATGTTCAGTTTTTCTTTTGATAGAACTTTTTGACTGAAAAACATATCTTTCAAATATATTCAACACAAAAGCGTACGATAATGAATATGCTAATACTTGATAACCCAGTAACACATTTAAATGAATTGTTGGCAGCTTTACATTATTCCATTATTTTTGCCCACCTTTTATAAATAATATAGTTACTGAATTGTGATAAAATTTTGTGTGATTATTACCTATGGTTGGTAAAGAACCAATCTTCACGAGTTTTTAAACGATCTGGTAATGCAATCTGAAAGAAAGCTTTGTAGGTGTATAATCCTCATCTGCTTTTATACAATTAAGACAAGATTAGAACTGCTACTTAGTTAGAGGTTACGCTTCGAAACATTAGTTAGTTACTTCCAAGGGTGCAGTTGCATCGTAAGCACCATTTTCTTTCCATTACCAGTGGAGTACATTGTAAGCCGAAGGATAGGTCACAGTCGCTAGAGATTTTCTGTTACTGATTAACCTTCTAATCCTAACATACTTACTTTAGACTCTTTGAACATGAATGACTGAATTTTAGCTATAAAGAGGCTCAAGATGCAGTGGCGGCTCGTGATTTTACAAATAGGTGACGCAGGATTGACCGACCCCCCATACCATGTAGAGCGCATACACAAAAAAAAAACATGAAATAACTTACCTAAATTCAGTAACTCGAAAACAAAGTCAGGATTATCAGGCACTTTTCATTGTTTATACGTATATATGAGAGCAATTCGTCGGTCCTTCAAATTAGCAAACTTATTTATAACGTCATCGTAAAACGGCTGTGACACTATCAGTTCATTTAATAATTCTTTTTCGATCGATATTTTTGCCAAGTTCGTCAACCGATCTTCCGACATGGTACTTCGTAGATAACTTTTGATTCGCTTAAGGCATGAAAAACTGCGTTCTGTCGAAACACTTGTTGATGGAATGGTCAGTATTAAACACAAAAGCTTATATGCCTCCTTGAAGATACTGCGATTCTCAAATAGCGATTCCTTTAATAAGCGAGGTTCCATATTTTGATATTGATCATCGCTATAGATCAGCTGCAATTCATTTTTCAGTCTCTGAAAATCTGTGAATGTATTTGAATAAAACTCCTTCAAATTACTTAGGGCTTCTGTTGGAAATTTTTCTGAATATGTTTTGAACTTCGAAGTGTCCATTAACGTCACAAAATGAAGCTTTTCCATATCTTGGAAACGGGTCGTGATTTGCAGAGAAATGGTATCCAAAATTTCAAAATACAGCACTCTATATCTTTCAATAATTTGATCCCGAGACAATGTTACTCTTGTCCTGCCGTCGCGGTGTTCCGTTTGTACACTTGTTTTTGATGCAGCCAATTCGAAAATATTCTTAAATGATTCTTCATTTCTCTTCTTGTTTAATTGTGTTTGAACACTTTTAATTTGCTTAATGCAAAGGTTTATATCAAAAGATTTTTTTTGCAGTGTGTCGAATAGTATATCTGTCATTCCAAAGATCTCGTTAAAAACAACAACCAAAAGCACGAATTCGAAGTCATGGAATTTATTTAGAAATCCGTCGCTCTGTCTAACCGAGGCTTGATCGGAGGTTGGATCGTTAATAATTTCAGTAAACACTTGCTTTAAGGAATCCCACTCCTTATTTATAAAACTGATAACTTTAGAATTTGATGTCCATCGCGTAATAACGGAAACAGGTATTCGACGTCCTATTATTGAGTCTGCTACGTTAGTTCGTTTCGGAGAATGGTGAAAAAATGTCGGTAAACCACTTATAGTTGCAAAAAAAATGCGGCATTTTGTAATACTATTGCAACTTTGTTGTAACACTAGATTCATGCGGTGTGCGAGGCAATGAACAAAAACTGCTTGGGGTGCCTGTTCCTTTATTTTAGCCTGAAGACCATTTAACTGTCCGGACATGACGCTTGCACCATCGAAACATTGTCCAACGAGTTTTGTTTTGTAATCAAAATTTTGTAGACACCTTGTCACGAGGTTAAATAATGCTTCAGATGTTCGGCTGCAGCTTACATCATGAAATCCTAAAAATCTCTCCACAAGTTTTCCTTCAAGATTGACATAACGGATTATTATGCTGCACTGCGATTTGTGGGCAATATCGGTGGAATCATCCACCTGAATGGAAAAAAAACTGCATTCCTTTATTTCATTTTCCACATATTCATCAATGCATTTGACAATGCAGTCAATAATTTCGTTTTGAATGGTTTTAGAATTGCCCGCAAATATTGAGGCAATTTTTTTGTAGTGCTCCTGAATGTCTACAGGGCTTATAGATACAAATGCTTCTAGGAGCTCTTTTAAATTTCCACGGTTAATAGAAGTCGTCTCTTCGTTGTGGCCACGAAACGCCAGTTCTTGTTTGCCCAAAAAAAGGACAGCGCGTATTGGCAATTCCATGAAACGTCTATTAAGTTGCACGTTTTCGTTAAACTGTTTAATATACAGCCTGGAATTTTCGCGTAAAGCATCCTCAATAGTAGTGAGATTTTTCTTCAATTTTGAAAAACCTAGTGCGCAACGCATATGATCCGATGATCCTTCATGTTTACGAAGAGCACGAGTCACATTCCCGAAATCATTGAAACCGTACTTGCTCCACACGGTTGCTTTAACACTTACAATCAAACACGGCACACAAAAAAGTTTATTTAAATAATAGCTACCACATAACCATGCAAACTCACTATACCACGATTTTTTAAAATTTCGACTGTACACTTTGTCCTTAACTTTAGCGGTTTTATTTACATTTAATATCGGAGAAGGTTTTTCGGACTTTAAAAAGTCTTTTTTATCATCATTACTCCATTGCGAAAACGATTTTTCCAACATAACACAAACCGTATCATAGACAGGAAACATTGTTCAAAACAATGAAAACTAACCTCGACACAATACGATATCGGTAGTAATGCAGAGCAGACTAGACGCAAATTCATAATTTGCTTCACTTGCCTCGGCCAAAACGGAAGCGCGCGTGCCGTTGTCATGGCAACCGTCGTATTTGCTCGTATCTGTACTGGACGCAGCAATGCGGTGCAAATAAAGCTGCTTCAGGTCTCTGTTTCAACACGCCAAATTAAGCGCAAACGTAGGCGCGTTGTTGGTTACGGGGTTTCTCAGTATCCTGTTGATCGCAAATACAAATAAAGATTGTCCGAAAAATAATTTTTTAAGATATAAATGAATTTTTTTTATAAATATCAAAATAAAAAAATATATTTTTTTTAAATTGCAGGTGAAGCAGCGCTTCACCTGCGTCATGGGGCGAGCCGCCACTGTCAAGATGTACCGGCGCCTCACTTATCTGCTAGGCTTCATGATCTGCACTCCTACCGAAGATTAGGTGTTAATTTGAGTCCCAGGTCTTTAAGCCTTAAGACCAAGTTGTTTAATATAATTTTACAGAATTCGATAGTGTTGTTATAAGAGCAACATAGCCTGATCTATCATCCAGGATCCTTATTAACCAGTTAAATAAATTTAATATATATGCTTGAAACTATGCAGCTAAATAAGCATATAACTTACTACACATTATAAGCCGCCCTTTTATTTTATAAAGATTTCAGTACCTGTATTTATGAATTATTGATCGCTGTGATAAGTGTGTGCTTCTTAAGTTACTTCATGCGTATACTTACACATATGATAATCAGATTCCTATATTTCATCAGACGTTCTGAATTGTTTTATAGTGGAAAAGTGTGCTAAAGCTTCATCATAATATAAAAGAAGCGTGATGATAATTTGAGAGAGATAAATGTATGGAATGGATACTGACCGATATATTCCAATTTCTCAATCGACATATCTTTTGAAGATTTTTTTAACACCTTTGCCTGAATGCTTATTTTTCCCGATACAGTTATATTTCATCGTCTACGATGGAAAGCACCAGCGAAAATATAACTCATGAGCTAATGAAAAGAGAAGCAATTCCCAAGACCTCTAAGTTGTTACCCAGATAATTTGCTTTAGACCTCTTCGCGGAAGATTATACGATTTATATTGGTATAAAGAGAAGTTGGTTTAAGATTCAATTTTTTTCTAACCTCAATTATAGCCCGGCCAACTTTCCCTCAACGTCTAAAATACTGGATTCCAAGGACTGCCTGATCACTTTGCAGAAACATATCATGTGGGCCGAGGAATCATCTCCTTCGGTAGCTGAACACACACCAATACCACCAAAATTCATGAATTACTTTTGTTTTGGTTCCGGAAAAAATGTCTAGCATATTATTTCCATACATCCCAGCATGATCCGGTGATCAAGTACCCCAATTCCATACATTTAGTCTAATCATATTAGACGAAAGTAGCCCTGGTTTGCGAAATATTTGCAGTCTAGTTTTATTGCTGCAAGTCGTTCAGGGGGTATTTTAAACATGGACGCATACAATGAGTACACCAATTTTTGTGGGAAAACTTTTTGTTCGACAACAAAGACCGAGTTTCTTGGGATTCAATCAAAAGTGTTGCTTAATGCAAAGGTTTATATCAAAAGATTTTTTTTGCAGTGTGTCGAATAGTATATCTGTCATTCCAAAGATCTCGTTAAAAACAACAACCAAAAGCACGAATTCGAAGTCATGGAATTTATTTAGAAATCCGTCGCTCTGTCTAACCGAGGCTTGATCGGAGGTTGGATCGTTAATAATTTCAGTAAACACTTGCTTTAAGGAATCCCACTCCTTATTTATAAAACTGATAACTTTAGAATTTGATGTCCATCGCGTAATAACGGAAACAGGTATTCGACGTCCTATTATTGAGTCTGCTACGTTAGTTCGTTTCGGAGAATGGTGAAAAAATGTCGGTAAACCACTTATAGTTGCAAAAAAAATGCGGCATTTTGTAATACTATTGCAACTTTGTTGTAACACTAGATTCATGCGGTGTGCGAGGCAATGAACAAAAACTGCTTGGGGTGCCTGTTCCTTTATTTTAGCCTGAAGACCATTTAACTGTCCGGACATGACGCTTGCACCATCGAAACATTGTCCAACGAGTTTTGTTTTGTAATCAAAATTTTGTAGACACCTTGTCACGAGGTTAAATAATGCTTCAGATGTTCGGCTGCAGCTTACATCATGAAATCCTAAAAATCTCTCCACAAGTTTTCCTTCAAGATTGACATAACGGATTATTATGCTGCACTGCGATTTGTGGGCAATATCGGTGGAATCATCCACCTGAATGGAAAAAAAACTGCATTCCTTTATTTCATTTTCCACATATTCATCAATGCATTTGACAATGCAGTCAATAATTTCGTTTTGAATGGTTTTAGAATTGCCCGCAAATATTGAGGCAATTTTTTTGTAGTGCTCCTGAATGTCTACAGGGCTTATAGATACAAATGCTTCTAGGAGCTCTTTTAAATTTCCACGGTTAATAGAAGTCGTCTCTTCGTTGTGGCCACGAAACGCCAGTTCTTGTTTGCCCAAAAAAAGGACAGCGCGTATTGGCAATTCCATGAAACGTCTATTAAGTTGCACGTTTTCGTTAAACTGTTTAATATACAGCCTGGAATTTTCGCGTAAAGCATCCTCAATAGTAGTGAGATTTTTCTTCAATTTTGAAAAACCTAGTGCGCAACGCATATGATCCGATGATCCTTCATGTTTACGAAGAGCACGAGTCACATTCCCGAAATCATTGAAACCGTACTTGCTCCACACGGTTGCTTTAACACTTACAATCAAACACGGCACACAAAAAAGTTTATTTAAATAATAGCTACCACATAACCATGCAAACTCACTATACCACGATTTTTTAAAATTTCGACTGTACACTTTGTCCTTAACTTTAGCGGTTTTATTTACATTTAATATCGGAGAAGGTTTTTCGGACTTTAAAAAGTCTTTTTTATCATCATTACTCCATTGCGAAAACGATTTTTCCAACATAACACAAACCGTATCATAGACAGGAAACATTGTTCAAAACAATGAAAACTAACCTCGACACAATACGATATCGGTAGTAATGCAGAGCAGACTAGACGCAAATTCATAATTTGCTTCACTTGCCTCGGCCAAAACGGAAGCGCGCGTGCCGTTGTCATGGCAACCGTCGTATTTGCTCGTATCTGTACTGGACGCAGCAATGCGGTGCAAATAAAGCTGCTTCAGGTCTCTGTTTCAACACGCCAAATTAAGCGCAAACGTAGGCGCGTTGTTGGTTACGGGGTTTCTCAGTATCCTGTTGATCGCAAATACAAATAAAGATTGTCCGAAAAATAATTTTTTAAGATATAAATGAATTTTTTTTATAAATATCAAAATAAAAAAAATATATTTTTTTTAAATTGCAGGTGAAGCAGCGCTTCACCTGCGTCATGGGGCGAGCCGCCACTGTCAAGATGTACCGGCGCCTCACTTATCTGCTAGGCTTCATGATCTGCACTCCTACCGAAGATTAGGTGTTAATTTGAGTCCCAGGTCTTTAAGCCTTAAGACCAAGTTGTTTAATATAATTTTACAGAATTCGATAGTGTTGTTATAAGAGCAACATAGCCTGATCTATCATCCAGGATCCTTATTAACCAGTTAAATAAATTTAATATATATGCTTGAAACTATGCAGCTAAATAAGCATATAACTTACTACACATTATAAGCCGCCCTTTTATTTTATAAAGATTTCAGTACCTGTATTTATGAATTATTGATCGCTGTGATAAGTGTGTGCTTCTTAAGTTACTTCATGCGTATACTTACACATATGATAATCAGATTCCTATATTTCATCAGACGTTCTGAATTGTTTTATAGTGGAAAAGTGTGCTAAAGCTTCATCATAATATAAAAGAAGCGTGATGATAATTTGAGAGAGATAAATGTATGGAATGGATACTGACCGATATATTCCAATTTCTCAATCGACATATCTTTTGAAGATTTTTTTAACACCTTTGCCTGAATGCTTATTTTTCCCGATACAGTTATATTTCATCGTCTACGATGGAAAGCACCAGCGAAAATATAACTCATGAGCTAATGAAAAGAGAAGCAATTCCCAAGACCTCTAAGTTGTTACCCAGATAATTTGCTTTAGACCTCTTCGCGGAAGATTATACGATTTATATTGGTATAAAGAGAAGTTGGTTTAAGATTCAATTTTTTTCTAACCTCAATTATAGCCCGGCCAACTTTCCCTCAACGTCTAAAATACTGGATTCCAAGGACTGCCTGATCACTTTGCAGAAACATATCATGTGGGCCGAGGAATCATCTCCTTCGGTAGCTGAACACACACCAATACCACCAAAATTCATGAATTACTTTTGTTTTGGTTCCGGAAAAAATGTCTAGCATATTATTTCCATACATCCCAGCATGATCCGGTGATCAAGTACCCCAATTCCATACATTTAGTCTAATCATATTAGACGAAAGTAGCCCTGGTTTGCGAAATATTTGCAGTCTAGTTTTATTGCTGCAAGTCGTTCAGGGGGTATTTTAAACATGGACGCATACAATGAGTACACCAATTTTTGTGGGAAAACTTTTTGTTCGACAACAAAGACCGAGTTTCTTGGGATTCAATCAAAAGTGTTGGCAGCAACGAAAAAACTCTTCATATAAGATTTTTAGGGATTTAAGAGACCTACAAAATGAGACTACACGTAGAAATATACAACTAATAGCAAAAAAGTTATGGCCGAAAACCGAGACAAACTACAGGTTTTGGCACTTGTTGGTAATGTAATGACGGTTTCTCGCAGATATTTGAACATCTTCAAATTCGTAGGATTCGGAATTCTAGATAATCTCAACAACATTGGAGTAAATTGGTCATGTAGTTTTTTGAGAATGTCCAATTGTTTATCCCAAAACACGTATCTTCCGGCTATCACTACTAGTTTATTCAGCAATATACATGGTTAGTTCAAAAGATACTTTATAGCAAAATACACTCGTTTACCTTGCCAATATAAATCGCAAGCCATTGCAGAAGATGAATGTTATTTTTCTGCAAAAAAGGATGGGTTACGTTTTTTCTCCTAAAAAAATTCATACATTTCGTATTTGAGAGTAATTCGCAACAAAAGATGATAGACACATCTGCTTTGTTTTAGAATGTGTATAGTAATGTATGTTTTTCGAATATCGTAGCGCATTTGTTCAATTACTCACAAATACGAAATGTTTGCATTTGTTTATAAAAAAACGTAACCTTTCGCATAAAAAATACGTTTATCTTTCGGAATGGTAAACATGTGTATTTTGCTATTGCTTTGAGCAAACCCTGTATATTGCTCAATAAACTAGTAGTGATGGCCGGAAAACAAGTGTTTTGGGATAATCAACTGGAAATTCTCAAAAACTACTTGACCAATCTACTCTAATTTTGTTGTTGTTATCAGAAGTATAAATCCTACGGAATTGAGGAATTTCAAGTCGTTGCGTGAAATTATCGTCGCATTACCAACAAGTGTCAAAACCCGCATTTTTCCTCGTTATTCGGCCATAACATTTTTGCTATTAGTCGGAACTTTTCACGTGTAGTCTCTTTTTGTGGGTCTCACAAATACCTACCTTTGTTGTTAAACAAAAAGTTTTCCCATTCAAATTGGTGTGTCCTTTTTATGCGTCCATATTTTAAATACACCGTTGAACAACTTGCACCAATAAAACCAGACTTTACAACTATTTCGGGGAAATTTGCTAATATGATTAGACTAATAATTGTTCTAAGTCACTTTGTATGCATTTAGTTCCTTGATTGATGTAGGTTGCCAGATATTATTTTTCTTATAGCACCATCTCACTTCTAAAAGCTCCTATTGCTAAGTTCAGAATGCATAATTGCAAAAACTGACAGATCACCAAATTGTAAACTCGCAGCAGTACCTAAGTCTAATATTTGTACAATTGAAAATATCATGTGTGAGATGCTTGAACATATAATTGTTAAGGCTGATTTAAGGTGGCTAGTGCAAAAAATGAAAAAGCAGCTCTATAGCACCCTGTCGGGTTTTGTTTTCAGCACACTGTGAAAATTTCATCCAAAAGTATCAAAAAATAAAGCATCAATTTCGAAGCGCGCAAACCTCTACAAATCGTATTTTGGACGAATTTTGTCTACTGTTTCGTGCTGCCAACCCAAGCGTTGTGGTGCAATGTACGGACTAAGAAAGGACGTATTCACATAATTTGGTGGCCCTCTATTTTATATAATATCGCGTAGATAAGTCGTTCTGCAAATAGGTACTCATAATCGCGATCGCTGATACTCCTCGATTTCAAAGCCGTTTTACTTTTTTTTAAGTCATATGACATCTACATCACGAAAAACTGTATCACTCATCATCAACTTGGAAATTACCGCTCGGATTTTTATGAAATGAAATGAAAGCGGCCGATTTCCAGTGGGGTACCCGTTGTTGATATTTAGCAACTGATCTGAGTTTCAAAAACTTCACCATGCCAGCTCGAATGGTTTGTATCTGTTGCAACCAACAATGTGAAAGTCACCAGGTGGTCACTCGCTGCGTATGTATGCAAAAATACAAGCATACCTGCGTTGGGATCACCTCGAACGAAGTTCGTACTTTGAACTCTAATGAAGGTTATGATTGGACCTGTAAAGACTGTAGATTCATTGGAAGGGATATTAAAGACTTAAAGGCGTTAATCATTGAGCTGAAGAATCAAATCAAGGAACTAAAAACCGATAGAGTCAGTCATCCACTTACATCCGATTTTAATGTGGAGGACATTATTTCTGAGATCTCAGAGCGTGATAAGCGCAAAAACAATGTGATACTGTTTAACGTTGCCGAACCCGATCAAAGAAAGTCTATCAACGAGCAAAATGAAGATGATAAAGCTGTGGCTATTGATGTATTACAAAAAGTTGCACCGGAAATTAGGCTAGGTTCATTCTCTGGCACAAAGGTTAGGCCTATTAAATTGATACTGGAGAACAATGGTACAGTGCGAAAAGTGTTGGCGAACTCAAAAAAACTGAAATCAATTGATAACTATAAGCACGTAAACATATCACAGGATCGTACAAAAAGACAGCTAGAATACTTCAGGAGTATCAAAAATGATCTAACAGGACGGCGTGAAGCAGGGGATACTAATTGTAGAATCAAATTTATTAAAGACGTAGCCAGGATTATACCGGTAAACTAGAGCGATCCAGCAGCGAAGATAATGCTTCCATATCTATTTATTACCAGAATGTCAGAGGTCTCAACACCAAGACAGATACATTCTTTTCAGCGGTTAGTTATTGTGAGTTTAGTGACGTTGCTCTAAATGAAACATGGTTAAAAAATGAAGTGAACTCATTCGAATTGTTTCCGCACATTTATGATATACACCGAAAAGATAGAAAATATAATGAACCGAATTTAACAACAGGTGGAGGTGTATTATTGGCAATTGAATCATCACTCAATTCTGTTGGAGTCGATACTTCCCAGTTTGTTGCAAGTTTTCCAGAAATTGATCTTTTAGTTTGCAGAGGTTGTGTATCTGCTTATAGTATTTATTTTGCCGTCATTTATATTCCACCGCATATACCTGTTGAAAGGTTTGAATGTTTTTTGACATGTTGGAGACTTGGGAAGTGTTATTCTCAAAACATGTTATATTCTTGGGTGATTTCAATTGTCCTAATTTTGTAGAGAATAACTTAAATGATGCTAAAGTCCGTTCGATTGAAAATTGGGTTAATTTTGGTAATATGAAACAATGTAATGAGATTCGTAATTACAATAATAGAATGTTAGACCTAGTAGTAGGTAATTTTGATTGTGTTGTATCTAATGATGATAATCCCCTAGTTAATGAAGATAGGTATCATCCATCCTTATCAATATCGGTAAACATGTTGTACAAAAGTAATAAGCATTTTCCAATCAATGATCATCAAAAGCGTTACAATTTCAGACGTGCAAATTGTATCTTATTATATAATAGTCTGTTGGATGTAGATTGGAACATTCTAACAAATATTACTAATGATAACGATGCGGTGACTTGTTTTTATAATAAGCTTAATGAGGTACTGGATGCACATGTTCCGCTGTACAAAAACTTTAAGCGCAAGTATCCTTCTTGGTATACAAACGAAATTATTAATATTGTAAAACAAAAAGACAAAGCTCATAGAAAGTTCAAGCAAACTAGATTTCGTACACATTGTCAAGAGTTCAGAAGGCTTCGAGGAGTGTTTAAACATATAACTAGAGAGGCGTATGATATATATTTTCGATCAATGCAAGATCATTTGAAAGAAGATCCTAAATCTTTCTGGGCCTTTATCCATAGTAAAAACAACACAACTAGAATAACTAACAATATGACCTACAATGATGAGTCCATTAACGATCCCCAAGGTATAGTTGATGCTTTTGCCGATTTTTTACTCGTGACCGGATAATATTGATGCCAATCATAGCCTAAAGTTCGATCATAATGCCGCAATAGATATTAGTTGTGAAAAAATTACGGTCGATGAAATTTTTGCTGCCAATCGGAAGCTAAAGGACAAGCTAACTGCAGGACCTGGCCAAATTCCATCATTCTTTGTCAAGGATTGTATTAGAATATTGGTATTTCCATTGCAGATTCTGTTTAACTTAGTTTTGCACACATCTCTTTTCCCATACAAATGGAAAGCTGCAAAGGTGTGCCCAATTCCAAAAACAAACAATTATAACTTAGTTTCTGATTATAGAGCAGTGTCTATCTTAAACAATTTTGCGAAACTGTTGGAGATCATATTGTATAACCGAATACATCTGTCCGTGAAAGACCATATTTCGATCCATCAACACGGTTACGTTTATGAGGCAACGCTCAACTTTAACAATCTAATGGAGTTCAGTCAATCCTTATGCCAAAGATTGGATAACAGAGGCCAGATTGACGTGGTATACACGGATTTTTCTAAAGCCTTTGATCAGGTTAACCATAATATATTGATTAGTAAGCTACGATACTTAGGTTTTAATAGTACTTATATTGCGATTTTAACGTCCTATCTTTCTAAAAGAAAACACTATGTTTTCTACAATGGATATTATTTGCATGTTTACATTTCTACCAGCGGTGTTCCTCAAGGCTCTAACTACTGTTCATCCTTTTTGTTAATGATTTATGTGTCTGTTTGGACTGTCTGAAGTTGATTTTTGCTGACGATTTAAAGTTTTTCTCTACTATTTCCTCGACAGAGGATTGTGTTGTGTTGCAAGAACAAATCAACATTGTACTGAGATGGTGTGAAAATAACCAACTTTTTCTAAATATTTCTAAATGTAAAATACTCACTTCTTCTAGACAGACTAATCCTATATTTTACAACTACACAATGGAGGATTCTGTCTTGGAGCGTTGTGAAACTGTGAGAGATTTAGGTGTCTACTTTGACGAGGAACTCACCTTCAATTATCATATAAACCAAATAATTTCTAGTGCAACTTCGACAATATCTGTACATTGAAATCTTTATTTTTCAGCCTGATAAGGTCACAACTTGAATATGGATCTCTTATATGGAGCCCTATTTATAAACAATATGTAAAAATTTTGAAGTTTCTCAGTTTCAAAACTGATGGAGTATACCCTCCAAGAGGTTCCGATTACAAAGACCTTTTGCAAAAGTTTGAGTTTCAATCTTTAGAGCAGCGACGGAATCAATTTTCCGTATTGATTTTATATAAATTGCAATTTGCAGTGTTCCTTTTTTCTGTCAAAGAGCACAGACTAACTTACTACGAAAAGCACCAGTTAATATGATGAGTAACAATGCCAATAAAATTGCTAACGACTGTGACATTTTTGGTTGCAATTATAATGAGATAAGGAATAAGACACGTTTTCTAAGTTAAGACTTACCATTATATATATATATATATATATATATATATATATATATATATATATATATATGTATATATATGTATATATATATATATGTATATACTTAATACCTTTAAGCTAACTTTTATTTTTATAAATTGCTCTGTTATTGGCGATAAGCTGATGGGCAATAAAGGCTTATTATTATTATTATTATTATTATTATTATTATTAAATTTACACACGGGGTTACTAGTATGCCAAAGCTTTGTAGTTTTAGTCCAGTGGCAACGGTGTTATAGGCAAAAAAGAAAAAGTAACAATTGCTGAAACTCCATTTTTGACGTTTCAGGGGTGCCTAATCATAGATATAAAAAAATTGTACTGCTACTGTAAAAGAGTGGGTTCAAATCAGTGAAACACGTTCTATTATTAAGAAGCTTATGATCCCAGTGATTACAGGAAATTTGAGTAACGAAAATCCGACGAATAATGTGCTCAGGATTTGAAAAAATCGGTACCTGCTCTAGGTTTGACACCAAGAGCCAACAGATCTGCAACTACCGACAGTATGGAAGAATAAATTCGGATATCACTCCAGTCAAGTATAGGGGAATTTAGCGTGGAACTTTAAAATTATCGATATGTCAAGAAAATATGTTTTTGAGAGTGATAATTTGGTAGATTTTATACCTTCATTTGAATTTCATGACCCGTGAAATGTACCCATTTCGCCGTTACCTTCAATTTGTGGTCTGCAGTTTGTGATGTTTTTCTGGATATAAGCAGGACATAATTGCCTATGGTGCTATCAGAGTTTTTTACACATTTTTGCGCAAGAATTATGGTATGTTGAAATGCTTACTATTTGTGATCAACTTCTTGATATTTTAAAAAGATCCTAGTGGATAAAATCGAAAAAGTGGATCGCTGGCACCCTGCGAACTTTGTTTTTAGCACGCTGCAAGAGTTTCATTTGGAAATAATAAAAATGAAACGTAGGCTGTCAAGTGCAAATCGGTTTTTGGGCGAGATTCATCTACCGTTTCGTCCTGCCAGTCCAAGCGACGCGACGGTGCGTTTCGACTAAAAAAAATGTATTCAAATAATTTTATATCTTTCCTAAAGTAAATTCAAGAACTCAAATTCAAATTCGTTTATTCATGTCAATAAACACAATTGTGTTTACAAGGGTCATGTGGTAGATAGTAACAATTGAACGAGGGTCATAAAAATATCTTATGCGGTCAAAATAAGAGGAAACAGTTAGGCAGTTTTTGCAAAGCAATAAACAGGAAGGCTTTACCTGTATTAAGTACATGTCTTGTCTACTGTAATAGGTAGATGGAGGTGATGCTGCCAGAAATGGATGAGTGCGATCAATAAACAAACCACAAGATTGAACTGCCGTGCCCAAAGATTTTTGTATTACCTTTTTTTATTGCCTTACTAGAATACTCTGTTGGGTATATCATGGAGTTTACTAGAACTTTACATCTTGCTGTCTGATTTCTGGTACAAACGTCACCAAATCGAGACGCTGTTAACCTTATCCTCCGAGAAAGACGCCACAAAGTACAGCCCTGTGATTTGGTGACTTGTTCGATATGCAAAATCTCGTCGTCACTTTTTCTAAGTTTCCCAAAAAATTCTTGCTTAGCAACGTCCAAATCAATGTCGTTCATGTCAGGTTTTTGACAGAATTGGCCATAAAACTATTCATTTTCTTTGGAATTGCTATCCGAATTGTAAGTTATTTTTATATCAGCTTTTTTTGGTCTGAGTTTCTTCTGAAGATTATTGCGTTTGAGTCTTTGTTCCATCTTAGGGATAAGCGAGGTTGAACTAAGCTTAGAACGCAAATTTATTTGCACCACATAGACAGGCCGCTCGGTATTGTGGCTCACTACTGCTGCAGCACATCTTCCATGGTATGACCTCATCTTGCAATAATTTATTCGCTTACCCCAATGTATTTTGCGATTATAGAGTTGAACTACTCCACATTATTGTTGTCCTCATCATGAATTAAACTCACTGCATTCGTAATTAAAATTGTCGCATATGACCTTTTATTGTCCATTACCAATCTTGATAAAAAAAGGCACTCAAGAACAATCACACCAACAAGAGTCCAGCACAACAATTCATCAACACAATATCGACGAATAGTAACAAGGGTAGAACATTACTAAATGATCACTTGCTAAGTACCAAAATAGGAAACGATTTACAGGCTAGATCGCTAATCGAAATCTGACTCTGTTATTATAAAAATTTACCTCGGTACGCACCCGCAGTCATCCTTACCTCTTTTAAAGTAGCGCCGACGACCGTCTAAGCCCAGCCCACCCTCGTTTCCTTTTCACTCCTCCCGTTACCTCAGCAGATGGTGCTCGTGATTGTAGGAGCCCCGTTAAGCAGCAGATTTGTTTTAGCGGCAGGACAGTGAAAAGTTGAACGATGTCTCGAATTCGGGATACAAGATCTGAGCAATCAACCAACTTCATTGTGCAAAATTTTGTATAAAAATTATCGAAGACATTATCCGTCTGAACTCCAAGCTATCTACGTCATAAATATTTAATAGGATGATCAGCTTGCCAAACCATTTGTAGGTGGAGATCGTCAGATTTCTCACCTCCTTCTGTACGGTGATATTCCTCGCTCGTATTCCCCTCTCTATATTTTCAACATCGGTAGAAGTAGAGCATAGATATCGAAGCACACAACCTTATGAAATCAATCTGTACTAGATATACATTTGTAACCTAGTAGGGCTTATAGAATTTCTTTATCGTAGCATGGCAGAGAAAATGATAAATGCTCTAAAAATATTCCTACATCCAAGCAACTTCATTCACAGCTGGAGAAGCATTTGATATGATATGGGAAGCGCCTCTAGCGCATACGAGGGATTGAGTAAAAATACACTTTAATGGAAACTATGACCTTTTCGTTCCCATTAAATGCCACAAAGGCTGTAACTAAGGGCCGAATCGTCAGTAGTTCCTACAATTGTAGGACGCCTTTATCGCCTACTTGATTTTCATATTTTTTTCTGTCCTTCAGAAAGACAAGTATCTACTGTTCCGGGTCAGCGCTCTATTTTGAGGTTATGTTTACTTTTCGAATTCTAAGAAACTGATAAAACTTGATTTTAGTCTGAAATTCGTCATGATTCAAAAAGAAATCAAACCTCACAATAGGAGAGCGCTGACGCTGACATGGAACAGTAGCAATCCAGAAATACGCCAGCCTTTCTGAAGAAGAGAAAAGAATATGAAAATCAAGGAGGCCATCAGGGCGTCCTACAATTGTAGAAACGACTGACGATACGGTCCTGAGTATCTAGGATATAAGGGACATACTATAGAGGTACACGTACAATTGGAGGGCTGGAAAAAGTAAGCGAGGATATACAAAACACCAAAACAAAAGTCTTAATCTAATAGAACTGACCGGAAATACACTACCAGTTTAGTTGAGTCAGTGCAGGAATAGCTCAGTGGTAGTGGTGGATTTGGATGTTGTGGGGTAGGTGGCTAATTCAAGCTTCAATCAATCGACGTAACATGATAATTCTGTCGAGCTTTTCTACCTATAAAAACTTTCCCGTACGTAAAAAGCCTCAATTTGGAAAGGCACCATCATGAACGCATCTCATTCCACAGATAAACCCGATGCCACCAGAGCAATTATTACAGTGAAAAGAAGAATAAAGTACCAGACCCACAACATATAAAATGTTGATAAAAATTTGTATAGCAGTAGTTCATGCTGTACTGATCAAATGGTCCAATGTGCGCAAAGCCGAGAAATGTCTTCTATTGTCTTCTTTTCTGCTATGGATACGCCTACCTACACCATTTCATTAGAACCAGCTCGTCTTTATTGTAGACTTAACTATATAATAAGAATCATGTGAACACATAAGATATATAGTGTGTCCCAACGGAAAATGGAAGCACATTAGTAATGTATATTAAAGATCTTCTAAAACGGTTGCGCAGTAAGATGGACATCTTATAGGTGTGTATTTCTGAGCTATTTGTCGATATACAGAGTGTTGTACACTTCCGTGACACAACAAATATGTTTTTTTTTTATGAGATACTACCCAACTAGCACAGTAACTGTTAAAGACTGTAAATATGCAACAATATTACAGCTTTTGTAGTACAAAACTGCTGTGCTCGGCATACATTTGTTGCTAAATATGTTGGTATACAACTTCACCATAACCTAACTTTCTGCTGTCATATTTTCGTTAAAATGCCATAAACAATGTTTTAAGACAAACAACGCATGCATATTGGTTCAAAAGGGTTTATCATCTGTTCAAACAGAAGATATAGATCTGGTACAAATTCTGGGTAAATCATTCGAATCTGTCGGTATTTCATTTCAGACATTTGTCAAATTGTTGTATAACACTTGCAGGCAACACCCAAATATTCTAATAAACTAAAGTCAACATGGACGATGCCATGATTATACACAACCACTCGCCATATTGGGCAAACATTTATTCCTCTATTTAGTATTAAATAATTATGTTTCAGTTCGAAATTACAGATATAAAGCGATAAACATCAGTGTAATTGTGTCTAACTATAGGATATTTGTGAAAGATTTAACACAGATAAGTTCAGTTTTCCATCTTAAAAATCCAGACATACTTTTGATCAATATCAAAATATGAATCAAATACGAAGCCCGTAGAAATTGCGTAACTACCTTGCACGATAATCACAATAAAATTTGCTGCGCAAATAATTCAATAGTCCTATATCACAGTGTAGACGTTTATCATATACCTGTGCATGAAATTCACAATGGCCGATATGTAAGTAAACAAGATGACTGTAATGTATTAGTTATATATTCTTGACTTCGTCTATACAATACATAAGAAATAGTTTGGTTGCAATAAAGTAGAATCACGTAACAGAATAGTTGTTAGTTGACAAAAACTGAATCTTGCACTGACGCAAATGTCCTATAGCGGCTGCAAGAGGTTTACACTTTTGTTGTATAGCTGTTACCTGCAGCCCTTATACAACCTCTTAAATGACAGAAGTGTCTTATTAGGTGTGCCCATTCCGCTTGTATATCTGTTCTAAGATGGTTTTGCCAATATTCTTACAGTATACAATGCTGTGTAAAAAATACTGTATAATCATACTTGCAACTATAATAGGAGTGATAATTGTTGGTTGGATATATAATATTTTTAAGAGAAGATTGGTATAATACACTGTAGAATTTTTATTGTCATCTATTTAGCTAGTTTATTATTTGTCTGAAAAAATTCATATCTTTGAAGGTTTTGACTTCCGCCATTTTATGTAGTTTAGCATTGAATTTTGGAAAGAGGATGTAGAAGTACGCCAACTTAAACACGATGTTGCAAAACGCAAGAATTCTCAAAAATCTTAAATATAATATCCCGTATATTTGTATATCATCAGGTTTGCTTTTTTATAAGTTTCTTCTGATATCAGGTGTATGCTAGTTTATTATTGATTGTATATGAAAATTTTAGGAAATCGTATTTATTTATTTAGCCACCTCATCGTACCATCCATGGAAGTAATAACTTCTCCCACAGTTTGGCAATGAAAAAGTTCCTTTGAATATCCTTATTTAACTTTTTTTTTGTTTATCTGTAGTCGCTTTCATTCTGCTGTACTACTTTAGGCATTTTACAAGTTGTCACTATTGAATGGTTTTTCAGTTATGCACGCTCGAATAATATATTTTAGTTATAACGTAATACGAGTATAATGTAATATACTAAGTGACATATAAATCCGAACACCCAGTTTAAATGGTTTTATTTTAATAAAAGTCTGTGAATGTATTTATCTTACTGTAAATAACAAGTGAAAAAATTTTCTGCCTTATCAGTTGGACATTCCGGTTTTTATACTGCTTTTTTTTAATTCACTAACGCTCTAAAAATGAATATTTCAGCCGCAGTAAAGAATCAACGTTGGCGGATTTTGGTTCTTGACATCCTTTATGATCGGTTACGATGCCTAGAGTACGGAGACCTGTACGATTTCGTCAACTTAGTGAGTTTGATAGGGGCCGTATAGTGGGACTTCGGGAAGCTGGACTTTCTTTTCGGGCAATTGCAGTTAGAGTGCAAAGAAGTGTAGACACTGTGGTTAGGTGTTGTCAGGCATGGCTTCGAGAAGGCCGTACGCAAAGAGCAAGGGGCACTGGACGCCGCCGTAGAAAAACAGACCGTGAAGATCTCCGCCTAAGATTTATTGGCCTTAAGGGACCGTTTCTCCACTACCAGGTCCATTGCAAATGAATGGTTTGCAGAACACGGAAGACCTATTGGCATGCGAAGTGTTTACCGACGAATGAGAAGTTTTGGCTTGTTTTCATACCGGCCACACTGGGTCCTCCCTTTAACTCGAGAACACCGACGTAATCGCCTTGAGTGGTGCAGACAACGGTCACTCTGGGATCAGGAATGGAACAGTATTGTCTTTAGTGACGAGTCTCGATTTTGTTTAGGCATGCACGATGGTCGTGCCAGAGTTAGAAGGCGACGTGGTGAAAAGAGGAATCCACAGTTTTTTGTTGAAAGACATGTGCATCACACTGTTGGAGTTATGGTTTGGGGTGCTATAGCTTATGGTTCCAGGTCTCCTTTAATCTTCATCAGAGGTAACATGAACGCGCAGCGTTATATCCACGAAGTTCTAGAACCCCATCTTTTACCCTATCTTGACACCCTGGCAGATCCAACTTTCCAACAAGATAATGCCCGACCACATGTTGCAAGAGTCACAATAGACTTCTTTCAACATAATGATGTCACATTGTTACCATGGCCACCAAGATCTCCCGACTTATTCCCAATTGAGCACGTGTGGGATATGATGGGTAGGAGATTGCTCAATTTGCAACGTCCTCCTCAGACTATAGAAGCACTTCGAGAGGAGTTGGTGGTTGCCTGGAATGAGATACCACAGGAGGACATTGACCACCTGATCAGAAGCATGCCTAGGCGCGTTGGAGAATGCGTAGCACATCAGGGTGCATCCACACATTATTAAAGGTCAAAGGGCTTTAAAGCAGTGCAATCATTTTGAAATTTTTATCATTTACTTATTATGCTTCATTAAGTACTTATACAAAATTTTATTAAAATAAAACCATTTAAACTGGTTGTTCGGATTTATATGTCACTTAGTATACGTTTTTCATGCACGGATTGGATATTATTTGTGAAATAGAGTAGCGCTGGGCTAAGCATAGAGATGTATCAAGAAGTTATTATTTCCTCATAGATATGATGTGGTCGCTAACCAGATAATTATAGGAATTTCTATATTTCTTATAAATAATTACCATTCAGATAAAGTACTACTTAACCTCTTATCAAAAGAATGCTTATGAAACGGGAACCTGATATCGTAAAATGTACACGGTATTATATTCACGTTTTTTGAAAAATTTTGCGTTTTGCAACACTCTGTATAAATTATACTTCTTGAAAATGTTGCACTCAAAGCTTTCAAATGAAGGTATTTTTTCGGTCAAATGGTAAATAAAATAACAAATGATCAAAATCCTACAGAATATCATTTTTTTTTTGTCTTCGAAAGGACTTTCCACATAGAATGGTCTCACATAATTGTAGAATACCCTATATATTTCCGAATAATTTGGAAATATATACCAGATGTCAATCTTGCTGCGTGAGCCATTCTCGAATATCCTATGTAATTTCTCCATTAGAGTATTCTAAATTTTCCTTGGGATACCCTGTATATATTGTCTGTGTTCAAGTGATTTTTATTATATACTCAAGTCCCCTGGATACATTAAAGAGGTGTTTTTTGACATTTCGTTGTTTTTTTTGTGACATAACGTAGGTTTCTCTACAAGATGTTAACCTAGCACAAGATACACTTGTTGTGAGCTCGTTTTGTAGCAGTACGTGTTGCTTAAATCTCAGCGAACAGCAACTATAGCGAGCAAACGTGGAATGAACTATTTGCACAATAACAACAATCCAGTCTGCAAGATGACAAGACGTCGGTTTTTTTTATATTTTTGAGGATTTTTACACTGCGACACCTCATGCGTCACCCTCCAAACAAACAAAAATTTGCCTTTAACACTGACTTGGCGCGTAATTGTTATAATTTCGACTGTAAATAATCAGTAAACAGTTATTTTTATTCCTGCATATGTTATAGTTTCGTCTCGTTTGATTTTATTCGCATTGTTTTCTATTCCATATTTCTCTGTTTTTCACCTGACCTCATATATGAAAATCTAAAAAACAAAGATTGTAGCTTACTTTCTTCAGCCCCTTAACACTCATTTTGAAACTCGTGACCACGTTAAAAAAATCGGTACAACGGTTGCTGATATAATGCAAGTACATACAAGGAAGACAGAACAACAGATCACTCGCCCATTCGGCGATGTAGAGACTAAAAACCATTTTGCGGATCGCATTATTTTTTAGCAAATGATATCTATCATCTATTGTGTGTGCATGAAAAATAATGATACGGATCCGTCTATATAAACCCAATTACTCGATGCCATTACAAACAATTTTTTGACGGCCTATTCTGTGAATGTTAATACACGTGTGCCAAAGCACTACAGCACTACCCTGTATGAAGCAATAAAAAAGATGCGAGGCCCCTTCGAGTGTGCATCCGTTCTGCTAGGCAAAGCTCCTCTAAAAGAAGAATCCGATGTCTGAGAAAACTGTCAGCATCCTAAAGACGTCCGAAGATCAAAGGTCTTTCCGCGAGTGCCCCTTTTGCTGGCAACTCTGTATTCTTTTATTCACTTCCAGAGAAATATCGCCAATATCCTTGCATTGTATATGCACAAAAGAGTGAAGCTAACGACAAGAAGAGGTCCAGAACAAAACATAATGACAGAATGGTCTATAGTGAAACAGGGCAAATTTGTAATATGTTTTATATCACGATGTAAACAGTCTCTATGTACACAATGTTTTCTGATCGACAGTTTTTGAGATATCGAGGACCAAATGTGAGAAGTGAATCAAATATTTCCCCTCACTCCTCTTTTCTTGAACCTCAGCTCCAATGGAGATGAGCTCGGTTGAGCAGAATCGATGGTATAGCGGTAAAGAGGAGTCTGATCCCCGTCCACCCAGCAGTAAGAAAGGGAACCGAAATAGTTACCATTAGAGAACTGTCATCGATCAGTAGGACAGCCCTTCCCTGAACTAACTGAGTCTTATCTGACCCTTGCATATAGCGAGGAGGTTCTATGGAAAAAGCTATTTCTTGGCCTTAAACATGTTTTTCTTCCAAATCTGTCGCGAAACGGAGACGGAGTGGCAATGGGAAGTCCACTTAACCCAGCCATCGCCAACCTTTATATGGAGCACTTTGAGAAGAAGGCGATTGAGACATAGAACAACAAACCAGCAATTTGGTTCCGGTACGTGGACGACACCTCCGTTATTTGGAAACATGGCACGGACAGGCTAAACGAGTTTCTGCAGTACCTCAACAATCAGCATCCAAGCATACAATTTACCATGAAGACAGAGAGTGGCCAACAACTGGCCTTCTTGGACGTACTAGTCAGGAAGCGAGGTAACAAGCTGGGTCACACAGTGTACAGGAAACCAACGCACACAGACAGATACCTGCACGCTTTGTCCAATCATCACCCAAGTCAGAAGTATGGACTCATCAGAACCCTGACAGAACGAGCTCGAAAGATTTGCGAACCGAAGAACTCCCAGACAGAACTTGAACACCTGAAAACTGCGTTCGAAGCAAATGGCTACAGCAAGAGGGACATCGAAAGATCAATGCGTTTGAGATCAGCCAGGCCACGTGAAACCGAACAGCGTCCCACCACCCACATAGGATTGGCAGAGTCCTGAAGAGACATGACATTAAAAAAAGCTTCAAGCCTACGAAGAAAGTCCAACAAACCATCAGATCGGCAAAGGACAAGAAGGACCCACTCTCAGCTGCAGGAGTCTACCGCCTACCATGTTCATGCGGCAAAGTATACATTGCAACCACGCTAAGATCAATGGGATCGAGACTCAAGGAGCACAAAGCAAATTGCCGGCTAGGACAAACTGATAAGTCTGCGGTAGCTGAACATGCACTAAGCAATGGGGACCACAGGATACGTTTTGGGAGCTGCAGGTTGCTGTCATCAGTCAACGGCTATCACAATCGACTGGTCAGGGAAGCTATCGAGATTCACAAACATCCAGATAACTTCAGCAGGAAGGAAGAGACCTTCAGACTCAACCCGATCTGGCATCCGATCATCAGAAACGCCCCAGCAGTGCCGATCGTCATCCCGAAATCAACCGAAGCGGAACAAGCCACGTCACCTACCCTCCGGTATAAATACAACCTGCGCAAGAGAAATCGTCTGTCTACATCCAGCATCGGAAATGGAAGCACCTCTGAAGAAGCTTGCCACTCATGCTAGCGAAACGTTAGGAAGAAATTCCAACCGACGACGGCCTTTAGACCCGAATCAAGACAGCAGTTTAGCATATCTCGGTTTCGGAACTTTTGCATAGGATGTAGGGGTGCATGCTTGGCTCACAAAAATAGATATGAAAATACACAAAGGTCGAAAAATTTTACTACTACTTACTTTATGCAAAATGGATCCGGAAACTTGAATTATATCTCAAAGTCCCTCGTAAATTTTGCAATACGGAAGTACTGCATACACATTTGAGCGCACATGCTATGTACCAATAAATCTGAGATAAAGTGGCGTTTCTTTAAAGCTGCTATATATTATGTTCCTGAGCACGGGAGATGTATACTTCGATATGTTCTCCAACTGTCTTGATTTATGGGAGTAATAAATATTTACCGCTTCAAATTGTTCGAGAAGTACGTATCAGTGGACAGATGTGCTACACCGGTTCTTTGAAGAAATAATAATGACAAAAACAAATTCGTGTTCAAATGAGCTGTTTTATGTTTATACCATAAACCGAGAGCGAACAGGCTTCAAAATATTTTACATGTATTGAAATCACGAAACATTTCGGAAATGAGATATTATTGAACATAATATCACTCATCACTCATCATGTCACTCACTTCCGTCTGTCTTCTCTCTTCTGTCTGTGCGCTAATTATTTGCCCGTCTATAAGTAAGTTCGAAAGTACCGCTCGGCAGTGCGCATCCTGAAAAGTGGCACGTCGTTTTTTTGACATTATATGGGTTTTTTGTGACATTATGTAGGTTTTTCTATAAGATGTCAACTAGCACTAACTGTTGTACCCTTGTCGTGTACTCGTTTCGTAGCTGTACGTGTTGCCTAAACGTCATGATGCTTCAGCTACCAATCTTTGGCTCTGACGTGATGTATCATCTGCTCCAGAGTTGCATAGTGAGAGTTTGTGTGCTGATAATCTGTGTTGACGATAATTCCATTGGTTTCGTGTCTCGAATACACTTACTTGAGATATATGTAAAATCTAAAAATTAGTTGCGCATCAGCTTTTTTATTATTCAACCTGGAAATTATATATGCAAATTTGCTGAATTTTAAAAATGAGCGATAAGAAAAGAAAATCTCTGGTTGATGAAGTAGATTAAAGCAGATGAGAAAAAATGGTACATACGTATTTATGGAAAGTAATTTCACATTCATTTTATAGAGATAAAACACAAATCAGCGCTTAGATGTGAGGTAGGGCGAAGATGTTTTGTATGTGATGCGTCATTCCTAATTTTTCTGTGATGTGGCTTAATTACACACAACGCGGGGGCGGCACTGATTTACCGTAATGTAATGTAAAGTCTTTGAAAAGGCAATAAAACGGGGAAAGACGTATAACTTCTCTTCAGAAAGGACAACACAAATAATCTGTCTGGCACAGCTAATTGGTCTTATCTTATACACATGCAGACCAATACACACAATCATCGAGATGTGACCTTGCTACTCTGCTACTCAACCACACATCTCAGAGAATACTCTACAGACTATCTTTGCATTCTGCAACCAACAAAGCATGATCACAGGCACGATGGAGTGTCATTGAGCATGTCGTGTCGTTGAGTCATTGCTCCATGGACGCTCACAGCGCATACCGAGCAAACGCGGAATGTACAATCTGCACACTAGGGATCTAGGCAGTAAGTTGTTATTTTGTCGGTTTTTTTTATGTTTTTAGGTTACTTACGAAATAGCCCTGCGGATTTGGATGAAATTTCCACACAAGGTTACTGGTATGCCAAGGACGAAAAAGCTTTATACACTTTGAATATTGGCCCAGCGTATTGGTGGAAGAAAAGGCCAAAAAACAAAAAAAAAGAAATTGCCAAAACTTCGTTTTTTGAAGTTCCAGCGACTACTAATCGGTTTTGGATTTTTTTTTAGTGACAAATTGGGGAGTGCAGGGTTGTAGGGGAGGGTGTCATTCAATTTTTTTATACTAATATACATATTTCACACCTCATAGATTTCCCGTACACTTTCCCTTAAAACATATAAAAATATTTTCAGTTGACGGATCGCATATGGGTCGCACCTGCCATGCGCCACGGGGTTAATTATAAATATTGCATCTTTGGTATTCGATACTAGTGACGTAGAAAGGTAAGGTGCATTATAATCAGATATCAAACATTGTCGATAAGCAGTTTAAGACCAAAGCTAAAAAGAAATGAGACCGTATACTGCATTATTAGTGCAGACAAAACTTACTTCCTTTTGATGCCATTGCACTACAAGGAATATATATCAGAAGTTGTGTCCAAGGCTTGGGAAGTATAAACTGACACCATTTTTACTAACTTCGTACAAAATTGAGGATAGTGACAGACAGCATTTAGTACATAATTTTGTATGAACAAATTTAGTGCTAAATTGTGTAGAACCTCTTCTAAATAATATCATACTAAAAGTGCACAGACGACTACTGCGCATTTGGAGCAGTACAATAGCTGATATAACAAATAACCTCAAACACTTTCATTAGTTGATATTATCAGTTGTGTTCATCAATTTCGCGAAACTCCCCTTCATATGCTGTTCTACTTATAGATTGAAAATTTAAAAGATGTCATAACCAAAAGAGTAGTGTGACATATAACTAAACTAGTATGAGAAATATAATTGTTAATATGATGTAAAAAGCAACGCCTATGAAAACATATAAGCCAAATAAGCTGCGTTGGATAAAATCAGAATGACTTAACAACCAATTAGGATTATAAGTCAGTGGATCCAGCATTAGAAGTTCTTTATCCAGTATATGGAGCACACACATGCCCTGGTCCCTTTCTCTGATCCATATTCGGCACCAAATTATTTTACGCTTTCGTACGGTTTCGAAATATCTCGTAATTATTTTAAATAGGAATTTAGTACATAGTTTGTGATTGATTTGACCAAACTTTGTTGCTAAAATAACTTGTAACGCCTTTTTACATAAATTAAACATGGTATATTCCACAGTAGAAAGAGTTGAAATTATCGAAATATTTTTCGGAAATAATCAGTGCGCTAATAAAACAGCAGAAATATTTAATCAGCGACATGAGAACAGTAACGTGCATCGAAAATATGTTCTAGAACTTGTAGCTAAATTTCAGGAAACTGGGTCAGTCGCCAATAAAAAACGCAACATTGAAAATGCCATAAGGAGCGAACCAATAGAAGTGGGAGTTTTAGGGCAAGTTTATGTACAAGAATGTACATACATCCTGCTGATATTGGTCCGATTCTAATCCCAGAATTTATCATGAGGTTCATACAAAGCAGCCACAAAAATTAAATGTTTGGGCTGGTATTTTTGGCAATCATTTAGTTGGTCCTTTTTTCTTACCTGGAAATTTGACCGATGAAATCTATTTGGAATTACTAGAAGATGCCATAGATCCTGCATTAACAGCCATAATTGAAAATCAGAATGATCGGCGGTACATTGCGAATAGGTTGATGTTCCAACAGGATGGTGTCCCACCACATTACGCATTACGTGTTCGACAATATTTAGATCAGACGTTTCCAGATCGATAGATTGGTAGAAGAGGTGCCATTGAATCGCCTCCAAGATCGCCAGATTTATCACCTGTGGATTTCTTTATGTGGGGTCATTTAAAAAGCAAAGTCTATGCTACTCAGCCAACATCATTAGAAGACCTGCGACAAAGAATTGTGAATGAGTGCCTTCAAATTACTCCACAAATATTGCAAAATGTGCGGCAACGTTTTGAGAAAAATCTTTATTATTGCATGGAGAGTCATGGTGGCCATTTTCAACATTTACTTGCCTAACGGGTCAGTTCATTCTTCATTTTTAAATTACTTTGCTGCCAAATGTATTGATCTCCACTAATGATGATGTATTAGTTTTATTTAAGCTTTAAATCAATACTATCTACTGAACTGAAGTACATTAATTTTATAACACTATAAAGGGAATTGAAAGACCTTTAAAATAAGGTATCACTCGACCCCCCTTTCTATTTAAGATATTGGGGGTGGTGTCACCCCCGCTTAGGGGGCTGCACGGGCTAACGTGATTTTTTGCCAAACTTGTGTCCCCCTCGAAAAGAAAATCGACGGGTTTGAGCGTTTTTCAAAAAAAAACTGAGCTGCCAGTAAATGCGTCTGTTTCATTTTCGATGTGCCACCCTGTATGTGTAATATTTAGGCGAATTACGGAATCTTTCCAATTTGTACAGTTTTCTATTAATTTAAAAATAAAAGAATAAAGTAGCAACCGCAAAGCTGTGGTTAGAATGACTTTGACGTGATAAATGGCAGTTAGATGTTGACAGTTATAGTTTTTTTGTTCTACCAACTACGCCTGATATCGTACGAATTTTAGTACAAAAATTACGTGTCAGATAGGATTGTAATTTGTAGATAAATTGGAAACTAAATTCAGTAACGGATTTGCTCACAAAATTTGGTACTAAATTTAGCACAAAATTTCGTATCGTGTCAGACAACCTTTACAAACAATGAGAATAGAAACTATTCCGAGACCACCAGATACATAAGAAATGAAGGTGGTACTACTGCGACAGTAGGAGATAAAATTTATCTCCAACCGCCGTTGCCGTGCTGGTACTCAGCTTCCACACTGAGTGCTCGAATATGACACAATTTACAGACTTGTCAATCAATTGTATTGGACATCGAGCTTTGGTCCATAATTAGGAAGCTCGCTGTAGTCATAAATTATAAGGATTAGATTAAGCTGCATATCTAAGTATAACTGATACATTCGATAAACCCGGAAGAATCGTTCCGATATCTTCAAATTTATGGAACTTGTGGCATTTTCTATGTAGCACGCCGAGCCAAGCCGCTTTCATGTTCAGCGGTGACGTCACATCATACTCATATACATCGACATCTATTTCGGCATCTGCACTGACACAGCCGGGCGACGCGATGACCCTCGCATAGGCGGCGTCCTAATTGGCAGCGATCGTACGATGGCGCGATGCGTTCTCGTCGTGCGACGAGTTCAAACATACAGATATCTTCAAGAGTGTCCTATTTGAACTTCGCAAGTCATTGTGCTAGCACATGAAATGCTTAATAACGATCGTACGATGAGTTTGATCGTGCGATCATGAAAATCCCCGCGCGAATACAGCAACGCGAGTGGTACGGGGGGCACGGGATGCGAGAAGCGAGCGGCGAGGAGGGCCCAACACCAGTGACACACAGCACTCGACTCGCTGGCGGCCGGACGGCATTTTGTGTTTCCATTGTTTGTGTGAAGCGTTTGGCTATTCTATTACATACAAGATGACATTCGAAGAAGATTTAATTAACCAAGTACGTTTACATCCTGTTGTTTGGAATAAGAAGAGTGAGGACTATAAAAACAGGTTGAAAAGTGAAAAAGCATGGGATATAATTGCGAGGAACGTAAATAAAACAAGTAAGTAGATGGTATGTAAGCTTAGTTTTAATCAGAACCAGAGTTAATAGCAAGAGGTATAATAATAATAATAATAATAATAATAATAATAATAATAATAATAATAATGTTTATTTTCAACAGATACACCCAATTACAGGAAATATCAATAAACATCCATTAAGCACAGTAAACAGATACATAGATAAGAATTATAGTATATAGGTAAGTAATAATCAACCATAATATTCTACCTTAGAAGTTCTTCAAGGTAAAGTTCAATAACGCGAGATTTAGTGACATTAAATATGTCGCAGTTACTGATACTATTGAATATTGTACACATCATATGCACAGGAGACTTGGACAAGACATTGGTATGGCAGAAATCATAGTAAAATGTGGCACAATAACGGTTACCTAAGCGAGGAACATTAAAACGTATCTTACTTAGAATATATGGACAGTAAACCTTATTGTGGAGTAAATTGAACAAAAAAGACAGAGCGGAAATATTTCGGCGCACTTCAAGCGGTTTGATATCAAAAGTTTTGAGCAATACATTATGGACGAAGCCTCTTTGTGGATAGAAACCATTGCATTTGAAGAACATAAACTTTACTGCTCTTCGTTGAATAGATTCCAATCTGCTAATAGAGTTTTGATAAATTGGTGCCCATATAAGCGATGCATATTCAAGCTTGCTTCTGACGTATGCTAGATATAGGAGCTTGAGTGTTTCAACGTTTGAGAAACATAATACAATATAGAGACACTATTAGGGTTCATGTCTGAAAAATAAGTGGTGAATAGTTCTCTAGCGTTAATTGCTGTTATTGTAGCACGATTATTAACTCTATTACGTGGAAGTCTTTCAAAATTGTTATTGAATTGATTTGTTGTCATAGATTATTGCGGTTCTCTTGCATCTCTGTGTATTACAATATTGTGCAACAGACAGACAGCCTTCACAATTTTAATTGCATTATCAATAGATGTTTCGATGCTTTTTAAAATAATTCTAAATGTACTAGCAGTGATTCCAAAGGCACATTCTATCCCTACCCTTGTAGTAGACAATTTGTAATTAAATCGCTAATAAAACAATTGAGTAATATTGTTTGTAGTTAAAATACATGCTTCCAGAAAGTTGTGTCTTTACGACACGTATGTGTTTTCCGTCCAGATTTCCACAACAATGTGGAAATTTATTTTTATTTGAAAATGAATTTGCTATTTCCTTAAAATCTTGGATACTTGGAAATTTCATGTATATTTTGTTAAAATTATTCCAAATTGCACTGCAAACCTTTAAAACTATAAGACTATTTAGTGAAATAGCGAAATTAAATCGGCCTACTTAACACATATAATATAAATAAAAAACTTACCTGATTGTTAATACCAATCTTTCTTCCACACTAATGGGTTTTTTAAAGTTGGTCACTCTTTTATTGCAATCGCTACGTATTCCATTGCAGATGTAGTCAAATGTTTCTTTTGACATAGACAAATAATTGTAAAAGTCTTCTTCGTTATTTCGTACATCAAAATAATGGTTGAAAAATTCACCGCGCAGATTCCTGGATCTATACAGACTATGTGGTCTACGTTTCTTTTTTTCAATGTCATTTGCAATCTTCAAATCAATATTGCCCGACAGCAAAAACTGTGCCTCTCTGTAAAGAGCCATTATTAAAATGGCATGTGATGGTGCGATACCATCGTACGACGGGGTCGCAGGATGGACATCGCGCGATTTATTAGGACACCTGTTGTGTCATCGTTCGACGAAAAACGCATCGCGCCATCGTACGATCTTTGCCAATTAGGACGCCGCCTTAGTCTTTATTGTTCCTATGTTTTATTGTATTGTGATGCATCATTCAAAAGGTATCTATATTGGCTTGTATGTAAAATTTAAATTGACTTGTAATATGCCTTCATCATTAACAACCTTGTTGTTCGTAGTGTATGTAGATTCACAACTAGTATATCACAGATACTTCACTTAGCCAAAAGCTAATGTCTGTGGGCAGGAGGAACTTTTCTCGTTGATTTCCAATAAAAAAAAAATATTTTCCACTCATTTTGAAGCGCTAATTTACGCTAAGAGGACTAGTAACCTATTTACAAATACCAATAATGATTATGAGTACAAAACTAGAAACCAAAATAATAGAACCTGTTTCAAAAAGTCCCTATATTAGCACAGTCACTTAAGTTATGCTATTATAGCTCGGACAGCAGCAAGTGTCTCATATATCCCGACCTTGTAGATTTGAACACAATTTTCAAAAAGCCGAGACTAATCATCAGAGTTGTTTCGGGAGAAATTTTTGCTTTGATGTTTGTCAATTATGTCTGTATACAGTACTAATAGGGACTCATAGCAACAGAAATAGGTTGACAGCACTAAGTCATTTTGATGATATATAGAACAAAAATATTGTAGATGTCCAAAAACCTCAAATAAATGTGCTAAGGAGAATATTTTTCTGGGACCTAGAGGTTATAGTCTACTCTGCTGTGAGCTACAGCAAATAAATTCTATCGGACTATTTAAGAAAATGATGAAGAATGTATTTATAATGCATATACCAAGAATTGAGATACACCTAATCGATGCTCTAAATCGTAACTGAAACCATTTTGTTATTAACTAAGACACATATACAAGAAGGAAGTGCACTTAAATATTGTGGTATAATTTTATTTGAACCTTTTACAAACTTTGCTCCAAGCCAATGTGATAAGTTATATTTAATTTGGAGCTATCCAAAAACTTTAGTATATAAGCCTTTTTGTTGATACACCCACGAACTAAATGGTTGTCCTTTTGCGTGTTCTGAATTTATTTTTTCCTCAAAGTATATTTTATGAAGTGGAAATCTATTATTTCTTGAGGCATATAAAATAAAATTAATAAAAAATACAACATCCCTTATTGTAAAACAAATTAACAGTTGAAATACAACAAACTGTAATTTAAAAAGGAAGGTAAGAAATTAAAAAAATTATTTTACAATGTAACTGAGTACTTGGGATGTACGAACAACGTAAACATCGGATAAACAAAGTTTCTTTAAGCTCCTCATAGCAGTCGCGGTGCTCTGGCATTTGGGCTCTGTCTGCGCGGTTGCTTCATTGTAAAATACCACCTGATTAATAAGTATTAATATAATCATCCGAGGGATGTCTTTTAAGTTTTGCATATAGAAACATAGTAGGCCGCGCGGATCGAACGTCAGTACTGAATCTTAACCTCACCCTTTAGTAAACTTAAATTCAAAGTTTCACAGCAATACGTTCAGTGTTCTCACTACAGTCATTAGAAAAATGGAACTCAACCGAGAACATTTTTACGCCATAATTTATTACAACTTTCAGAGACAATTATCGCAACAAAAATGCCTTGCTGAGTTACTGTCTGCTTGCGGCAACGAAGCGTCACATCAGTCGACAATTTCCCGTTGGTATGGAGAATTTAAACGTGGACGGGTGAGTTAGCGACGATCCCAGGGTGGGTGCATCAAAAACGGCAGTCACCCAGGAAAACGTCGATGCTGTGCGCAAACTCATCATTGAAGATAGACATGTGACATATCGCGAGATTGAGGCGTCCTTGATGATCTCAAAGAACTCCATTCAAAAAATTTTACATGAAGAATTAGGAGAAAGAAAATTAGTTTCTCGTTGGATACCTCACCTGTTGACTGAAGAGCAGACGGCAGCCAGGGTTAATTGCTGTCAAAAAATGCTTGACCGTTTCAATTCCGGAAACTCAAAAAATGTGTACAGCATTGATAGTGGTGATGAATCGTGGATTTACTGTTATGAAGCAGAAAATAAACGACAGTCGGCTGTTTGGGTGTTCCAAGATGAAGAAAAGCCAATAAAAGTCATCCGCACGGGTATCATGTAAAAAACCTACAAAACGTCTAAAAAAATCCTACAAGATGTCAACTTGCAGACTAGGTAGTTTTTAGGGCGCAAACAGTCATTCCACGTTTGCTCACTAGCATCGTTGTGAGCATCCATCTATGGAGGAATCACTCAACTAAACTACGCATTATTGGTTGGATAGTTTTGTGAGGCTGAGTGATCCGGGTCTGTAGTTTTTATCTCTGAGAAGAAAGTTAGTTGAATAGCAAGATCGCATCTGGATGATTATATGTTATGTTCAAAGTTATAAATTACGGAAAACTGAGGAGAATTACGGGAAATAATCATCGCGCCCGCGTTGTGTGTAACTACTGTTAACATGTATATGGCTTGTAATTCGACAGTGTACAGTGAATATAATTATTTCTTAGCTCTCTTATTTTTGAAATTCAGCAAATTTGTATATGTAATTTCCAGAATGGATAAGAAAATGTGGATGCGCAACTAATTTCTAGCTTTGAATCTCAATTAAGTGTATTTGAGACAAGAACCCAATGTAATTATCATCAACAGATACAACTTACAGCTTAGACCTCAGTAATGCCGTCTCAGAAGCAGATTTTACATCACATCTAGAGCCAAAGATTGATAACAAGCCTCGTGTCGTTTAGGCAACACGTACAAATAAGTGCTAAGTCAATATCTTGTAGAAAAACCTACATAATGTCAAAAAAAAAACAGCATAATGTCAATATAAAAAGGCATAATGTCACTTTTCAAGATACGTGATACCCGTGCCGTTCTCGAAGTGTTTCGAAAAAGATGGTCGCGATATTTGTGTCGAAAGCGGGTCATATTGCAACAATTCCTCTTAATGAGCAAAGAACTGTTACTGCGGATTGGTATACCACCATCTGGTTGCCAAAAGGCATCACCGAGCTTCGAAAAGTCAACCTCGAAAGAAGAATCATCCTCCACCAAGACAATGCAAGCTCGCACATAGCCCAAAAAACAAGGCAGTATTTAACGGAAGAAAACGTAGAATTATTGGACCATCCTCCGGATAGTCCCGATCTAAGTTCTAACGATTTCTTTACTTTCCCAAAAATTAGAAACAGACTGCGCGGTCAAAGGTTCCAGTCACCAGAAGAAGCAGTTGACGCATTCAAAAATGCCGTTTTGGATCTGCCAGCAAACGAGTGGAATAAGTGCTTTTAAAATTGGTTCGAGCGCATGCAGATGTGGAGAATACTTCGAAAACGATAAAGTCATTTAAAACTACCTACCGTGTTGTTTTATTTCCATATTCAAAACTTAAAAGACATCCCTCGTAACCAGCGGGCCCTGGTGTATCTAGAATTTTTGTTAGTAGCAATTTATGAACTGCTATTTGGTTTTCATAATACCGAAATCGAAGAATAATCAAACAGAATGAATTGCTGGGCCCATATTCATGGCAACGCGAATTATTACCTGTATATCAAGATTTCACCTAAACATGCATGGACCACGTTTGTATTCATTATCACTCTATAGTGTTTCTAGCTGACTGACTAAATAATTGTATTGACCAACAAAACAATGTTGATTTGCTTGGAAGAGGAACTTTATCAATCTTATCCGTAATAATATATATCTACTCCTTTGTAATATACGTATACATATATCCTGTGAATATGGAGAAAAATAGTTTCCCGAAGTTCGGTTCAATGAAATAGTAATTTGTGACATGCACATATACTTTGTGACACTGAATATCATAGTTTCTACATTAGTAAAAGTACAATATAGTCACCATCTACTAAATAATGCTACCAACCAACATAAAAATTGACAGTCACTACACTATCACTAAAGATCATTATTATTATTTGTAAGCTTAATTACCCCCTATACCCCCTCTAAAAGACCAGAATTAATTCTCAAAAAAGTCTGCCTGGAATACCATAATAATGTATTTAAATATGCATTTTTGAACCTGCCAAGATGATTACACCCTGATGAGACTAGAAGGATAAAATATATAGATAATTTGTAACTTTTTTCAAGACCTTGTCCCTCCAAATTTTTTTTACTAAACTGACAGACCTTATGAGTCAAATAACATATTATTTTTCATCACTGTGACTGTTGTGTGTAATGTCTCATCCATGCTAGCACGTTTGTTATTTATTCTCGATACGAAGGACACTCAATGATAGAAGATCCTATAAATAAATTTTCATCGACATGTCTAATATATATATATCTCTTGTATAATAGGTAAACATATTAAGAATCATATTTTCCATCAGCATCAAAGGTATGGGGGAGTTATAACAGATCAGTAAATAAAAAAACTATAATTATGTTTTTTTCTCCCTTAATTATCGCTGTCGGAAATCGCTCTCTTTGCTTATGTTTATCTGTCATATCACATTTACTTTCCAATGAAAAGGGGCTCAAAGGTGTTTTTCCTGAAACCGCAGAGAAATATGAGACTGTTGTAAACATTCCGATGAAATCCTGCATATTCTCCGGAAAGCTGGTGTTGAATTTATATTTCACGGGGGTAGGGTGTAAATTCTCTGTCTGCCAATGAAAGACTCTAACTTCTAGTTGAAAAACGATTTAATTTTTTACATAATCTCCCTCGCCCCATCACACTTAGTTCAAGGTTTCTCCAGCATCAGAATTCTTTCTGGAAAGTGGAAGTCTGGAAGACGGTCAAATTACTTATCTATGGCCCTCAACTTCTTCATCGGACTCAAACAGGTGTCCAGAAAGGTTTGTTTAAAATTTGGAACAGATAGTATTCTGAGGCTGCCAAATCAGAAGAAATCATTTTCACAGTGTTTTTAGTCGACTCCAATTTTCTGTACTGTAGAAGAAGGTCTTTTCTCTGGCTATTTATTCACTGATGACCTCAAAACTCACCTTTATCATAACGTTGACGGGTAAATAAATGTCAAGACAATAATATTCCATACCTCTGACCCCTGGAATAGATAGAGCATCAAATTCCACGTTCAAACTAACCTTGAATCAAAATTATTTATTATTTAGGATAAGCATAAATAAGAACCTAAAGGTAGCAGGCGTTTGCATTTTCCCTTGGCTATTCACCGGTGATGTTGGAACTGACACTGTACTTTTGAACGCAACAAAACATTCAGACATGACCTTTGGTGGAAATTATTTGACTCTCATTTGACCTCCAAGGTTATGCTCGTTCCAAGGTCACCAGTAAATAGCCAGGAAGAAATTAAATCCTACTTTATTGCTCTCATTACTTATTTGTAGAGAGATCCCTGAAATGTTTACAAACCGGGGTCTTATACAATCGCCTTCAAGTTCAAAATAATGTTTAGCTAAAGTCATATCTGCACGTAAAGTTTTCTGTTCTATCAGAAAAGGGATAATCCTAAAACAATATTTCATTTTTAACATATTTATTCTATTTCCCCAGATATCTTTCTGTTTCCAGACTTTTGGATCACTTTGTTGGTTGGTTTTACTTTAATTCGTGACCATATGCCTGTTTCTTCTAACAGGGCGCTCGATACCTTTTATTGTTGCATGAATACGCAACGTGTTTGACTGAACTAGAAAAATAGGGCGGACATTTGCGATATGTGTCTTCCGGCATTTTGGAAGTGTATCAAGTTGCACGAGGTACTTGGTCAATCCGCTCGACCCAAACGCATTATCCCGCACGAGTATCATGTAAAAAACCTATAAAACGTCAAAAAAACCTATAAGATGTCATCTTGCAAACTAACTAGTTTTTAGGGCGCAACAGTTATTCCACGTTTGCTCACTAGGATCGTTGTGAACGTCCATCTAAGGAGGAATCACTCAACTAAATTACACGCATTCTTGGTTGCATATGTTTTGTGAGGCCAAATGATCCTTGTCTGTAGGTTTTATCTCTGAGAAGAAAGTTGGTTGAATAGCAAGATCGCACCTGGATGATTATGTGAATTGGTCTGCATGTGTATAAAATCAGTGATATTTGCTGTGTGAAAAAAATCATTACTGAATATGCTGCCAGTGAAGTATATCTATTGGCTGTGCCCGACGGGTTATTTTTATGTTGTGCTTTCTGAGGAGAGGTTATGTTCAAAGTTATAGATTACGAATTACGCGTTACTGTTAGCATATATGGCTTGTATTCGACAGTGTACAGTGAATATAATTATTTCTTGTCTCTCCCATTTCTGAAATTCAGCAAATATGTATATGTAATTTCCAGAATAGATAAGGAAAAGTGGATGAGCAACTAATTTCTAGCTTTGAATCTCAATTAAGTGTCTTGGAGGCAAGAACCCAATGTAATTATCATCAGATTACAGCTTAGACCTCCAGTAATGCCATCTCAAAAGCAGATTTTACATCACATCAGAGCCAAAGACTGATAACAAGCCACATGACGTTTAGGCAACATGTACAACTAAGTGCTAAGTTAATGGGAAAACCTACATAATGTCAAAAAAAAACAGCTCAATGTCAAAAAAATCGGCATAATGTCACTTTTCAAGATACGTGATACTCGCACGTTTACATAACATAGCACGAGTATAGAATGATGACTTGATTTTATATCATGCATCGATCTCTTAGTTCTTCTCTTATTGACTGATTCGTCTCCGTAGCTACTAAACTATGAAACTGATGGCTTTAGCTTCTTAGTAGAATATATTGCATTTTTTATAAAGCTGGTCTCGCCCCAGCCACATAGAAAATGGGCCGGTCCACAGAACATCATTAGTCTAAGTAACTAGGGATTTCAGCTCTGTAGACAAAAATACTCGGAATTTTTCTTAAATGCTGATTTATAGTTTTATAGAAAAAAGTGACGCGCACCTAAAACGTCATTAGTCTCAGTTGCGCTACTTCGCTGAGTGACCGGTTTCTTAGATAAGCCAATTCTCTGAGAAGATACGATAACCCTTCTCTCTTGACCTTTCCTGTTGAGTATAATCACTCTTATCTCACAACCGGTGCGACGCTGTTTGGCTTCCAATTACTAGCTCCCCACCGAAGATAATTTCATTATCCGGTTACATACCCGATCGGGGTTAGACACACAGGAAAAAAATTACATTATTCATATTTTTGATTTAATTCACTCTTATCGTGTCAAAATTGAAATTCAATCAACATATCGGTAGACACTCTCCAACAGTATTGAAGTTGTATGCATTTACATTTTTGCCAAAGTGAAATGAAAAAACTCAAGTCATTTTGATCTAAAAACTGTGCAACTACACAGGAACATTTTATATTTTAAATCTCAGTAAGTTCTAACACCACCATTAACTGAATCTACAACTTAGTAATCAAGCATAAACATTTCTAAATCCATCCTATGAGCCTTAATAGTCGACCACAATCGGACATTTGAAGTGTTTTGCTTAGAGATGTCATACTGCACCATTACCCCGGGCGACTGTCAAGTGATCGGAATACTATGTAACTCCTCTTATCACCTCCTTGTGCATACTGTTTTGCGTTTTTTAAAGGGCGATACCCACTTGTTTGGTTCCGGTTCGTCTGTCTCCGAGACTAGACCTATAGTGCACTGATGAGTTGCTAATTAGTACGAAACTACGGTTGATTTTTTGTTTTTCTGACAGGTTGCAAGGACAGACCTTCACACGCCTAGGCTTATCGTATAACCCCGTATTGTATTTTTCTTGAATTTATAGTCGCCATATCAAAAGCTGCCTATTCATTGTGAGCATGGCTCACTATCAATCGTTAGCTGTGGAAACCACTGTGGTACTGCGACAATGTTCACCATACTCGGCCTTTGTGAGTTGGTCTACATGTTGGTGTTGGCGGCAGTCCGTGGCCGAGGGTCTGGAGAATTTTTATTTTGCGTATTGAGATACATGCCAGATTTTCAAAATGATTTGAATTGGATAGATGCATAGATTATACTATAATAAGAAGCAAGGTTGACTAGCAGTCCTAGAACGCGATGAGGATTTGCTAGCAAGTCCATGGGTTTATCGGTAAGAGAGGGACTTGAAACAGTACTCAAAGTTCGGCGTTATTTGATACAAAATGAGAAGCCTGTATAGTAAAAAGTACTTCTCGGTTTGTGAACAGGTATACCAGCCCTTTCTCTTAGTTGTGATTGACCAATTTTGACGGAGACCTATCGACTAGAAATGAGCTTCAAATTATATATGTCCACCAATAATGGTGGTAAGAAAAAGAAAAATTCATGATATACTCCTGAAAGTTGTTTCGGCTATGACGAAGCGTACAAACCGTATGGTATGCATGTTTTATGCATCCAGCTCTCTCTGTTTGCAAACGTTATATCTTCATGTCCCCACATGTCACTGTCAGTAAAAAATAGGCGCATTTTCAACTAGACAAAGCTGATGGATTGCATACGCGGGATGAGATTATCGAGATAAGCCGTATAATGGAACTTGGTACCCGTATTTTAATCCATATGTCACAATAGCGTTCTCAAAACAAAAGCGTTTTTCTAGATGTTATCTGTCTTTATTAAAAAAATATCCATGTCAATATTTCAAACTCTATCTCCAGTTTAAAAGGAAACTGCGCAGTATGGGATTCCTAAAGGTAAGGCAAGTATTCGATGCGTAGTTTTGACTATTTTGTTCTTCAACTATTTTTGAAAAATCGGTTCGTTTCGGTAACGTACGATTAACAAACAACGTAAAGGTTTGTCTGTTATCATCATCCGATGGGACCAGCATGAAAATGAGTTTTGGCAGACCTTTAGCAATGGCGATCGTTAATTTTTTACCTAGTGGCGTACAAATACCTTTTTGATAACACAAATCACTTCTAAAACTGCTTAGAGTAGCTACTTTCAGCAAGAATGCAGTATTCCTAACCTCTTCTCTTTCTCATAGACTACCGATGCAATTTGTTATAGACCTACATTTACCAATTATCACATTCCGTAGATCCAATAATTTTAGATGGTCGAACGACCAATAATCTGAAAAGTTTAAGTACGCAAGAAATAGCGATTAAACAGTGAAGTCTGTCTCCATTCGATTTAACCGTCTCTGTGTCAAATACTCACGAACAGACTGCAGTGGCTGTTTGGAAAATGTTGTTCGCTTTGTACAGGGTGCGGCAGAGAGGATGGACGGTTTTAAAAAAATCATGAAATAGTTAATTTTTACTCGAAAACAAATTTATTGATGGAATCAGGTTCACAAGGAAATAGCATTTGAGACAGTCAAGTGTGGAAAATCACATCAGGCATGTGGTGGCCGAAATCGCTGATGCAGTGCTGGAGGCATTCTTGGAAGTTCGCGTAGACACTCTCCAACATCGCACTCTCAACTTAGGCGAATTTCGCCCTTCAATTCGTCCAGAGTTCGGGGCTTGTTGGCGTATACTCTAACCTTGAGGTGTCCCCATAATAAAAAATTGCATATGGATAAATCTGGGGACCGAGGAGGCCAATGAACATCGCCAAACCTGGAAATAAGGCCACCAGGGAAGAGAGGGCGAATAATGTCCATGGATGCTCGGGCTGTGTGGGCGGTCGCCCCATCCTGCTGGAACCACACACGTCGGATTGGAACACGTCGCCGTCGTAATTCAGGGAGAAAGAAGTTGGTGATCATGTCGACGTAGCGCTCTGAGTTCACGGTAACATCACGACCATTACGGTCTTCGAAGAAGTAAGGGCTAATGATGCAAGTTTGCGATACAGCGCACCAAACCGTTACTTTTGGGCTGTACAGCGGTCTTTCGTGTAACTGATGCGGATTTTCAATAGCCCAATAACGACAATTCTGCTCTCTGTTCTCATTTTGATCGATCAATGCTTCCATCTCAAGTGCGAAGTTTATTCGTTGTGCATAATCTCCGGGCTGTAACTGTTGCACAATGGCCAATTTGTAGGGGTGAAAGCGGAGATCCATATGCAAAATTCGCCTTACCGAACGGTAACTAAGGCGAAGTCCAGTAGCATGTTTCCGGGCAGATCGAGTCGGACTGCGAAGAAAGACCTGTCGAACGCGTTCAACATTTTCAGGAGTTCGAACTGTTCGCGGCGCTCCTCTTGGTCTTCTGTTGATCAGTTTACCACGCCTGCGAAGTGATTCAACCCAACGAAGGATGATCTTTCGAGAGGGAACAGCTCTATTCCGATAAATGTTGAAGTGGCGACGAAACTCACGCTGTACGACGATGATTGACTCATTATTTCGGACGAAACAATCATAGGCGAAAACGCGGTGCTCCACCGTCCAAGACTCCATAACGACAACTGGTAAAATATTGCTAGGATCTCATGAGTCAAACGGCACCCTCCCCACCTCTCTCGTAGACGGAGGCGGAGAGTACTACCCATCCCAAAAACGTCCGTCCTCTCTGCCGCACCCTGTATATAGATTTTTTTAAATAGCCTTATAAGTCAAAACAAATCATTTTCTGCCTTACATTTGTAGATACGAGGACTGTCCGTTAAGTACTTCGCATCTTCGCCGAGTGGCGCCATCATCGCAAGAGAACCTCACTATCGTATTTTGTTCTGACCGCATGTGGAAGTGAGCGTGCCCACAGATTTAAGAAAAATGGAAAAGGTGATGGCCACCGTTTTCTGGGATGTGATCTACATTGACTACATAGAGAAGGCTGTAATGGTTACACAGCTCTAGAATCCTGAATTCTTGGGCCGACTCGATGCCACATTGAAGAAAAACGGCCCTATTTGGCGAAGAAAAAAAGTGCTCTCCCACTATGGCAACCCATCCACCGTGTTCTCCAGATTTGGCCCCGTGCAACTTCTTTTTCTTTCCGAACTTAAAAAAGTCATTCGCCGACTGAGGAGGTTATTGCTGCCACGGGGGCCTACCAGACCTCCAGAGAACGTACTTTTCAGGCGGGTTAAAGAAGTTGGAGCTTTGCTGGATCAAGTGTATCGAACTAAAAGAAGACTATGATGAGAAAAAAATAGCCGATTTCGTTTCTGTTTTGTAGGCTAAGTGCTTATCGATCCGTCCTCGTATACATCTACAACATGCTGTTATTTTATCGTCGTTATTGACTCAACATATTTTTGATCCAGTTTCATCTACATCCTTTCCGATATTATGGGATTCAACAAAAGCGATACATGGCATCTTCAGAAGAACCTCTTATGATGATTTCCTCTTTGTCGCCTTAGTTTGCTCCTTCAAAAGTTAGTTCTGGAAAATTTTGAAGCAGAAGCCGTTTCTTTCAATTTTCTCTATGCTAACTCCTTTTCAAATTCGCTCAAACTTCGTGTTTTCGACGTTTCTGAAGTGAGTACACGTTTTTCAGAATTTCCTTGACGGCAAACAATTTCGAGATGGGTAGTTCTGGGAAATGGATGAAGGTATATCTAAGTTTTTCGGTACGTAATTATTTTATATTTTATAAATAATTTCCCCGTCCATTCGCCTTTAAGACATAAAATGAAATATTTTGATACATGCGTTAAGCGCAGCGAAAACAAGATAAATCTGCTGCGAGAAGGCTCATCGCACCTGTGATCGCAACGTTGTCGGATGGTAGGGTAGACGAGAAAAAAGTTGGCACCAATGTTATGATAAAATTATATCGGTGGATGTGGTTGATACATTATCTTCGAACCTTTCTGATCAAAAGGTATCTTCGACACAAAGATCATTCTCGGCAAGTTATTGGAATATGCCAGGAAGGTGTGGCGAAATATAATAATGGAAAACAGTTTTACTGAAAGATGTACATTCCATAGGAACAAAAAAATATAAAACTATGTAGATGTATACAGTGTGTTGGACGAATATATAGAGTGGTTCATACTGGATGCGTAAAAAAGAGATCTCAGAAGTTGCTTTTTCTTTATAATTCAAACTTTTTTGTGATATCAACCCAAGAATCGGGAATTGCAAGATGAAATACGCAATTATGCTGTATTTTTCACGTTTTTCTACTCCAGCTCGATTATTTTAGGAGAAACAACTATCAGCAACAAAAACTTCCAGGTCTCAGCATTTTCAAATGGGCGGGAACTGAGTACTGATTGTATGGGACTATGACTGACTTGATCCATTTATTGCCTTTGTTCATATGTCGTAGTTGACTTTTGCTAAGAACTTGGAACTGAATATATATATTGTTTTGAACTGTTGCGCGAGAAATCGTTGTCACTATTTTTTGACTTAATTAGTAATACTAATACATTTCCGGCTCGAAGTATGACAGATATTGTACATAATGTCAAGTGTTATAAGCGACCAGTGTAAGAACTTTGGTCATAACCTTCACTGAGCTTTTTAAATTTTCTACAAGCTTTTATTCAACTTGACTTCTTTATTTGTAAGTGTGTTAGTATGTGTATTAGTAACCGCAGTATATATTAGGACATGACTTTTCTCGACCTCAAAAATGATACCTGACTGCAATTAGATCCTATTTGTGCTGAAATTTTTATTAGGTTGCAGAGCACCCGAATATAGGATCTCATAGATGTTACATGATGATACATTGCAATATTTGACAGTATTAAAAAACAGCGCGAACGGTTAAAAAAATCTCTAACTTTTTTTTATACTCCAACTACTACGACGGCCTGAGGCCTAAATATCCATGGGGTACCGTGGGGATTTACAGGGGGATACAGGGAAACGGGAGGAACGCCACACGGATTCTAGCGAGGGAACACCTGTGCATTATGACCCCGCCTCCGAGATCTGGCGATTGGTACGCCCGCATTCGACAGTCAGAGACCATCTATCACCTACTGATAATCATAACATCCATAGCCAAGAGAAAAATTATCTTGGGACGGCATTCGAACCCGCGCAGCGCACGGCGACTACGACTACGTCACCGCTGCTCCCTGCTGGCAATGTTTTTAGAATCATCCCATTATCTACCTCCGAGTGTTAAAGTGTACTTTATGAATATGTTTTCCGGATGTTGTCCCATCCTTTAGTTAATAGACTTCTATAGCCGTTGGTCGGTGAAACAGCTTCAACGCCCGCTATCTTGAAATTGCATCTCTTCGACCACGAAAACTATCACTATTTATTTGTTTCCAGGCGACGACTGTGACTACAGGTATTCGTTCATGTGACATGGTTAACATATAGTCACATGGTCTTAGCTTCGCGAGATTATGTCAAATGAAAAATGTCTATCACGAGATTCAAGAAGGCACTTTTACGTTGGACATTTTAGCTAGTCGCATGACACATTGACCACCAGACATTTTAACACCCCCCCCCCCAAAACATGTTATACAGGGGACTCGTAATTTCACGTATTCCTGTTAAGGGGTGATAGATTAGGTCAAAAGCAACCGATTTTGTCCTATAATGTCCTATCCAGAAGTTTACCGTTTTTGACTTATTTGAATTTTATTTTTTATTCCGATTTCAGACGGTTAAATTTGAAATACAAAAAAACTACATGTTTGATTTTGAGTTTTTTGTTATCGTCGCATAGCGGACATTCCAATAGATCATAATAAGTAATAAAATGTTGAAAACTTACAAAAGTTTTAAAATTACGCTTTTGAAATGTATGATTTTCTTATTTTTTTTACTAACTTATTCGATAAAAAATGCAATTTTCTGTAAAAAATCTCCTAGTAATGAAATGTGCAAATTATGTAAATAATATCTCTATCTAACAAGCTTTCATTTGAGGTATTAAGCGTTCAATTATCTGAAGTACATGCAGAGAAACAACAATGACTCCCACAGAGGCTAGATTTTTAAGGAATTTGTATTACCTGTTTCAACAAGTCGTTACTCCTCAAAGGACTCGCATGCTATGATTGTTTTATGGCATCGGCGAGCGAGAAGAGCTGACTTAGTGGAGGAGTGAGAGAGAGAGAGAGCTGTTATTATTCATCATTGTAGTTACGCCATCGCCGCATGCCGAGTGAGAATTAGTTTTAGTTGGTATCAACTACTGCGAACGCGCACACGTTTTACGCACGATTATTATTTTCGAGTTTCCCAGTTCATTTCGAGTGGTTTCTTTATCATCATGGCAGACTCAGAAGATCCGCCAGGACCTCGCCATAGCAAGCACGGGCAAACTTTTACAAATAAAGAATACGCAGACATAATTTTCTGTTGCCCGCCGTGAATATCGGCAACGTTTCCCGAATCGCCGAATACCTCATGTTACTGTGTTTGACTCTGTGTATCGGCGCATCCGCCAAACCGGACGTATTCAAAGGCAACATAGTGATGCTGGTCGACCCCGAGTCTATCCTCCTGAAGATGAAGAGGAAATCCTTCGTGTGTTTCAGGAAGACCCTACTACGTCTACGCGCATTCTAGCTGCTCATTTTTGTATATCACAATACAAAGTATGGTTTACTGTGCATACTGCAAGATTATACCCTTATCACTACACGCCTGTGCATGTGATTGAAGAGGGTGATCCTGCAAGAAGACTAGATTTCTGCAGGTACATGTTACATGCAGATACAGAAGATCCAGACTATTTTAAGAAAATCATAATGCTCATTACTGGGCTGATAAAGAAGCTTTAAACCCCCGAAAAATAAGACCGACGGGTTCTCAGAGCCGGTTTTCAGTCAATGTGTGGATGGGCATCATTGATGGATATTTAATTGGACCTCGTTTTCTGCCCGCCAATTTAAATGGAGAAGTATATGAAGAGTTCTTGAACAATCACTTGTTTCCATTAATGGAAGACGTCCCATTGGCGACGAGACAAAATATGCGGTTCCAGCACGACGGCTGTCCCGCACACTACAGTAGATTAGTACGGGCGTATTTAGACTCTAAATTTCCAAATCAATGGATTGGCAGAGGCGGGCCCATTGCCTGGTCAGCAAGAAGCCCAGATCTCACACCGATGGATTACTATGTGTGGGGACATATGATGTGTCCCCCTTACCAACGCGCGATGAATTAATTACAAGGATAAGCAGTGCAGCTGACCAAATAAAAAGCTGCTTAACAGCTAGAGTTACCAAAAGTGAATTACGTAAGAGAATGCGGGCATGTATTCGTAACAGGGGATTACAATTTGAGCAGAATCTGTGAAATACTAAAGGAAATGTAATTAAATAAAACTGTAATTAAAATAAAAGCCTTATATTTATCCTACGTAATTATTGTTCGTACATCTTTTTTTAATTTTATGTCTTTGTACTTGAGTTAGTTGTAACTTTTATACCTCAAATGAAAGCTTGTTAGATAGAGACATTATTTACATAATTTGCACATTTCATTACTAGGAGATTTTTTACAGAAAATTTTTTATCGAATAAGTTTATAAAAAAGTAAGAAAATCATACATTTCAAAAGCGTAAATTTAAAACTTTTGTAAGTTTTCAACATTTTAGTACTTATTATGAACTATTGGAATGTCCGCTATGCGACGATAACAAAAAATTCAATATCAAACATGTAGTTTTTTTGTATTTCAAATTTAACCGTCTGAAATCGGAATAAAAAATAAAATTCAAATAACTCAAAAACGGTTAACTTCTGGATAGGACATTATAGAACAAAATCGGTTGCTTTTGACCTAATCTATCGCCTCTTAACAGGAATACGTGACATTACAAGTCACCCTGTATTTAGGGGAACAACTGAGGTATGTTACGTTATATTTCTGAAAATAGGGGTTAACACTCTGCTCCCATTCGCTGACTCACTTGAATCGTTCTGGACTGACGTGCAGGTCAATTATTGAAAACGAGGGAGTAGAATAACCACTGGAACAGAATTATCGTTCGAGGCTCTTTCTATTAAATCTTCCTTTATGAAACAAGTTTGTCAATGAATATGTATCTTTGGAAACATGGCAAATGTTTCTAGGTTTACCATATTATTGAATATTTCTGTTAAGAATAAAGCTTCCCGACAAAGTAACAGAACCACGCTCATTTTTATTGGCCATGCATCCGTCGTTTTCAAGATTAGGTCTTTTGAGATAAAGTGCCGTCGTTTTCAGTGAAACACAATCTCACCAGGTGCGGCAACCAATAGCTTATACGAGATACCATAAATATATTTGCGGCTTCCGCCACTTTACTTCGACACGCTTCAGTTTTTGCTAAAATATAAGAGACCTAAGTAAGCAAATCCATAACCTACATTTCGCTTCAGATCCAATACGTAAATAATCATTTTTCAATATGATTGAGAGTGGTATGAAATTTTGTTCGACAGTCACTTAAGTATTTTCATGGATATATTCAGTGTGCGCCGTTCTGCTTATTCAGTAACACAAGGTAGACTTTCCAACACGGCTCCAGTAATGGTACTCAAAATTTGAATGTGATCAAATCCTTGGGGTGCTTGTATTTTGTGTTGCTTTACCGTATGTTAAATAATGTTTCTAGCAATAATCGTAACACCAAGTTCAGTTTAAAGACAAGTTCATTTTAACTGGGACCTGTACGAGTTCATGATCCAGGCTCTCTATCCAATAGATAAATAATATCCAACCGATTAACTTATCTCTCTAAAAGAAGTTCTGCCAAGCACAGGCTTAAGATTTCTCCCTGGCTATGTAATGATGATGTTGAATCTAGTAATCCAGTGCAGTTTATATTCAGCTTGCGTAAATTTACTACGTTTCGGTTAAATATCTGGTACTAAAATGAATGAAAATGAATGATTTAGTAGGATACCATTACTTAAATTTCTCGTATAAATTACTGCTAACATTGAAGCCTCATTACCTTAAATAAAAAATCCCCTTAATAAGGATATATACGGCAAGAAAACTTTTGTTAATTTCATCAACTGTTTGATCATATATATATATATATATATATATATATATATATATATATATATATATATATATATATATATATATTTTCATGAATATTATTACAGCTCTGTATCTTTTTTAATTAAGCATTTCTTGTGTTTTTTTTATTTAGAAATTTTTGTTTTGCCAATGCACCACTTAACGCATGTTTGCGGACTGATTGGTACGGGTAGCAAATGCTAAATTTTTATAACTAGTCCGCTGAAATTATGTAATTAAGACGTCTATTATTGTTATCATTATTATCGACATTGACCTTATTTTATATCACATTGGATTGAATTATATTATTGACACCGGAAACGAATAGAACGGGACATTCTACATTGAGGCGAGTCATTGATTTAAAAAATGACTTTTGAAGGTCGAGATTATTCTATTAAATAAATGGTACAGCTTAAATTCAAGGTAATCGCCAATTTATCAGGAGCATATCCTAATCTTACGCTTAGAATTTCCTTTAGAATGATAATTTATCGATTAAATATTTATGATTTAGGTATTATTTATCGGTTAGATATTAGATCTTGACCACAACCTTTAATGGTCAATTTTTTTGGAGCTCAAGAAATCATTTTAAGAAAAAGATCCGGTCTATCCATTACCGGTACAAAAAATACGAGGTCTCATGTAAAAATGTACTTTACCTTGAAATGACCTTGAATATCAATGTAAATAAAGGTCAACTTTAAGGTGACTTTGGATAGCCGGAAGAGATTTTACTCCCAGGCTTGGATAAAATTTATTTCATTATATATTATTTTCTGTATAGTGATATTTGTTAACAATTTATGTCTTCAATTTATCACTGCAAATATACAGAAACCTGATTTCTAATGGGTAAGTCCCTAAGTCCAGGTTAAGATCGAAACACAGCTTTGATGGTGTATCGCTTTTAAAGTTAAAAGCCTTTCCCTTCGTTAGAACCAATAATCCTCTGTATTTCCTTTACGCTTACTTCACGAATGATTTTCTTCAGGCGCTTAAGTTGATTGCCCTATACCTGCCCCACGTTTTACCATTCCTTTTTCTTTTACCTTTTCCCACTAAATTGATACTTGTTACGTTGTACGCTATGTCGGACGTCAAAAACACGATGCAGCACCGTCAATACTTTTAGTGATATATAGTGGAATGCTTTCATGCTAAGCTTAAAAGTGCTTGCCATACTTTTTATCAAAATGGGGATATCTGTAGGAACGGTAAATGATCAAAAAATTTCACAGAATTTTTAACTGGTTTTTATTGATTATTAAGTATGTAGGGATCCAAATGAAGCTCCTGTCATACATCTGACCTTCGGCCAGAAAAGACCGAAAATATTGCCAAAACCCGATTGACTTCAGAAGAATCAATAGTCACGAAAAGTCTTGCAGAACCTCTATAATCTGAAAAAAATGAAAATGCATATAGCTATAGCAATACGAGATTAGAAACATTTAAGCAACCTTCAAGCCTAAGCCATACATGGATATGGACAAATTGTAACGGTAACAAGTAATTTTGCCTAAGGAATGAATAGTTTCAAACGAACAATATAAACATTTTTAGGCGGTAGAACAACTTATTGTAAGCAAGAAATTATTATATCAGGAGTGGAACAGAAGAAATCTACATTATGTTCAAGATGAGGATGGGATACAGTGTTAGTTGAATGAGAAAAAAAATGGTGTCAAGTAGATTGACTCGCATGCCCTGGATACAACTTCTAATGCAATTTTCCATGTAGCTCAATGGAATTAAAAAAGGGGGTTTTGTGAGAATCATTAACGTTGTTTGTCAACAATGCTTAATAAATGGTAATAATAGGGCTTGATACGTACTTACATAGTATATTATACAAATGTATATACTATTAATATTACCCCACGAAAATAAGGAACCTCATTAAATTACGGTCCAAGCATAATGCTTGTATAAGACGTATATATAAATCATCTAACGCGCCCACCTCGTATGTGCATATCGCTTTGCCACGCCTTCTGCTACCTGCTTTCATAAGTCACAGGATTCAACCACCAAAGAGACAATATTTACAACCCCGTGGCATTTCCAAGGCAAATGTACAGTGAATCATGCCCATACAAATTATGCATACTGCTCTACTGGTGGTGTGCCGACCATGTCCCAGGTTGTCTCACCCTGCCGTTCGCCGCAGCCAGCGACCAGAAACGCGTATTTCTGTACGTTGTTTTGAGAAAAAATGTATAGGGAAATATATGATATGCCTAATAGATACGAAGAATTGCCGGGTTTGGAAATGCATTGACATACTTACTTAAAAAAATTGCGGTACAATATCCTCCACCGTCCAGAGACGAAGTAAGTGAAATTTTTATTTTTCTGTTTTTGGCATTTTTTTTTCTGCCACTAGACTGATTTTTGAACCCTGTCCCTGGCCCCTGTCCCTGGCATAGAAACAGCATTGTGATGTACGTGACACATAGTATCGAAACAACATATTATCTCATTTTCGAAAATTTGTGGAACCCATTATATAAAATTAAAGAGGCTCCGTATCGTAAAAAGCTCAGCTTTAGAAATAAAAGCATAAAAGCATTTTAATGAATTTACTTCTTTCTGTATAGTCGCCTCCGTCGTTTGATGTTGACATCTTAAGATTTCACGTTCTTGAAGTATCTGCATAAAAGGGGCGAATATGCAAAAGATATTGGATGTGCCCATTTCGAATGCGGTGTACGGCAGCAAATATGTCGGATACATTGAAAAACTCCATTTTCCGACTTATTATATCAATTTGTAGACGTCACGATGAACGTGCCGTCTTTTTTTACCTATCTCATCAATTTAATCCCCCGGAATTGAATACTTTCAATTACAGATTGAGGGAGAACGGTGGTTCGATGGCATCATAAAAATTCATCCCTTTCCACTCATTGGACTTCATTAACGGTGATTACAGTATATTCAGATAAGAGATAGACCGGACATAAACAAGACCACGTGATCATCGAACGCTGTAACATTCGGCAGGGACGTATTAAGAGTCACGCAGTTCATATTTTAGATAGTAGATGCTGCTTTGCGTAACTTTGTAGTAAATTAGCAAAATTCGATGTGTATACGATTGGTGATGGATATAGGATTATGTGGGGGTGGGGTAAGAAATATATAATGATGTAAATATACATAAGGGTTTCAAAATTTTCGCTTCGATTTCCAGCTTCGGATGCCGTCTGATGTTTGGTGAAATACAGTCGAATATAATCTCAAAATGGCGTTTAAATTAGCCTAAATTAAAAATAATCGTAGATCTCTTAAAATTGCTTTTAGAATATTGATTAGTATATTTTTTGATTTCTAGGTAAATATGTAACCAAATTAAAACGTTCAAAACGTAAAAAAATGTGCATGGTTGAACATTGTCAGAAAGTAGATTCTTGAATAGGTTTTGCCAAAATGGGTTCAAAAATGTCAATAATTAATTAAAAAATACAGTAGCTTTATAATTACTTATAACTTACCGAATTTGATGAACGACATCTTTTATTGGAAAGATGAGCTTGATGAGCTTTCATCATCGCTACTGCCTGAAGCACCAACGTCAATAATGAATGGCTCGACTTGTTCCTCTAAAATATTGTCCAGTTCCCACATTCTCTTTTCAACTTTGTCTTTCACGTGCTTAATACAGTTTTCCCATTTTTGCGCTGTTATTAATTCTAGTGCTTCTTTAAAAAGTCCTTTGAGGTCACAAAATTTAAAAGTTGTATTGTGCTTAGCTATATAATTTTTAACCTCTGCCCATATGAGCTCAATGGGATTGAGCTCGCAATGGTATGGAGGTGAACGGAGCACAGTTTTATTTTGACTTGCTGCCATTTCGTCAATGGCGTATTTTTGATATTCCGCCTTGTGATCCTTGACAATTCTTAATAATTGTACTTTCAGCATTGCTTCTTCAAAGTTGATACTTTTCGATCGGAGCCAATTTTGAACATCAACTTTCCTTGAAGCCGTTGTTGGGACCTTCTCCATTCTTCGAGAATGATAAGGCGCATTATCCAACACAATTACTGCGTTTTCCTCTAAGTTCGGTAAAATTTTTGAAAAACACTGTTCAAACGATTCGCCATTCATTTCCTCGTGGTAATCTCCAGTTTTCTTAGACTCAAAGCACCACAGACCGTCAACAACAAATCCATCCTCACTGCCAATATGGCAGATAATGAGCCTTTTCTCTTTACCTGGAAATCGAAGTACTAACTGGTGTAGATTTATTTCAATAAGCGAACCTTTTTCAAATGTTTTCATCACATTCAGCGAAAAAACATCGAGACATGAGTATCAGATTGCTATAATTGGGATTATTTAGTCATATTGAAAGAAAGAGTATTGAACGTCGTATGATTACTCAGCTCTTCACAATTTAATTTAAAGTTATAAACCTCTAAAAAATGAATGATCAGGAACCTGAAATACGCGCAAATATTAATATTAACAAAATATAACTTTATAAAGCTTAAAGTATGAATTAAAATGATTAGAAATATTAGGAACGGTACACAATATAACACTTAGTAACTTTTTTTAAGTTTATAATATTCGACATATTTTAAGATTATATTAAAAAATTATTGAAATATCGTAAACACATAAAAACATGGCTTAAAAAAGTTCTAACAAATGAAAATGACAATAAAACATCCACGCATTTTCTATATTTCCCAATTTTTGTTAAATAATCCCTCTTCCATAGCACAATTTCTTCTCTATCCAGTAGTAAACTATTACGACCCCGTTTTTTCCATTTGAAATTTAAATGCTTCAGTAACGCATGGAAAGTTGATCGTTTGAATTTTGGCAACGTTGTATCTCCATTTACCTCCTGCAGTACTTTATCTATAGTAGGTATTTCATTCCTAAAGAAGAATTCGTGCACTTTCCTCCTAATCGCATGCTTATCAGCTTCATCCAATGATTTAACAATACTTTTGCGATGTTTACTGGTCATTGGCTCAGAAAAGGTGTGATTTTTTTTGTATTGTCTTAACACATTAAACACTGATGCGCGACACACCCCAACTTTGTGAGAAACTTTCACAACAATTTCTTTGATGGTTGATGCCTCGTTCTCCTCGCGCTCGATCTTATATATATTCAAAATGACCTCTTTCATTTCTGCACTCAGGTGTCTTTTTTTAGAGCGTTTCCTAGGTAGACTACAGGAGTTTACAACTTCATCGGCAGTATCTGTACTACTGGGCATTTTGCGCAAGCAGTTGATAACAATAACAATCAATAACAAGGTATAACAATAACAACGACAAACTCAACAACTTAATAAGATAACAAACGAAAACGTCCAAAGAAATATGAAATTGCAATGATGCACACGACATACGTAACACGTCTGAACCTGAATGTGACTCTGCCTTGATACGACTGCTCTGCCGCTCGGCATAGGCATTTAATTGCTAATTGACCAATGAGGGCTCCTGTTTTACGTCGAGACGGCGGCGTTAGCGTGAAACTCACCCGAACCTTTTGTTTACATCCGGTCTATCTCTTATCTGAATATACTGTAGAAATTAATTTGTTCGAATGCTGTCGGCATGGAAAAAATGGCTTTAAGTAGGTCGACTCTGCAGTTATTCCTTCTTAGAAAAACATTGGCTACCAACATGTATAACAAATGAATTAAATCGATCATCATGTCAGTCAAACAGGCTCGTACAATCAGTTTATGGTCTAACAATGCGATCTAGAGCTTACCGCACTACCGACGGTACTGACCACCCGACAACGTCGCAATTCAGCACGGAGCTACATACACGAATGCACGCGTCATGTCATGGCTCATGGTTCAATCATCAATAACCATTAAAAGCAGAGATTCGTACGCTTGTCGAGTTGTCCGCCACGTGTATGTCGAAGATATATTCATTATTCAAGTTTTAAGGGCAAATGTATGTATGATATATAATATAGATAGATGCGTAAAATTACCTGGATTGGTAACGTACCAATTGGTAGCTGCGAAAAATTGGCATATACTCTCCCCCATCCAATACAACTCTCAATATCCAATCCAATATCCGGCAAAACCAGTATCCTCCGATACGGCAAAAAAACTAAGTTTGAGCGATTTTTATTTTAATTTTTTGTCTCGTTTTTGGCCTGTTTCTACGCCGTTACTGCAGTAACATTCAGAAACTGTGAAGCTTTTTCGCCTTGGCATACCACAAGCCTTGTATGATAACTTTACCAAAATTCGAGCAGTACTTCCCAAATTATAGACGGGCCAAGGATTAGCTGACAGACAGACAGAAAAACAGAGAGATAGACGGGAATGAGTGACATGGTTTTTCATGATCTAGATATCATGTAACATCCAAAGAAACATAATAGTTCATTTTCGAAATTTTTCGTGATCATAATTACTTCCAGGTCACTGGGAAAAGAAGTAAACACGAAAATCTCAATTTTTTCCTGAGTGAAAACTTTACAGCTGAATGCCATAATAATAGGCCTTTAATAAGCCTGTTTGCGTGGTTTTTCAATTGAGAAGGAATTTTTATACGAAAACAGTAATACCAGAAATGTTGTCCTGAAACTTTCACGGCATGCTTTCTCGTCATAAAGGAATTAGAGAATGGAACAGTCGTTCAAAACTCTATCTAGCTAGAAATAGCGCCGCTTTAATCTTTATGAAACTTTCACAATCTCGCAAAGGAAGGTAAGAATGGAACTTGGATATTTGCCTCTCTGATATAAATATCATGAGTTCAAGTGTACCTACATAGTGTGACAGGGCGAGATGGCAGTCGAATGGATGTTCAGGATGTCCCAACCGTACGAGGACCGAGGTATTGCACCTAAACAAGAAGTTTAAAAAACTATTCACGAGTTATTATATCTAGGGCACATTTCTGAAACATTTGCTATCATACAGGGTGTTCAAATTTTTACCCATAAATCAGAGTTTTTTATTATTTTTAAGGGAATGTCCTACTCTTTATTATTACGGATTTGACACATTGGTATGTCATACTTAAGGGTTTTGATTATTACGAGTAGTTGGTGAGCTATTATCTATTTTATTTAAAAAAAACACCAAAGTTCGATAACCTGCATATCTGCTGCTTTGAGAGGCAGAATAGTGAATTTTGTGTCAAGATGTTTGTATCATACTCAGTTTCAACCCAATTCATTCGTTCTTAAAATTTTCAGAATGATCAAAAACACGAAATGTAATTTTTTTCAAAAAAATTAAATGGAACACTTTGTATATTTTAGCATTTCTAGATTCCACTTCTTTCAGTATCTTCCCTCATATAAAGATCAAGGGGGCTTGTATGACTAATTTTTCAGTTACAGTTCGTTCTTGTTTGAATAAGCTCTGTAATCGCATAACAAGGATATTAAAATAACAGATCATCCGTAGAAATAGAAGAAAAGTAGTGGATTATTTACAAGGAACCATATAGAATGTACACGTGAGAATACATATAATGTTTTATTATTATTATAAAATATTTCCTAATCATCGTTCATTCAAATATTTAGCTATGTATCTCACCAAATCCACGAGTTCGAAGCGCACACCCAGGAAAGCAGCTCACTGCGTCCCCATACCTTCCTCCTCTCAGGCCGCCTATAAGCTTTCGTTCCTTGTTCTCGTGATAAACGGTCTACATGTCAATTGGGTTCGCAGCACCGATTTATACGTTTTTAGCAGTGTCGAGGAATCGCTGAACATATTAGAACGTGACCGAAGGTTGGCCGATAGATGTGCATTGTTGACAAGACGCCGACCGACGCTCGCCTTGAAGGCTCCTTTCGTTGCGGTGCAAAATTAGAAAGTGGCGTGCAGGCCTCTTTCTCTGAAGAGGCGTCACCATCAGGTAATTGTCGACTAACCTATCTGCTTTGCAAGATAGGTGAATGTTAGTATGGATGTCTCACCGGCGTTACAGACTGTGCCTGACACGACGTTTGGGATAACGTTCTGACATTGTTGCTTGGGATAGCAACATGGAACTAGCTTGTGATAGTCAGCCCCACACCAAGGACGAATGAAGACATTTGGGACAACGACTCTGCACCTGACTTCGTTGCTTGTGATGGTAACTTGTAGACAGTTTGCGATGGCTAAGATCATACGACAAATAACAACATTGAAACAGGACTGTAGGTTATATTATGGCAAGCTAGGAAATCGTTAAGGTATATGTTTTCCTTATTACCAGATAGGTATCTGGTTTGCACATGTCAGGTTACGAAACCGTTGAAGTACCATTTTTCATTAACAACACATAGCAATTAGATTCATCTATGGTATACTAGCGTTACATTTTGCTTGTGATAGCAAATTCCACCTGGTTGGTGATAACTATGAAATAGGGCTGTACGTATGAACATGACCGATTAGGAATCCACCAAAGTACTAATTTTCAGTAATAACGGAGACTAGGTATCATTATGCCCGTTTAGCGTTACGTTTAGCTTGATGGTACTCGCTCTGGATTGCGATGACTTGACGGCCATGTATTCTGTTTCAATAGATGACGCATCACCACGATGATCCGGCGACCTTTGTATAATTAATATTCGCGCATTGTTCCGAGGCTGACATTTCGAGGGCAGGTCTTGTTGATGACGATAGATGCATAAGTTCTGTTCTGTTCTAGCCACTTAAGGTGAACCCTGAGCTAGCGGCCGCAATAATAGAAATTGTCGCAGATAGAGATGCGCGCTTGGTCTCTGTACAGCAACATGTGAGTTGTTCATAAACTGCTATGGCAATACTCTATCATCTTGGTTCAAAGAAAGGGGGTATAGGCGTATGCTGGCATATATGCATATTCAAGTAATGAACTCAGGAGTACTCTAACAGAGACTTCCATTGATAACTTGTTGTTCGGTGTAGGTCTGACCAAGTAAGTCAGTTCTAAATAGAAATCAGATAAATGTGAGTAGCAACGGAAGGCCAAAAGGTTGAACAACGTTGTGACATCAGCCATCACCGATTATTGCAGATGAGGTACGTACATCATCAATGGCAGAACGTTAAGGGTGGCGGTAAAGTCCTGAGTTGGATTCGAGTGATCACTTGCCATTCACATGACGAGCACTCTGGCATAGCTCAATCTTATTAGTCCATTTATGAACTAGCGACCTTCTACAGTGGCTCAATTGCTTAGCTGCGGGGCTATTAGTAAAAAAATTGAGCTAACTAAGACTCAGCGCCTATCCCACTTTCTCTTGCCCCCAAGTCTGATGGGTCAACACATTTGATTCCTTACCTCAATACACTCCTGTTTATAGGGATACAACACTTAAGTTAGAAGGCTATAGAACTGGGATCTGACTTCTCTGTACTTTCTTAACGAATCTGGATTTGGGATATGCAGAGATTTTGGTACCCACTAGGGAGAGTCATAGAATATATTTCAGATTCATATCAAGGGACAGCTTTTCCCATGCTGTATCGCTTATAGTAAATTGTGCCCCTCATGTGTTGTTCACAAAGTTAATAAAACCATTTCTGGCTTGCCTTAAAGAAAAAAAGCTGCTTGACATCAATTCAAAATTGGTCACTTTCAGGCCCACTATTCAATTGTAACGGAAAGAAAGTATCTTTACTTGAGAAGACGAAGCAGACATTACTAAAGCAAGTACCACGAAAAAATTGCATTTTTTAGTAGCAAAAATAGCTCCTCAGCAGACTACCCCGCATTCTTACTCAGAACGGCACCGCCAAACAAATCTTTCCAAAACGTAGTTTGCGTAGGTTTGAAGCCCCATCTATTCCACGTGTTGCATCATATTTATCTTTCAGTGGCATTGTGAACAGGTATTTTATAATTATAGACTTCTCCTTCTTCGGTTACAACTGGTGTCAAACATACGAGTATATGACTTTTTCTTCTTTATATCAAATGATCGTAACGCTTCAATCAATCAATAATAATCTTCAACTATAAGTTACGAAATTCAAATAAGTGGTTGCTCTTATTTTTATCAAATCAATAACAAAACGAGGGTCCGCGTTTGGTAATATTTATGTATGTATTATCTATCACAAAAAATTGCTAAAATAGCTCGTCGGCCGACTACCGCGTCTTCTTACTAAAAACAGCACCTCTAACTAATAATATTTTTTGTCGCTCAATGTACAAAGAAAACAACATGAATAAGTAAATATAAAATAAAAACAAGTATGGATGCCCCAGCGTAAATGCGATGAGATCCCATTCCAAGGTATTTTATGTTTAGCACCCTATTAATTTGTACTTTTTGATCACTTATGTTGAGTGGTACAGATGGTGAAAAATTTGTTTTAGAATAGTAAAAGCTCAAGTTTCTGCTATTAAACCACCAAATAATTTCGACAAAATCATTTTTAATTACACTCCTTAGATGAGATCTGCCATTACCTTAATATAATATTGCAGTATCATCTGGCAAAACTGGCTATTTTGCCAACACAATTTGGAAAATATGCACTAAATAATAGTGGACCTAAGACTGTTCCTTGTAGGACACCATCCTTGATATACATTCCCTTGCTAAATAATCTAGATATATCTTGACAGATCGTGGGCGATTTGTTGAATCTTTCCAAAACGCAGCTTAAGCGGGATGAAAGCGCCATCTATTTCGAATCATGTTAACAACCCTCAGGCACCCCAAGGGGTAAGAAGGGTGCGTATTCGAGTATCACGGCAAAAGGGCGTTTGTAATCGTTGTTCAATTTTTAAAATCTAGAGTGCGTGCGCTTTACTGTACTTTGACAACACTTAGAAAAATATACAACTACATTTGAGCCTATTGCTTCGACGTCCAAGTTTTATTGGACCCCAGAAGGTTACAAAGCTGTAGCGATTCTTGAATAAGGTGTGTCGTGAGTCGTGAACTCGAATAAGTTTCTCAGATGCCTGAAGACAGTTGCATGCAGCCAAAATCAGTGACACTGTCTTTAAAACTGATCACCCAAGGCCCAAAGCTAAAACATCTGCTTTGGCTATTCTAGTTCAATCAACGACTGGGAACGGGCATGGCACATCTTGAAGAAGAATCGAATTACCTACCAACCTTTGTAAACTTGTGGACTTTGATTTAAACATAATGAATAATAGTGGCGTGCTAGGGCTGCTCCACGAGAATATAGGTTATGCCAGTGTTATCAGGTCTACCGATTTTTCGGATGATTACCGATTTTGGTCCTGGTCTACCGAATTACCGATTTTAAAGCAAAATCTACCAAAAAGTGGCCTTTTTCTTCAATTGAATAATTTTTTTTCCCTATATAAGAGCAATATTTCTGATGATGCATAGCGATAAAAAGAATGACAAAAGTACTATTATTATTCGTACTAGACCAGATATATTTTTAATCTCTTTGCCTGACATTGGTGTGTCGCATACGCTGATTCTTCGCATCTGGGGTATCACCGAAGATACTCGATGATTTGGCTACATCGCCTAGGCCTTAGCGGCTCGTGACAAGACCATGCCTGTATTGTACGAATTGTATGATTTTGTGTACTTAGTAATTTCGAATTCGGTCAGTATTAGTATTGCCTGGCTTGCAGTAATTTGTTTTTTCGCGTGCGTGTGCGCAACATTATAAGAAAGACTGGGAAGAATTGCCAGATTTCCAAGGCTGGCATAAAAAGCAATAAAGGGCGCGATTATGCAAAATGCATGGTCTGAGATATATATATATATATATATATATATATATATATATATATATTAATATGAAAAGTGGATGAGATGCACTTATAAAACACACAAATGGGCAATTTCATAAAAAAGTGCAAACCATAGCAGAACAGCCAAAACTGTTGTCATCTGCAGTTGCAAGTGCATCAAGGAAATTAGAAAATGATATTAAACAAGGTAAAATTAATGAATCTATTTGAGAAGACTTGAGATTATTTTATTATTTCCAGGAGAAATTCGTTTGAGCCCATTTTTGGCCGAGCATAATTTGCCATTCCTGCTGATGGATGATTATCAAAGCAAACTTAGTAGATATGACTGACAAAAACTTATACAAAAATGAATCGGAAGAATCATTATCCAATATAGCTTACACATTTTTTATTTTATACACTTTTCTGTTTTTTATTAAGAATATTTTATCTTTAGTTAGCTAAAGTGATATATAAACTGTTAACTTTTGTTTTGTCTTTCTGTTTTAGAGTATATTTTGAGTTAAATAAAATTGTTTCAAGTTTTAAGCCTTCATTTACTCTTCGGTATTCAATCTACCGAAAAACTACCGAAGAATTCCATACAATTCTACCGAGATATCGTCGATTCCACCTGGCAACACTGCGTCGTGCCAGGAAAAAATGTCAGAATTAGCTTAGTGTGACTTAAAACCTTGGTAACTCTTCACTACCACGGAAAAATTGCGTTTTCGATAGCTAAAATTGCTTCTCGGCAGACTACAGCACATTCTTACCGAGTTCCAAAGATTAATCTACTGGTGATCCTAAACGTGACCTGCTTGACTATGATCATCAACACTATTTGACGTTAGTATAAGAAATATAGTAAAATTCTTAGGAGAAATTGTAAGTTGACAAATTATTGGTTAATGCGTATGAAAAGAGTTGTTCTATGAGAATATATGTAGGTCGTGCTAGGAAAAAATGTTTTGCCTCAATTCTATGTTTGCGAAAAATGGATTTAAAATAATTTTTTATTTTTTTCATCAAGTTATTTTATCGCTAATGAAATGAACCTTGACCCTTTTTTAGCCATAAAATAATCGCAGATCAAATTTTGACACACCATAATCGTATAAAGAATTTTCATTTAGATTGATATGGATAACGTGCATATTTGCACCTACAGGCCAAACGGCTGGACGAATTTTCGCATATAAGGTATCGTTGGATTCGTCATAGCGGTGCGAGTGACACTGGCTACATACAAATTTTATAAAAATCAAAATAGCGGATTTCAAATAAAAGATTTCAACCTTGTAATTCCTATCGCACAGGCTATAGCTTAAACGGCCTTCTAGCTCCACAATAGAGCGTGTATCGTCACTTTACTGTAAACACAAGATTTTTCTACATTACCTATATTTTAGTATGTTCCGTGGAGCAGGATTAACGTGCTCATGATGTACGTACTGCACTACATGTATTCATCCTTATCTCACAGAATGGCAATAATAGACAGCAACCCAGACAGCCAGCATCGGGATCTGGTTGTCAGCTTGCCTTTCAGTTCGTTACAGTCGACTATACACTAAGGAGTGAAGTTTCTTGGCCTGTAAAATTATTAAGGGAGTTTTAACGCTACTATGCCACTAACATAAGATAACTTAAGGTCTACCTGGGCTGGCGCTTAACGAAACTGGAAGATCTGGCCAAAGGTATCGAATTAACCAATTTTTAGTTGTATAATTTCTCGGGCTGGAATATTCGCTGGTCAGGGCAAGTCTCATAGTTTTTGGTCACCCGAGAAGAAGATCCCGCATGCTAATAATCTAGAACTACTGACAATTTTCTTCTGTTGTGAATGCTTTGCTCCCGACTTAGTGGGCTGTCGATAATGCGACAACTATATCCTACATCAATGGAATGGGGAACTTCTATTTTCCGCGTCTGGACCAAGTTGCGGGAAAGCTACGGCTGTCGTGTAGAGAGAAATCTTACTGTCCTCGTGTCAAATATAAAATCTAGCAGTAATACTGGTACAGATGAGCTTTTGCGTAAGTGGGTCGTGAAGACGGAGTGGGAGCTACACCTGTCACCGTCCTGAGATTGGTTAATGTGTTCGGTGTCCCTGAAATTTTGCTTCTAGAAGTAACGCAAATATCTGATGGAGGAACCTGGGATGCCGCTCTCACTAATTCTCGAGCTTACTCTGGTTGTCGTCACTGGAAAGCTGTCATTCCGATCAGCATCTATAATCCATCATGTCATTGTGGGCTTAGATTACGGTAGGACCTCTGTCGGGAAGAAATACATGTCTGTTTTTCTACCTTGAAATTTCTCACCTTACAGTGTGATAAGAGATCAAGGTATAATTGTTTGAGCTATCAGTCTTTTACCCAAAGTGCTACTAACGATGCAGGCATAAGATGGTTTTTGAAGGGCATTTACAGGCTGAGGTCGTCTCAACCGAAATATAGATACTGTGGTTCTTCTCAACTATTCAAAGGGGATGGTGACGTCTGTCGATACTTGGATGAGGTAATCTGTAATCTAATTGAAACAGAAAACATCCGGATCGGATTGAAAAAATATTGAAATTGGGATTTCTCCTGTCACAACTCTCCTATCTTACTCCATTTCTCTTTTGGGCTATTTCCACAATGTTTTTTATTGATTTCAGATGTTGGTGTGTTAGTAGCTACTTAACGTGTATAATTGCATACTGCATACTTTATTCTTCCAAAATGCCAAATAAGTATATACGAAAGGCTGATAGAGAAACTGATAGTGTCGAAATCTACGATCTGGACTTTGAAGAGTTTAGGTTAAGAGATAAAAGTTTAAGAGTTGCTGTGGCCTCTTACAATCTAAACTATATGTCTTTGTCAAGATATATTAGACCCAGAAGGCAAAGCTCCGTCTATTGGTTATACCATGCCATCCATTTTTAGAGAAGAGGACGTTAATATATATTAAGCAACTATTTGTTAACATGTGCAGCATCTAATTATGGGCTGACCAGGTAAGAAACTAGAGTCATTGCATATAAGTTAGAAAAAAAATGTAATAAAGGAATTCGAGAGTCATGGCAGAAAAATGAGAAAGACATATTTGGAGAAGCTGATTTTCTGCCAAGTCAAGTCACTGATTGTCCCTATCCAGACGTAGAGCAACCGGTTTCAGAAATTGTGGACAATCCAGCAGAAAGAACTATAACTCAAAATCTTAACACTGACGCAGTTGATAATGATGAAGCAAGAGCTATTACTCCAGGTACATCTACAGATCAGATCATGCCATCTAGCAATTTGTCAGTTGTTAAAAATAATGCCAATGAACCTGTTGGCTCCACATCTATAACCCCTAGTCCCCTTACCACTGTGTGCTGTCGCCGGAATCAGTTAGACCATTGCCAACAGCTCCGCCAAGAAAAAACAGCCAACCAAACCGACGTAAAATCAAATCTGCTGTCCTCACTGATACTCCCACGAAGGATGAAATAGCTTCTATAGAGGATAATAGGAAATCTAAGAATGTTAGGAAGCGTGACTTAAGCGAAGAAAATAATAAACCTTAAAAAGCAGAAGAATAGAACAAGTGATGAAGAAGAAGCGGAAAATAATTGCTTTTGTTTTGTTTGCCTTGAAGCCTATGCAGACAGCAGATCGCATGAGCAGTAGGTCCAATGCCTGGAATGCAAAAGCTGGGCACACGTAGATTGCACTGGAGACGAGCTGCATTACGTTTGCCATAATTGCGAATCTGATTAGATTAAGATTTTGTACTGATTATAATAACAATATGATTGATCTCAAAGCGATGCCATATTTAATTAATTAAAAGATTATAATTACTTGTTATGAGAATGTTAATACTATGTTGTTTTAGTTGGTAGGTACTAAAAGATGATTAAAGTACTGTTTGGTAAAAAAAGTGTTTGATTTAATTATATTATATGTAATTGTATTTTTTTATACCTAATAGATTAAATACAATGCTGTCACAACTTACCTCGGTGGTAGTAGAGTTGTGACAGGGGGAGTGGTCTTTGATTTTGTTGATTTTTTCAGAAACTATGACACTTTAATTAATTTTGGTGATGGTTTTGAAAACAGAAGGAATGGCGCTAAGTTAATTCACATGACTCATAACTGTGAAATGTTTCTTGATCGAGATATAGCCCCTTATGTAAAAATTGTCATAACTCTCCTAGGTCTCCCCTAATAGGTACTTCCCTGTTAGGAGAAACAATTAAATCGGACCCAAGAGTTAAATATAGCGTAACATTCAGGTCGAATCGCCCGGCTAACCAAAAGGCCACAATCAGTAATCAACACCTATTATTTTCTGCTTTCAGATCCCGAGTCGGAGGCCGTGCTTTATTGTTGATCATAGAGATTCAGGGACATCCTAGAAAAGATTTCTTGGGGCTACGGGAACGAATGTATTGCACAGGATATGGAGTGTGGTTACTGTGCCGCGTAGACTACTAACTAATATGGAGATTAGTGAGTCTAACGGCCTTGGTGGCAGCATGAATTTTTCATTCCACTTTGAAAATGATACTGAGGTAAGCAACCTTTGTAACGTTTATCAGAGCATATGAGACTATTTACTCTGATGCACAGTGGTCTAGAACACCGAGAAGCTTGCAAAAGTACAATTTCATACGATTTCCAGTAAAGCATGTTTTTCGGGATCGAATATATGAAACCTGGGATTAGTTTGTTGCTATGAAGACATTTGAAAGTCATTTCAAGGTCATGTCAAGGATAGTTGATCCCAGCATGATGTCATTTAAGTGCTTCTGGTCGCCAAATTCGAATCAGAGGTCAAGTAGTCACTATCAGGACATCTGAAGGTCATTTTAAGATCACTTTATTGGTTAATTCAAAATAGCATTTGAGTCCAGACGGTGTTCTATAAGTATGAGTCTTGAAAATAAAATTACGTTTTGCCTGTTTTTTTATGTTAATATTACGGTCTGAGGGACATTCCTCTTTGATGCTTCAAAATATCTTAGATTATACATCATTTCCGTCTATTGTCCTGTTGTATTTAGGTCGACGTAAACAAGTTCATTACCTCAGTACCTCCCACGTATTTATATACATATATTTAAAGTTGTAGGTACACTAAAACTTATTATTGGCGATGAGAAATACCGGGTTTTAAGATTAGTGACTATCTAAACATTTTTTCCACTCAACTAGCAACATCAAAATCCACAACCAATTTTATTAACCATTAAGACAACACCGTACATCATCTGCGTTAACATGCGTGTAAACTTTCGCTCAGTCTAAAGCAGACTCTGAAGCTCTACAGACATCGGCTGGTTGCTTATACAAAGCAGACCTCCAAATAGCTTTAAACGATTTGTTCGTACAGCAGTAGGCATCCTGTAGGTTACCGTGTCCAAAAAATCTGTTCATTCTGCTACGCTATTTTTTTTTGTAATTGATCCTGGGCTTCTGCTACGCTATGTAAATGGAATTCATACGGCCGGACCCCGGACACAATCATCAACAAGCCACCGACCTTTGTACAAACAACCCATCATTACCTAGGTCTTATCTGCAAGCATCAAGATATTGCTCCTTTTATGTCCTGAAATCTTTTTTCAAAAAAGGGGTCGCAGATTATAGTATTTAGGGTTGTCGGTTATTTAATAGACACGGTGTAAACAGGCCAAGAATCACATAGACAAACAAAACTGATCGATGAGTGACATGGTTTTTCATGACATCTTGTACTATAACATCTATAAAAAAGGTACTTCCTTCGCAATGTCGTTATCAGTTCATAAAAGATTAAGTTAAGCGCAATTTAAATCCTCCATAAAGTCAGTTACGTGCGTGTACAACAGAGAAATTAAATGAATTCAAGTCAGTTAGACATGCCCATGCAATTAGTCCATAAACATTCTTCACTATAAAACCGATATTTACTGTCCCTCTGGCAAAGTTGTCCCTTTCCATATTTGCGCGGGATCGCTCAGCGAGGCATCTCTGCAGCGACTTATTTCGTGCTTTGTGCGTGTATATCTTTTTTGCCCTGCAGTACGGATAGGTTAGTCAGCCGGTCCGATTTGTCGACCGTTGGATATAGATAGCAGGAGTACACAGCTAAAAAAAATGACTCCATAATTCTTATTTTACAAGATAAATGTACCGGGAAATCTATAATGTGTGAAATACGGCTAATAGGTGCATAGAATTACCAAGATTGTCTGGTACTAGGATCAAAAAATTGTCATATACCCTCCCCCAACTTCTACTGCCCCGACTCCTACAAAATATTTTTTCACAATGCAACGTCAAAAAGTTTGGGCGATTTCTATTTTTCAGTATTAGCGGACAGACAGACTGACGGAAATGAATGATCTGCATATCATACAACACCCAAAAACAATATCTCGTTTTCGAAATTTTTCGCGATTACAATAAAATGTTATCTCGATTTTCTTTCAGCAACTCTAAAACTTTCTCTGTTACTTCCTGGCTAATGTTCATGAGAAATAAAACGAATAAAGTAGATTAGCTACTAGGTCTACAGTTTAATTTATTAAAACTATAATGTACTTTATTTTCAGTTGAATAAGACATTTCAAGGATTCGACTACGGTCTGCTGGTACCTTCTTCTGAAGCAACCAAACCAGTGGCGGTACCAAAGGAATATATGTCTGTATGGGCGAAGGCAGCATGGAGTACCGCGTTTGCAGCCATGGTGGTTACTTCCACTGCTGGGAACCTCATTGTCATATGGATAGTCATAGGTAAGTCAAGTTTCGCTACACGTTAGCAGAATCCATCCAGACACAAATATTGAGGAGATGTGCTCTATGGTTAAACTACACTTCCCTGAAGCTACTGTTGAGAAGCTCATCTCTAAACATCCTGCAGAGTATTCATCTTATGAAGTTACCATTGCCCATAGCAACTTCAAAGCAGCTCTGAATGTGAATAAGTGGCCCAAAAATACTTGCGTCAATCGTTTTTTATACAAACGGAGGAATGTGGCACAAATAAGTTAGATTTTGTGCCATCGCTTTTATTGTTAAACACTCAATGTATGAATGCATTTAAAGTTGACGAATTGCTCTTAACAATGATGGACTTTAGTAGCATAAATTTCGTGTGTTTGACTGACACTTGGGCCTTGAGCGAGTCAATCAAAAATTTTGTAATCGACGACTTTCACATTTGTAGTCACTATTGTAGATCACAGTACAAAGGAGGGGGCACAGCCTTATATACCCGGAAAACTGTATCTACCAAAAGTATAGATCTTACCAATTTTTGTGTTGAAAAACAGATAGCACTATGTGCTTCTTAATTTAAGGACAACGGTATAACCACCGTTTATCAGCCGTACCACCACATAATTTTATGTGGCGATTTCAATATCACAATCAAGGTACTGAATCTGGAAACCTGAATAGTGTCCTCAGTGAATTCAATTTGTCTCCATCAGTGGGATGTCCGACAAGAATAGGACGAAGTTCAGTCAGCACTATTGATCAGATATTTACAAATTTTAAGGACAGTGGTACTTCCTGCGCTTTACAGAATAATATGTCAGACTACAGGACAGTCTTCTTTGAATTCCATGAAAACATCTCAACAAAAAACAAACCTAATAATAACTGGAAAAGGTGCTACGATGAAGACTCAATAAACAAATTCATATCAGATCTATGTACTGAAGATTGGTCTCTACTATATAACATGATCGATGTTAGCCTCGCGTTTGGACATTTTTTTGAGGTATTTAACTACGACTTTCAAATGAATTTTCCACGGCGAATGCATACGGTTTCAACCAAAAGAAAATTGTGGGTGAACGAACAAATAGTGCGTTCTAGTCACAATTTAAAGGAACTTCATTATTTAGCAACAGTAGTTCCAGAATGTAAACAACAATATATTGAAAAAAAGAGACAAACCAAGAAATTAATAGAACATACAAAACGAAGGTATTATCAGAAAAAAATATTTAATTCCAGCAACAAAACTAAAGCTGTATGGAAGACTGTATCTGAACTGACCGGAAATAATACAAAAAAAAACAATAATATGAGTTCGACTGCTACATCCAATCAGAAAAACCGTGCTGATGAGTTCAATCAGTTTTTCAAAAATGCACCTCTAAAAATCGTCAGAAATATTCCAACAAATCCCATTCATGATAATACCTTTAGTTCGAACAGGGAAGATACACAGCATTTGATGTTGCTGTATCCATTTACTGATGATGAATTGTTTGACTTAATTAATAAAAAGCTACAAAAAGAGCATTCGTCTGGGCCTGATGAGGTCCCAAATTTTATAGTAAAAAAGTATTGAATTACATTTTAAAGCCACTAGTCTTGACGATCAATACATCATTCTGCACTGGGAAATTTCCCTGTCTGCTAAAAACAGGAAAGGTGATTCCAGTATACAAGAAATTCCCTCTGAGCTGAGTAATTACAGACCAGTAACAATACCTTCAACTTTTTCAAAGGTATTTGAGTACTGCTATCTGGACAGGTTGTTTTTGTTTTTGCTAAATAATAATATTTTGACAGACAAGCACGGTTTTCGAAATGGGAAATCTGCGGCAACAGCAATTCACAGCTTCTACGGAACTCTTGTCAACACGATTGAGGCGGGTGAGTGCCCTGTTGGGATCTTTTGTGATCTCAGCAGGGCATTTGACTGCGTCAATCAAGAAGTGCTAATGCAAAAAATGTCAAAGTATGGCATAAATGGTCCACCATGTCACTGGATAAGGTCTTTTTTAGAGAATAGGTCCCAATTTGTGAGCATCGTCGATAGTGGTCTGAATGCGCCTATTAAGTCCGACATAGCTGACAACTCCATAGGCGTCCCTCAGGACTCTATTCTAGGACCTGTGCTATTCAGTCTATATGTAAATGACCTTGACTTCTGTTCCTCTGAAGGTAGATTCATTTTATATGCAGATGATACTTCAGTGGTGATATCGAATAAGTGTGAGGCTACATTAGAGAGATATTGTGGAGTTTTATTGCAAGGTATTCACGAGTGGTTTAGCAGCAATCAGCTCTACTTGAATTCGGAAAAAACATCAGTTGTCCAATTTCACAACATCCAGAAGAAGCCTAGGACATTAAATATCACTTTTAATGGCTCGAGAATGTCTCTTAACACGCAAGTTAAATTCTTGGGGTTGTATCTAGATACAGGTTTGAATTTTAAACACCACTGAGTATATATTGCTTCAAAGATAAACGCCCAATCATATCTTATGAAAAATTTGCGAACTGTCCTTACCGAAGCACAGATAGTTTCTGTTTACTATGCTCAAGTTGAGACACGTGTTGGAGGACGTGCCACTGAGTATTTACAGGGACATGTGGTTTCAGCATGATGGCTGCCGCACTATGCACTCTCAGTGAGAGAGTATCTCGATCAAAACTTTCCAGGCAGATGGATAGGGCGGTCTGGTACAATACCGTGGCCAGCCCGTTCACCAGATTTGAATCCGTTAGATTTTTTTACTGGGGAACTGTAAAAGAAAAAGTGTATTTCAAGCCGATTCAAAATGTAGCTGAGCTACGGCAAAGACTATTGGAAGCAGCTGAGTTTGTTATTAACCGTGGATTCGCTCGTTTAATAACCCGATCTTGTTTAAGAAGATGTCGAGCGTGTATTGCGGCTGAAGGAAAACAGTTTGAGCATATGCTGTAAAGGTAAATCATCATCAGCAGCATTTTGACGCCCGCTGTTGTGCAAACAGTTATCCTTAAGGGTCCTTGTGCATTTTCATAATTGCTGTTTAATTAGGAAATTTTGAAAAATTTTCATCAGTTTTTCTTCAAATAAAAATTGTGCATAAGTTAACGAGTAATCTTCTAAGTGTTATACCATTTTGGAATCCTTATTAAATGCGCCAACTTTTAAGGTTACTTGCCAAACTCTCGTAGTACATTTTTTTCCTGTACAGCCAGTTAAAGGTGAGCAAAGTTTTACTTTGGAATACTTGGTTGGGAAATAAGTGGCAATTTTTCCTGAACGAGAAAAGTTGGCAGTAAGGTTGAGACACCAGTTTGAATATGCATTATTCATCATTACATTGTAAAAATAAAATCCAAAAAAAGTTAATATTTGTAGTAACAGGAGTTGACAGACTGCCGTAGGGTGTGAAATTTCTATATTTTTTTTCAAAGACCTATACTTTTCAAAACACATACATAATTTTTTTTTAATATTTTTCTGATAGCTGTTATGACTTTGCCTATCACCCGGTTTCGGCTTGACGTCGACTTCTGGGACACCCTGTATAAAGGCGTGGGAAGAAGTTTGCGAAGCTGTTTATTCAAACTACGATGGTAGTTCGGGCATGGGCGCCAATTGGGGGGACATATTCTACCCCCTGGCTTCTGCTTCAAAGTGCAATGTTCTTAGTAAGTTACCCAACCTTTGGGTAAGAAGTGGCGTGTGAGTTTTTTTTTGCTCTTCAAGACATCTCAACTTAGAAGATATTATTTCTACTCACCCCCCCGTCCCCCGCCCGTCTCAAATTGTCACCAACTGGTTGCCTAGTTCTTCTTAGCATTTTTGATCCTCCACAACCTGACAACTAAACATGCGCCTCCCCCCCGGGTCTTGCTATATGGGCGCTCATGAGTTTGGGTGAAGAAAAAAAAAACAAATAGGTAAGTAATAGGTTGACAACTTGATGTATTTCTTTAATAAATATGATTAGATATTTAGACCCTTCATTTTTGACAAAGTAATTTGCAAATTGATCTCTTACGGTATTGCCAGTCTTTGTAAAGCTATTCGTATATGCATTGTAATCTGTTAATCCAACTACAATCATAGCATCTTCTTCCTTATACATATCGCGCACTCTAATGAAATTGTGTAAAATGCAGCAGGCTTTGACCTAAATTTGTGGAAATGATATTGATCCATTGATAGGCCTTTGAAATATTGCAAATTTATTTGTTAATATACCAAAAATCGATTCTATGTACCGACGTGCACGGCTTAACCTATAATTGAATATTTTTTTCTTATGTGTCTGTTTTGTACGCGCGAAAGGACGAAGCATACTATTAGCAACCACCAAACTCATCTTTTTATCCATGATTGTGACTGTACCACTCTGGATCACGGTCCGCATAGAATTGAACGACGAATTCGAGCGCAACGGACCCATACGCTAATCCGCGCACGGGCGGTCCGCGATGCACTGAATTAGCACTAAAGACTCTCTATTTGCGTTTAATAGCCCGCTCTAGCATTCAATAATCTAACTTCGTCTTAGGTATACGAGGTCTCGAACTTTGTTGAAAATTTATTTTTTTATAAAGCATTTAAACGGGCACTATTTGTGGCCGGTCCATGGATCTCGGATATATCTGTTATATCACGACTATATGTTGGCAACGTTGCTTGAAATGTGTAGAGACATACCTGATCAGAATTCCTCATAATATTGACTACAAAATCAGTCCAAAATAACTTACGAAATTGCACGCATCGCGGCAACTTACATTACATATATTATTACATCACCACAAGACCCGGTTTTTTAATAGCTGGTCAACATTCAAGTTTGGTAACTATAACTTATAAGTTAACTATTAGCTGTCTGTAAACTTGTTTTTTAATCTCTGATTAACTAACAGGCAACCGGTTGATCTGGCATGTTCTTCTGGTTAAGGTTAACTACCGTTGTAGGACATCCTGACATTGAAAAGCATATTTTAAGAGCTTACTTCTGGTTAGCAAAAAATCAAAATTAACCTGAAATTGAAAATTGGCGTTTAGTAGGATGGGTCCTTCAAAATTAAAAATTTTAGCGCTGGTCGTTAACATGTTAAAATAAAATCATAACTGTGCCGGGATGTGAGGCATTGCGGATTTATGTTTTGTATGAACTTTTCTTCTCAGAATCTCTTTCTGAAGTTTGACCATGCACTTCATCAACACCCTGTATGTCAGCAGTCAATAATTTCAAAAACAAACTGGAGCAAACGTGGCTCAAGCAGACCGTATCTAAAGCCAAGTACGAGACAGATGCTTGGAGTAACCCGACTAAGTCTTAAATTTGATGAATCTTTTGAAGGCAAGATATAATTTTAGGTCACAAGAGATTAGGACTGCTCCAAACTTTCTGCGGCTTCCATTTAATCAGGAGGCGGCTTATCATTTTTCTTCATAATTTACTTTTTGGGGAAGTTATTTTTAATTGAATATGTTGTGGTTGACTTGTTCCGCGTCTGAGGGTATAGAAGTTTTACAACTGCCAATTTGACGTAAATATAGATATTGTAGACAAAAATAAAAATAAAAAGAAACTGGAACGTAACACTATAATACTTCTATAAGCATGATACGCTGTTAAACTCATCAAGGTGCCTACAGGGTACTCTAGAATAATATGGCAATATTTCGAATTCGCACACACAAAAACAATGCCACAGATTCTCATTAACCTGTCATCGCAGCTTCCATAAGCAGATAAAGAAGCCTGTGGCTTTTTTGTGCCCAGAGACTAGGTATTATGTTGTATCCCGACTTGAAGGTATATCCGGTAAATTTTGGAAGCTTCCGCAGTCAACTTGCACAAAGTCATTTTTGTGTCTTCTAGTTCACCTCTCGAGTAATAGCATCATACATAAGAGACTTTATATCCTCAAAATCGTTTATTAGCATAAAGTTGTTAGTTTTGTTTGCCCATATAACTTGCACAAATAAACTACTCTTAGATTCCTCAGTGTGAATGTCGGAGAAAATTGGATGATGTTTAATGAGAAACAGTTTCTAATTTGAATTGTAAAATAGCTGCGCTTTTCCTCATTACTCATTATGCTGTGTTGTTTAGATGCCATAGTCGTCTCTACAATGAATTACTAACAACACACCAAGTAACAGTGGGGTGGCCCATAGATAACAGCTTGGTTGTTTAACGATCAAAATGCCTGACAATCAGCAACAAAGTGTTGAACCTGTTATCGCTGAAAACCTTAATTTATTTGGCGACAATAAATAACACAGACCGACCCAGAAACCAGAGCATACTTTCTCGAGGGTTCTTGATGCGCTGAATCCAAGTCGGTATCTAAATCTCCTAGCTGGTTTTAGTTTAGTATGATAAGAATGAATTAACTTGTCATTAAATTTTTAGTGTATTATAATCCAAACCACACCTTTGATCCACACGTAATCATAACGTGTGGATTATGAAAAATAGTGGAATTTAGAAAAATGAAAACTCCAAATTGCCATAAAGTCTAATCGTATTAAATGAAAATACAGCGGGTTTGCGAAATAATTTTAAAGTCTGGTTTTATTGCTGCAAGTTGTTCAACGGGCTATATAAAAGATGGACGCATAAAATGGGTACACCAATTTTTGTGGGAAAACTTCGACAACAAAGAATGAGAAAGCGTGATTTTTGGGATTCAATCGAAAGTGTTGGCAGGATCGAAAAAACTCTTCATATAAGATTTTTAGGTATTTATGAGACCTAAAAAATGACCACACGTAATAAGACCAGACTAACATCAAAAAAGTTATGGCCAAAAACCGAGGCAAACCAGAACAAAATTGGAGTAGATTGATCAAGTAGTTTTTGAGAATTGCTAATTGTTTATCCCAAAGCACCTGTCTTCCAGCCATCACTACCAGTTTATTGAACAATATGCAGGGTTAGTTCAAAGAGCATTTTATAGCAAAATAGATTAGTTTCCCTTGCCGATATAAATCGCAAACTCTTCCGGAAGATAAATGTTATTTTAATGCAAAAAGGATGGGTTACGTTTTTTCTTGTAAACAAATTCAAACATTTCGTATTTGTGAGTAATTCCCTACAAAAGATGATAGACACATGCGCCCTGTTTTAAAATGTGTATAGTAAGGTATGTTTTTTGAATATCGTAGTGCATTTGTTCAATTACTCACAAATACGAAATGTTTGAATTTGTTTAGAAGAAAAGTCGTATCCTTTGTTTTTCGCATAAAAATAACATTTATCTTTATTAATGGTTTGTGATTCATATCTGCGAGGTAAACCCGTGCATTTTGCTATTAAATGCTCTTTGAACGAACCCTGTGTATTGCTCAATAAGCTAGTAGTGATGGCAGGAAAACAGGTGTTTTGGGATAAACAATTAAGGAACTACTTGACCAAAATACTCCAATTGTTGTTATTACGAGTATTTAGAAGTGTGAGTCCTACGCATTTGGATTCCGCTCGTCAAAAACCTTCTGGCTTCTGGTTAAAAATCTTGTCGGCCTGTGTAATCAATGCGATGGTCAGAACCCAGCGAGTCTCTGCATAGAAGATTGCTGATGTCTTCATGGTTCCACAGAAAGCAGGTTCGCTATGGCTTCAGAACTAAGAACTAAGCTTGCCGAAAGACTGAGAGAATGTTATTCATGACGTGAAATATGGCTTTTGGTCTACAGAGTATGGTTATAGTTATTCGGGCTGGTGCAGCATGTAGCCAGAACCGCACCATTAATAAATATTTTGTCTTTAGGTATTTCAGAAGCTTTTGATAAGATGAGATATGCGAACCTTGTCTACGAACTTGTACAAAAAGGGCTTTCCTTCTTATTTTAAAACTATCCAAATAACAGAAATTAGTAAATTTCGAATGGATATTAATAATGTGGACAACACGAACCGATGGTTCTCAGGGTTCAATCCGTGGACCAATCTTCTGCTTTCTTTGCATTCATGATCTCCTCACCTCCAGCATCTGTAAAGCCTCTCTCTGTGCCGAAGGTTCTGTTTCAAAATATTGTATTATAACAAACCTCAAGTATTTTTTTTTTGTTAACTTTTGGCCGCAAAATTAGGATTCCGCCCACTGTGCTTCGTTTTATCCGAGATTTCAATGAACGCAGTCTGTGTACCGCGGAAAAGTTTCGTCGAATTGAAAACAAAAATCCAAACAAAAATTATTATTTAGTTAAAAAATTATTCCTAAAATAATCTTGTTAGAGAAATTTCGAGAAATAAAAACTAATTTTAAAAATTATTCTAGCGGCAACTCTACCCATTACCTTGTAGCAATTCAAAATTAATTTTCATTTAACAAGAACTGTATCTATAAAATGGTTTTCCAGCAATCGCTTGCGCATGTGGTGTTTTCTCCCCAAAACTTGTAAATCCTGCAAATGACATGATACAATCTACATGACGTGCAGCTTCCCTAAGAGAAGCTGTTCGACTGAAGTTGATGCGAAAGCAAAATTTAGTAAGTTTAACAGATCCTTCACACAAACATATTTCACTACAAAGAAAAAGTGTTGCTCTATCTTCCACATTATGGAAATCTTAGAGCGAGGAAATTTATCTGAGACCAGAGGAAGTCGACGGCACGCAAAGACCTCAGTGATATAGGGTAAGGAAGAATTACAGTTATCACTGTGAGATGGAAGCAGGTGCATACGTATATATATATATATATGTAATGGGTGATTTTTTTGCTAGTATCTTTTTGGCAACACTGTTTTTGACAGATGATGCGTGAATCGTGTCTAGTGTCATTGTCAAACTTGTTCAGTTTGGTCTATCATTTTACCATGAATCGACTTACGAACGAACAACGCTTGCAAATTATTGAATTTTACTATCAAAATTCATGCTCGGTTAAGAGAGCGCATCGAGCACCGCTTCCAATTTATGGGCAATTTGGTCGGCCTACTGAGGGAGCTATTCGGAAGCTTGTGACTAAATTTTGAACCCAGTTTACATTATTGGACATTATACCACCAACACGCAGACGTAGAGTGACGACCAACAAAATATTGCGGCTGTATCCGCCAGTATTTGTGATGACCGTGAAATGTCGATTCGCCGCCGTTCTCAGCAATTGGGCCTCTGTTACTCCACTACGTGGAAAATTTTGCGACAGGATTTGGGTGTAAAACCTTATAAGATACAGCTGGTGCAAGAATTGAAGCCACACGACCTCCCACAACGTTTCCCATTTGGTGAATGGGCGCTGGCAAAGTTGGAGGAAGATCCACATTTTTATCGAAAAATTGTGTTCAGCGACGAAGCTCATTTCTGGTTGAATGGGTACGTTAACAAGCAAAATTGCCGCATCTGGAGTGAAGACCAGCCAGAAGCATTGCAAGAGCTACCAATGCATCCCGAAAAAATCACTGTTTGGTGTGGATTATGGGCCGGTGGCATCATCGGGCCGTACTTCTTCAAAGACGACAATGGCCGGAACGTAACTGTGAATGGCGAGCGCTACCGTGCGATGTTAACAAACTTTTTTTTGCCCAAAAGGGAAGAGCTGGACTTGTCTGACATGTGGTTTCAACAAGACGGTGCCACAGGCCACACCGCACACGAAACAATGGCCCTATTGAGAGGCGAGTTCGGTGAACAGTTTACCTCACGTTTGGGGCCCGTCAATTGGCCGCCTAGATTGTGTGATTTAACGCCGTTGGACTATTTCTTGTGGGGCCATGTTAAGGATAATGTCTACAGGGATAAACGATTAACGCACTGGAAGCCAATATTGAAGCATTTATTCGTGAGATACCGGCCGATATGTTGGAGAGAGTGTGCCAAAATTGGACCTTGCGCATGGGCCATCTAAAGCAGAGCCGCGGCCAACATTTACATGAAACAATCTTTAAACATTAAAATATATCGACCGTTCTATCGACTCAAATAAAGATTTAATCCTTTTTTCAAATTTTTTGTTTTTTTTGAAAATCAAATCCTATACCTCTTAAAAAATCACTCGTTATACAGGGTCTTTCAGTTTATTGTTGCATAACTTTCAGATTCGATAGAACTTTTAAAATTAATGCATAAAGTCTATATAAACATGGGTCGAAAAATGCGTGGCTTCCGAATTTAAATTTACTTTCTAAAATAGTTTTTTTTAAATATTTCGAACAATATTTGATGTATAACAGTGAAAATTGGTATACAAGGGTTTTCTGGTACGACAAAACGAACCATGGGCATAGTTTTACTGTAGCCGCTAGAGGGCGCTCTCTACTGTACCTGTAGTGTATTAACCCTTAACAGGAAACGTGAATTTTTGGAACACAAAAGGAAACATGCCGTCTCTCAGACTGCGAACTTCAAGATGTTCAAAAAATTAGAGTAAGGCGAAAAGCAAGCAATAACTTCGCTGAAACTGATACTGGATGTTTATTTTATGTGTTTAATACGTAAAATGCTCATTTCAAAATGATACAAGAACATAAAAGAAACATTTTTATTAACTATGCTAAAACCATACAAAAATAACGCTGTTGTTGCAACATTCAGAAACTAAATTAAAACTATGGAAAAGTCTCAATATTTTTCTATTTTCTAGTTAAGTAATGAACAAGGAAAGTATATTATAGTCAATAAATACAAAAAGAACACAATCAAAATTCACTGCAAGTCTCAAACATTGCCTATATTTATGCAGCTAATACATTTGGGTTTGGAGCATTGAAGACATACAGGCTTCCTACATTGTACACACAAAAATTTTCTCATCCGATGGGTCGTTCGGTGACATAAAAAGCAGGCTTTCCTTTTTTCCAAAACCAAATTTTCAGCTTCTGTTGCTGGATGTTCACATTTGCCAAGGATGCGATTTATCGTAAGTCGCAAATCCCGAGGTAAACGGGGACTCTCTAGTCGCTTTTCCATATGCTCACGGACCAGGTTAGCGGCCAACATCTTAGCAAATACCGATTTTTCCTTCTGCAATTCATTTTTCTTATAGCACTGGTGTAAAATATACGAGTTCACTACCGATATATCCAATAGTCGGTAGAAAATAACCAGTGGCCACCTACGCGAACGGCGACTTGAGGTACTCTTCGAACATTTTTCATCAAGAGAATCAACTCCACCTTTATTAGCATTGTAATAGGCTATTATTTCCGGTTTCTGTGTTTCCGGATCACAATATTTTCTGTGGTGCATAGAAGATATGAGTATTGTGGCTTTATTTTTTTTGCTTACATGAGACACAATAGTGGAATCTTCTCGAAATCCGTACATTGTTGATCCGACTTCTCTTGATTTGTTGGGTAAAAATGCCGAAGGAATTTCTCTTTTATTTTTCTTCATTGTACCCACATAGGTCAGTTTGTTCTTCAATAGGACATCCATTAATTCTATTGACGTAAACCAGTTGTCCGCTGTAATGTTGCGGTTAGTTCCAAACAGAGGCTTCGCGAGACGTAGAACTGATTGTGTGGGTTTGGAATACCGCTTGTGTTCCTCAGGAAGTTCGAAACTATCGGAATCTTTACCGCAGTATATATATGCGTTATAGAGGTAGCTATTCCTTGCATCCGTCAATGCCATAATTTTTATGCCATATTTGCAAGGTTTCGCAGGCATATACATTTTAAATCGACATCTTCCTCTGAAACTCACGAGCATTTCATCGACAGTGACAGACTGGCCAACTCCGTACACATCTTGACAGTTCTTTATAAAACTATTAAAAATGAAAGATATTGGTGCTACTGGATCTAGCTTCTTTCTTTCATTCCTGTCATCTGGGTTATCAAACCTTAAGGCTGACAGGAGAATACCAAATCGTTTTATGTTCATGACAGCTCTGAATATATCTCTTCCAGAGCCATCGGTGGCAAAAAGTGTTTCAATGTTCTCGTGGTTGCTGTTGAACACCGATGTATATACTAAGAGACCCAATAGTGCCTTTATTTCGACTAAATCAGTGTCGTTTAGGTTGCTGGTTTGATTTTTGTATCTCTTTCGCATTTCTTTGAGCTTGTGATTGGTCCACTTAACGATATGTACCAACATGTCGTCAGTGAACAAAAGTTGCCAAACCGTCAACGGAGCTGCTTCTTCTCCATATTCATGAGCTTTTCCTCTTAGAGTTGGTACTTTAATGACTATATTGTGCTTCCTTGTACGTGATGATGGTACAACTTCCGAAATATTCCACCTATGACGATTTTTTCCATAGAAATAATTCTGATCTGGTAAATCCTCTTCATTTCCTTCGGCTCCGTCTTCTGATAACTCACTATCACTTGTATGATCTGATTCCATGTATTCGTCTTCTGAGGCACTGTCTATATCACTAAAGTCACTTCCTTCATCCTCAAACCATTTTAGAACGGTTTCTTCGAACTCCGGATCATCGTATCGTACACGTTTAGAAGGTCCCGCCATACTCGCAAACGCACCTATGCAACACAAATAGCAAACGGGAACGGAAACGTGCCGTCTGACAGACTGCAACAAACTAAAATTGGTCCATATTTTAAGGCACGTTTTGGCTAGACTCGTGTGAATGGGGGTGGGCGATGGTCACTAATAGCTTATGGATTAGATGGGTTTTTACGTCTGTTAGAGGTGCAATAAAAAAAAGATACGCACAGGTATAGAAACGCCGCAGTCTCACAGACGGCACCTTTCCGGTTAAGGGTTAAAATGACCGAAAAATTTTTCTTAGTGCAATTTTTTGCTTTTTGAATAAAACAACTGATTCTTCGCACTTTTCAACATAAAAAAGCTCTCTTGTGTATTTTCGTTATAGTTAGCCGTTTTTGAGATATTTCGATTTTTAAGGTTCGATGCATTTTTAATTATTTATGATAAAATAACGTTTAAAAGTCAGTATCTCGATAACTTTTAGAAGTAGGCTGTGCCTGCAAATATTTTTGGAATTGAAAGCAGTATAAGTTTAAACGTCAATTAGTTGTTGACAGTTAGTTTTGTTGTCTGTTGAAACCTGAAACGTTTTTTTTAAATTGTGAATGCACGAAATTTAGTTTCTTTTACCTGTTTTTTTTTTGTAAGTTTTATAAAAATGCCGTTTTTATTCTCCTATCAAGAGTTAGCTTATATTCAATTTGTGTATGGCTTTGTAAATGGAAACGCAGTAGAAGCAGCCAGAGAATACGCACGAAGATTTCCAAACAGACGACATCCAACTCGCTCAGTATTTGTAAGAGTGCATCGCCAAATAATTGAAAATGGTTTTGGAAATCTCCAAAGGGATCAAAACATAAATGTGCGTCAGCGCAGATTTACCCGTATGATTCTGCGTGAGTTTGATAGAGATCCGACCACAAGTGTTAGGAGAGTTTCTGGTATTTGGGAATTTCAGCAAGCCATGTTCACCGTGTTCTTAGAAATGACCATAGACGTCCTTACCATTTGCAACCTGTGCAAGGACTACAACCAGGGGACGGAGAACGAAGATCAAATTTTGTCAGTGGATTCTTGATAGAACTGATAATAATAGGGAGTTTTTAAGTAACGTTTTATGGACCGATGAGTCATGCTTCACTAGACGTGGATGTGGTAAATTTTCATAATCAACATATTTGGTCGCATGAAAATCCGCATGCAGTTCGGAAAGAAATGTTCAGCATGAATTTAGTGTGAACGTGTGGATTGGTATCTACCGTAATCGACTATTTGGACCCGACCTTTTGCCTGCAAGGTTAAATACTGCGACCTTGGAATTTTTAAAGGCTGAACATGCAAATATGTGGGATGATGTTATGGTAGATTTAAGAAGATTGGCCTGGTTCCAGCTTGATGGTTGTCCAGCTCATTATTCGATAATAGTTAGAAACTGGCTGGACGAAAATTATCCAGAAAGATGGATCGGCCGTGGAGGACCAGTCGCCTGGCCTCCACGATCCCCTGACCTAAATCCATTAGATTTCTTTGTGTGGGGATTTCTAAAAGAAAAAGTGTACCAGACTCCCGTAACGACAAGAGATATGCTAATAGACAGAATCAGGGATGCATGTGATGAAATAAGGCCTTATTTAAATAATGCTATACCACGTTCGATCATTCGTAGATGTGAATTGTGTATTGAACAATTGGGTTTACATTTCGAGCAACTACTTTAGATTTTGTATGTTTGTCCTAACTATCCAATAGCATTTTAGTTGTAAATAATTAATTTAATTTGTTAAAAATAATATTGGAAAATTAAACAAATTAATATTCTGTTTTTTTTGTGTTTATTTGGAGTTAGGAATTATTGCTGTGTTTAAAAACACAATCTGAACGATCATCTTAATTACTTGTAATGCCCAATGTAAAAAAAAATATTATTTTCCCTTAAATAATTAAAAATGCATCGAACCTTAAAAATCGAAATATCTCAAAAACGGCTAACTATAACGAAAATTCACAAGACAGTTTTTTTATGTTGAAAAGTGCGAAGAATCATTTTTTTTATTCAAAAAGCAAAAAATTGCACTAAGAAAAAAATTTCGGTCATTTTAATACACTACACGTACAGTAGAGAGCGCCCTCTAGCGGCTACAGTAAAACTATGCCCATGGTTCGTTTTGTCGTGCCAAAAAACCCTTGTATACCAATTTTCACTGTTATACATCAAATATTGTTCGAAATATTTAAAAAAAAACTATTTTAGAAAGTAAATTTAAACACCCTGTATTTCGAAAGCCACGCATTTTTCAACCCATGTTTATATAGACTTTATGCATTAATTTTAAAAGTTCTATCGGATCTTAAAGTTATGCAACAATAAACTGAAACACCCTGTATATATATACATATATGTATATATATACTAAGTGACATATAAATCCGAACACCCAGTTTAAATGGTTCTATTTTAATAAAATTTTGTATAAGTGCTTAATGAAGCATAATAAGTAAATGATAAAAATTTTAAAATGATTGCAGTGCTTTAAAGCCCTTTGACCTTTAATAATGTGTGGATGCAATCTCCTATCCATCATTTCCCACACGTGCTCAATTGGGGATAAGTCGGGAGATCTTGGTGGCCATGGTAACAATGTGACATCATTATGTTGAAAGAAGTCTATTGTGACTCTTGCAACATGTGGTCGGGCATTATCTTATTGGAAAGTTGGATTTGCCAGGGTGTCAAGATAGGGTAAAAGATGGGGTTCTAGAACTTCGTGGATATAACGCTGCGCGTTCATGTTACCTCTGATGAAGATTAAAGGTGACCTGGAACCATAAGCTATAGCACCCCAAACCATAACTCCAACAGTGTGATGCACATGTCTTTCAACAAAAAACTGTGGATTCCTCTTTTCATCACGTCGCCTTCTAACCCTGGCACGACCATCGTGCATGCCTAAACAAATTCGAGACTCGTCACTAAAGACAATACTGTTCCATTCCTGATCCCAGAGTGACCGTTGTCTGCACCACTCAAGGCGATTACGTCGGTGTTCTCGAGTTAAAGGGAGGACCCAGTGTGGCCAGTATGAAAACAAGCCAAAACTTCTCATTCGTCGGTAAACACTTCGCATGCTAATAGGTCTTCCGTGTTCTGCAAACCATTCATTTGCAATGGACCTGGTAGTGGAGAAACGGTCCCTTAAGGCCAATAATCTTAGGCGGCGATCTTCACGGTCTGTTGTTCTACGGCGGCGTCCAGTGCCCCTTGCTCTTTGCGTACGGCCTTCTCGAAGCCATGCCTGACAACACCTAACCACAGTGTCTACACTTATTTGCACTCTAACTGCAATTGCCCGAAAAGAAAGTCCAGCTTCCCGAAGTCCCACTATACGGCCCCTATCAAACTCACTAAGTTGACGAAATCGTACAGGTCTCCGTACTCTAGGCATCGTAACCGATCGTAAAGGATGTCAAGAACCAAAATCCGCCAACGTTGATTCTTTACTGCGGCTGAAATATTCATTTTTAGAGCGTTAGTGAATTAAAAAAAAGCAGTATAAAAACCGGAATGTCCAGCTGATAAGGCTGAAAATTTTTTCACTTGTTATTTACAGTAAGATAAATACATTCACCAACTTTTATTAAAATAAAACCATTTAAACTGGGTGTTCGGATTTATATGTCACTTAATTACATAACGTGCTGAATTTCCTCGCGAAAATTGTATAATTCATTCGCAAATAGACATATGAGGGACATTTGCAAATTTAGTCCAAACGATACTTCTGTGATCCACATTGATGGAAGAGAATATGTTAAGATCATAGCATATTCGTCATCATCCCCACAGGTTACTCAGGGTAGGATCATCTGCTTCCACAAACTATTAGAAATGGTGATAATACGGATCAGTGGAGGTACGCCAGTTATAAAGGGTCAATGCGCTACTGGAATAGATTTTTTGTATTAACACCTAAGCTTGAGAGTCGCAAAGCAAGTGCTCAATTGTCTTCCAGCACATACTCCGTAAGGATGTCACACGTGTGATAAAAATGTTTTGATCGAGCTCAAATTGGAGTTTCAGATGTTTTCGGAGTCGCTAATAACGGGTTTGATATCGATTGTTCAAAAACTGGAATAGCGGATCTAATATGGCGACTATGTTTGCAAAAATTATATCGATTGCGCTTAAATTACGGTTTTATGTCAGCTGCAGCCAAATTGACCTAATTCTTAACTGGATGTTTGATAAACCTGCTACTATTCGAAATCGAGGGGACTGGACGAACTTTTTTAAGCTTTTTTCGGATACACTGACTCACTATGAGTTACAAAAAATATCAATTACACGGTGTTGTTGTATAGTGTCCCGTGTCGATTGACAAGTAATACAATGCAATATCATAATAATGGGTGGGCCATTTAAAAGTTTCGATTTAAAAATAAAATAAAACAAAAACGGTTTGAGATATTGCCAAATTTATTTTTTTGTTTTGAAGTACAATTGTTCCGCTCAGAAATGAAATATTACTTCATTCAAATGGCTGCCGCGGCTGGCCTCACAGTAGCCCATTCGATCGGACCAATTTTCGAGCACTTTTTCGAGTGTTTGGGGCCGTATCTCGTCAATGGCATCACGAATGTTGGCCTTCAAATGGTCAATTGTCTCTGGATGGTCGACATAACACTTGTCTTTAACAGCGCCCCACAGGAAATAGTCTAATGGTGTCAAATCGCAGCTTCTTGGCGGCCAATTGACATCACCATTTCGACTGATTAAACGGCCATCGAAGGTTTCGCGCAATAAGTTGATTGTGGCATGCGATGTGTGACAAGTTGCACCATCCTGCTGAAACCAAACATTCTCCACATCAATACCATCAAGAGCAGGAACAAAAAAATCAGTTATCATGGTGCGATAGGTGTTTCCATTGACAGAAACGGTTGCGCCGTCCCCGTCTTCAAAGAAATATGGGCCAATGATGCCTCCGCTCCACAATCCACACCAAACAGTCACTCGCAAGGGATGCATTGGCTTCTCTAAGACCTCGTGTGGGTTTTCCGAGCCCCAGATACGGCAATTTTGCTTATTGACGTAGCCACCAATATGAAAATGAGCTTCGTCTGAAAAGATTATTTTTTTCGCAAAATCGACATCATTGATTAGTTGCTCGTTGGCCCATGTAGCGAAGGCAGAACGAAGTGGATGGTCACGCGGCTTCAACTCTTGAACCAATTGAACTTTGTAAGGCGTCATACCGAGATCTTTCCGCAAAATTCGTCGTAAACTGGTGCGGGAAATGTTCAATTCTTGGGAACGATGACGTGTTGACGTTGATGGATTTTCACGCACACTCGCAGCCACAGCATCGATACCTTCGGGTGTACGCACTGTACGAGCACGCTGACGTGTTGGAGCATCAACAATGAAACCAGTTTCACGCACTTTATTAATAAACTTGCGTATACCGGGCGCTTTTGGTGCTTCGTTGCGACCGAATTTTGAACGGCATTTTCGTGCAATTTCTGCCCAATTGTCTTTGTTTTGGAAATAAATTTCCAATATTACCCAACGTTGCTCAAGCGTAAATCGATTCATTTCGTTCAGCGGAGATAATATACTGAATTTTATGACAAATCAGATTGACATAAGTATTGTCAGCGTCAAATTAACACGTGGTTCAAATCGAAACCGATAGATGGCCCACCCTATAGTTATACATACAATATACGTACTTTCGACTCTGCAATCTATTTTTCCACATCTCAATACTACTGATTATTTTATAATGTGAAACTATTTAATTATATTTTTTATCTAAACTTCTGGCCACCTTTTTTTGGATCTTGAATCATGCATATGCATGTCCATGTCGACACAGTTCTCCATCATAATAGCCATTCACAATAATAATAATTATTATGATCATTCATACCATATTAACCAAATGTCTAAGTACTTACATCAAAATGAGGTTAATAACACTGATGATGTTTCCGAAAGGGGTAATTCTATTTCTTCCGATTTGGTTCAGGGAAAAATGTTTTTCTGAGGCTGATATGCGTGTATTAGTTGATCCAGGTACAATACAATAAGTGTAAGTCGAGAGTCTGATCCATGCTCACTAATGTTTACCATAAATCGCAAGTACGGAGCAAAGCAGCATTTGTGAATAGCGCTTGTGCGGCAGGTGTATTGCTGTGTGGTGGCGATGGCGGCTAGTGTAATGTGATGTAATTACTCAGTCACACACTTCAGCCAGACGATACTCCAAATAAGAAACTGGGTGTATAAATTTGTCATTTTTTGAGGCAATAAAAAAAGCGGTGCTATTAGATGTGTTTCAAAAAAAGGGAAGCTTCCTCATTGCCGAATTGCATCATGAGAGAGTTTCAGAAAGTAAGAGTATCTATATTCTATAGTTCCTATGTACCTGTTTTGTTTAATTATGAGATGCGGGTATGGTGAATTCTTAGTATCTGTTTACTTTTAGTTAGCATGCCCGACTATTTACCTTTCAGACATAAAAAAGCGTCAATTAGTTAATTACCTGCAGATTTGTCGCCTCTCATAATATGTTCTCTTTAACGACCTTTACGTGAGAAGGGCAACGAAATTAAGCGTTGCTATATTTTTTATGTGGCAATCGAACCACGACCCTAGAATGCCTAATTAGTAACAGAGAAATGTGAGTGCAACTAACAAAGCGAATGCAAATAGTGTGCGGAAGGAATGGATTGCATAAAATGTACTAATTAGTGGAAAAGCGGTATGCTTTGTGCCAAAGCATGCATTCAGTTGCCTTATTTGCAGCCCCATCTGCTTTGATTGTTCCTTTTAGATATAGTACTGGGGCCAGAATAAATGGAAAATCAACTGGGGATCTTGAAGTAAAGTTCATAGCTGGCACTATTTTTGTTATCTTGAAGCACTAGTCTTTTCTTTTGGACGTCCTCAGATTAATGAAAGTTGATACTGGCTGCAAATGTAGTGGCAGCACTGCAGTCCGGCCGTTAAGGTGCCCAATTTGGCACTAACAGATGCACTGTTTTAATCTAGTCCTACACCCATACATAAATGTATTATTACAACCAAGCGGCTTTGTTTTATGTTAGAATAGAATGGAATTGGATAGAAAAAATCTATTTCCATTTGACTGCAGAGTAGTATCGGAATATGATCAGAGTAAAAAACAAACAATTTGGAATAACGCATAACTAATAAATGACATAGTCATAATATTCCTCTACTGAGTAAAAAGGGTTTTCTATGAATATTTTTCATACATGTCTAATACAGACTGTCACATTTTCCGTTTTTTCAATAGGCAGGGCGATATTCAATTTTATTGAGAGTTATGCAGGCTTAGATGCACATTGTTCATGATGTCTCTCTGTTTACATTTGTTAAAATTTTCCTTAACATAAACAACACAATTGGAGATATAAAGGGAGAAAACTGACATAGTACCATTTTGCTTGAATAATGTGCGTCATGAATACTTCTTATTTTTGCCAAGATACTTTTTTAGATTAAAAATATTTCATTAATCCTACAGATGATGCAGTAAATGACATTATGTACATATGCAAAATAATACATTAACAAAACGTCTGTGCTGACATATAATTTCAATTACTATAATTCACATGAAATAATATCTATATGATTTGACTATATAAGTTTTATCTAACTGAACAACCAAGTTTTTAATATGCTTGCTTTTATTATGTTATACGAAACAAGTAAACAGATTCACTAACGGTACCGTGCGCGTAGCTGAACTTCGCTAGGGACAATTACTCACTGCGCAAGCCAATACATAACAATACTCGTTCTTACACACATACACACATGAACTGGGCCGTTGTTTCCACTCCGCAAAGGTATTACGTAACTTGCAAAGTGACATTATGTCGATTTTTTTTGTCATTATGTAGGTTTTTTAAGACATTTTGTAGGTTTTGCTACACGATGTTGTAGGTACCCTAACCTACTCAGTCAACAAGTTAACATTTTCTTAGTTTTTTGACATATCTTACGTAATAACATCTTCAGGCACTGCTATGTTTTATATCGAAGAGCAATAAGGGTAAACAGAAATCGCACGCCCATGGCAAACAAGTTGTTATACTGACAGTGACAAGCACACATGAGGAAGATTAATATGGACAAAGACAAAAGATAGGAGGTTAAACATACAGAATGGGGATGAAGTCCAAAATGTCGTTAGTAGACTGTGCAGGAAATGGATCTCAGGTGCTGCGCATAGTGCATCTCCCTCGTGGGTTCACTGTGGAAATGATATTAAGGTTCTGCGCATGTGGTATCTCTGCTGCTGCTTTCATCATCACTGTAAATACTCCAAGTTTGGTAGTTCGGACAAGTTGCTAATAATGGATAGTATTAATAAAAAATCACTAGTTGATAAACCAACCTGTGTCCAAGATCCCGCCACGCAAATTTTGATCATTCTGCCACGCTATACAGACGGAATTCATGCGGCCGGATCCCAGACACAGTCACCAGTCGTAGGCCACTGTACGAACAAACCTAAAGATTACGACAGGCTATGCTGAATTTTTTTCTTTCAATGCGCAGACGCTCTACGTCATATTCGGGAGCCACACCGTCCGTGGTGACAGGATGAGATTCATATGAATACCTCATATCTCTAGTGTTCGTGTTCATACGTTAATGATTGAACGTTCGTTATTACTACTTACATACTTCTTTTATCTATCGTTATCACTATACCTTATGACATCTACGTATACTGTCTGTATCTTCGCATCATTTTTGTAGCTACTAAATTTTAGTCACCACAATTTTGATCAAACCCTTGAAGCAATGTGATGTAGGATAGGGAAGAAGGTCAAAATCTTCCATCACCTTCTGACATGCTACAGTCTTAATACATATGGCCATGCGAAGGAAAATAGCAACAATATGCGATATATTGAAGACACCGAAATTGGCCTGTCCCTACCACTGTCATCATGAGTTAAAGCAATCTACTTGCAATCAATATCTGCCATTTGCAGATATCACGTGCTGTTGCAGCCCATCTCAAATGGAGTCTTTACAACCTAAATTTCCCGGTAATAGTTGAAATATGACGCAATCTTCATTATTTGCGGTGATATACTATATGTTAAGGAACTCATATTCATTTCCATATAAATCGGATAGTTTGCAGCGCTTATCCAGATCGGAACGATCTTGAATAATGCAGAGCACGGAGGTCGAGCATGGTACAAGGTAAACGCAACTGTACTGTCGAACAACTTTGCTAGATCAAATTGTTATCGTTGACATTGAATTGTTCTAATGGTTAATGTCAAGCCAAGGAGATGTGAAATTTGTTTTTCTTTTCATTTCCGATATGAAAAAATATAAATAACCTCGAAAGCCATAGTTAAGGTTATTGTCACAGTCACCTCAACTCTGCCCCTTGAATCCCTAGAACATCTTTTTTTACAGAATGCGCAGTTTTCGCAATATTTAGATAGGTAGATTAAAATGGGAAACCCTAATATATTATATATTTTATGTGACATATTATATATTATTTATTATACATCACCATCATATGAAAAGTGCGTAAGTCCACTTTTTTCAAAAATCGAGATTTTAGTGTTATCTAACTATGCAAATTGAAATCTACGATTCGGAGTTCACAGTTTGAGCTTACGTTGCTAGATGGTGCCACAATACTCGCAAATGAAACCTGCTCAATTCCAGCTTCTCTACAACAGTATGGATATTGCGTAAGTACGCGCTGTCAATGCTTATTATTAACCATCATTTTACGGTGTCTGGTTTCCCTGTAGCTTTCTCCAGTGAATATAATTTACACTAAATGATTATCAAAAAGTGCAGCAAAATACATCGGGTAAGTCCACAAACATATAATAATATTTGTAACGGTTTCACCGTCCGATCGTATTTATTAAATCACTTCTCGATTATCATTTCAGAATCGCAAATCATTAATCCCATCTCTAGCTTTTTTGCTTGGAAAATTTTCCGCTTGGAGCTCTTGATGCGGAGTTCCTGATCTGCGATCTTCCTCGCGTTTCCTTTTCACTTGAGCCGCCGATCTAGCAAGACCTAAGAATTTTGTTCTCTGTAGCATGAGGTCGTATAGCACCATGTGCTAGAATTTTGTAGAATGTGTGTCCGAATAGGACAAAATGGTGAGTTTTATAATACTATACAGTTTTATTGCTGGATCTGCCTGTAGTTTATAGATAATCGATATGTAAGTGGTTTATTTCTTGTACGATTTTAAAATATCCATCGAACGTTATTTTCGACTACTTCCATCATTCGCCATAACTTTAATCAAATCGAGGTGGAAATCGATCCACATCGATTTTACCTCTGTGTGCGTATATATATATATATTCATAGTTCAGTGAAATTATAAGTACGTTGATTATGAATATTCGATATTTGTGTTTTTATTTCAGAAGCATGTGGAGAAATTTTTGATGACCACCATCTTGTTTTACGCTTTTTTTTGCTATTTCATGATTTTATTTTATGAAAGGCATTTCCAATTTTCGGTTTGATTTTATCAAACTATGTAATGTAATTCTAACCTAGAAAATCGTTGGTTCTCTTTTGAGGCAGACTGAGATTGGAAATGCCTTGGCCATTAGGGCACGTTGCTAATGCACACGGTTCTTTTTCAGATTGGGGCGACCCCCTTTCTCTTTCCCTTTCCCTTTGCATTTGTCTTTGACTTTTGCCTTTGTCTTTGACTTTGCTTTTGCCTTTGTCTTTGACTTTGCATTGCTTGACCTATCACTTCACCCATGCATGTGCCTTGGCAGCGCTATCACCTTTAAGTTCAACTTCGCCTACATCTAGTTCTGAAGCCACTAAATGTGAGGTCACCCCTCATAACTGGGACCTTCACTTCAAGCACCTGGCCATCCTCGCTTCAGTCCAGTCAAAAATGGACCAGCGAAAGATAAGTTGATAGTTTTATAGCAGCGCCAAAGATTTAAAACTTTTGTTCTTTAAAACTTTAAAATTGTAATGTAATGAAAATGCTTTTTTGTTAAATAAAATCTGTTAAATTTTTGTGTTCTGTTTGTTCTTCTATCCTCTAGCCATGCCATGGTAGACACACAGCTACACGCCTGTAGATGTCTTCATGCCACCGGCTGAGCTACCGGAAGCTAATGGTAACCCCCTTTCTGTCATTGTGCAGAAAAGTTGGAATCTTCATTGCATTCCATCTTTTCTGGACTTTTTGCGGAAAGGAAGCGTTACATATTTATACTAGTTTGTGTATTTACCCAGTGGTTCCATACGTTTTCTGATTATCATTTTTAATTTGAATTGAACATGCGTTAAGATCTGTGTGAATCCATTTATTATTATTTTATGAATAAAGTACATTTTTATATATTATCTCAACTAAAATGCTGTAGCTTCTAGGATCTTTTTCTTTTCAGAATGAATAAAAGTTCAAGAAGCTTCAAAATATCGAGCAAGGTTCTTATAGAAGAGAGAACATTAGATCTGCCTCAAAATAATTTTAGTCCATCAGACAATAACGAATTAACTCTTGTAATAAACAATCTACAATAGGAGTGTTTTAAAGTCGGGAAGCCCTAAAGGAAAATGTCGACCCTGACCTAGGTAATGCAGATTTCGTTACAGAAATAATAGATAACACAGGTGATTTAAGTACCCTAATAGACCTAGATTGCCTGAATAATGCAACAATTATTGAAACAGAAGAAAGGGATGAAAGTACCGTCGATCAGAATGTTACTTCAAATAATGATTTGAAACAAAATGACAAAAATAAAACAAAAATGACTGAAAATGGCTCAGATAAGAATTGGGTGGAAAACAGATGCAGCTCAGAAGACTTTCAGAATATTTTAGAATTAGATTCAGATGAGGAAGAAAGTTATAATTCAACAAAAAGTAAAAGAAAAAAAAAACATACTGAGCGACAAAAACGACTGGGAATATAATACAAATAAAATAAAAAGTGAAAAAGGAGAGATCTATTTCGGAAGAAAAGACAACAAGTTTGTGGTGAAAAAAAGTGGGAAGGAAATAAAGAATCGATGTTCATGTTCAACTGAAAAAAAAATCTTTTCAGTGTTATAAAATTAATGAAGAGGAAAGACAAAACATTTTTAAAAAATTCTGGAATTTCTCTTGGAAAGAAAAACAGGTCTATGTTTTAGGAAGAACGAAGACAACTGAAACTAAAAGAGCGAGAAACAGGAGAAATGATGAAATAAGTCGAAGAGCTGCATCTTGCAATATTTTTATTGATAAGAAAAATGAAGATAGAGTTAGGGTGTGTAAAACTATGTTCTGTAACACATTAGGAATGTCCTCAAGAACTATTACCCTCTGGATTCGCAAAGGGCTTTTGTACCCAGAAAAAAAAATATTGAAGAACCTGAATGTCCTAAACAATCTACAGAATTTAAACATAAAAAAAAAATGGAAAGGAAAGCATCAATAACAGAATTTTTCGACTGTTTTCCTAAATTAGAGTCACACTATTGCCGCAAATCAACTACTAAATTATATTTGGAACCCCGATGGAGAAACAAATCTAAGCTTTACGCTCTTTACAAATATTCCTGGTGCAAGAAAAGAAACATGGATCCAACCAGTATGACCACGTTTAAGTATATTTTTGACGAAATGAATTTCTCACCTTTTTCACCAAAGAAGGACGAGTGTGATGTCTGCGCAGCCTACAAAACAAAGAACCTTACCAAAGAAGTCTACAAAGAGCATGTTTCGAAGAAGGAAGAAGTTCGACATGAAAAAGAAAATGATAAAAGACCATCTAATAAAGTTTTCACAATGGACATACAATCGGTGCTCCTCTGCCCCAAGTCAAACGTTTCTGCATTGTATTACAAAACCAAGTTAATTGTTCATAACTTTACCATCTTTAACTTGCACTCAACGGATGGGTATTGCTTTCTATGGCATGAGAAGGAAGGTGAGCTAAAATCCAACTGTTTCGCTTTAGTTATTTGAAATTTTTTAAGTAAAAAAGTATTACCAACCATTGATTCAGATAATAAACCTACTATAATACTTTACAGTTACGGCTGCGCGGCACAAAACCGCAACTCCATTTTGTCGAATGCTCTTTTAAATTTTGCACTTCGGTATAATGTCTGCATTATTCAGAAGTACTTAGAAATAGGCCATATCCAAATGTAGTGCGATTCAATGCATTCCTCTATTGAAAGGAAAATTTCTGGTAGTATTATAAATGTAGCAGCTGACTATGTCCATTACGCCAAAACTGCTAGATAAACACGTCAGGCTAATAACGCGAAATAACTCTTCTTCTTCTTCTTCCTACTTTATTAATAGGCTCATGCCTGTTTTACTTCGGTTTTTAGCCTCAATTGATGTTGTCTGACCATCTTTTCCTCGGTCGTCCCATTGATCTCCTTCCATTTGGCGAATTGTCTCTTGCTATTCGTACTGTTCTATTTTCTGTCATTCTTTCTATGTGTTGATTCCATTCTATTTTTCTTTTTTTGGTCCATAGGTTTATTTCCTCTCGCTCATATTTCCTCACTTCTTACTCTGTCTCTTAGAGTTTGGTTTGTTATTTTTCGTAAGACTTTCATTTCTGCTGTTTTCAATAGTATTGTGTGTTTTCGCCATATCTGCTCTTGCTTCCGCTGTGTACGTCATTATCGGTCTTATTGTTGATTTATATATCCTAGTTTTCGTTTCCGTTGTGAGGTATTTGTTTCTCCAGATTGTATTGTTGAGACATCCTGCTGCTCTGTTTGCCATGCTCACTCGTTTTTGTACTTTTTCTTCCACTTGTCCATAGCTTGACAGTTTGATTCCCAAGTATTCCGTTTCCATCACTTGTTCTATTATTTTGTTATTTACGACCAGTTTACATCGTCTCGGTTCCGCTGATATCACTATCGATTTAGTTTTCTCTGTTGAAATCACCATGTTGTAGATGAGCGCCGTATCTTCGAATTCTTTAATTAATCTTTGTAGGTCATCTTCATTTTCGGCTATTATTATGGCGTCGTTGGCGTAGCATATTATGTACATTTCCTTTTCTCCCATTCTATATCCTCTTCTTTTTTTAACTTTCTTTATGATTTCATCCATTATCAGATTAAATATTAGTGGGCTCAGCAAATCTCCTTGTCTAATGCCATTTTCATACTTGATAGGTTGCAAGAGCTATGTTATCTTTATATATATTCTCAATAGTTTTTACTAAATCCAGTGGTATGCCCGTGTCATATAATAAATGTATCGCGTCCCAAATTCTCACTCTATCAAACGCTTTCTTCAAATCTATGAGGCACATATATGCTGGTTTGTTGTATTCCAGCGACTTTTCTTTTATTTGTCTTATTACAAAAACTGTATCCGTGCATGATCTTCCTGTCCGGAATCCATGCTGTTCGTCTTGCAGAGTTATTCGTTCGTTTATTTTTGTCGCTATTATTCTTGTTGTCACTTTGAGTGTTGTATTTAACGATAATTATTGGGGTCTTTCTTATCTCTTTTCTTGAAGAACATCAGCATGATGGCTCTCCTCCATTCATCTGGTATTCTGTTCGTGGTGATTATTTTTTGAATAAGGAGTTGCAGTTGTGGTACAAGGTAATCACCTCGATATTTTAAGAGTTCATTTGGTATTTGATCTCCTGGTGACTTTCTATTTTTTATTTAATTATTCCTTGTTTCACAACTTCTTGGGAGATTTCGGTCTTTTCATCAGTTATTATATTTGGCGTTTCTGGTAAAGATTCTTCGTTTTCTTTTTTAAACATTTCCGTCAGGAAGGGCACCCATATATCCTCTTTTATGAGTTCTATTTCAACTAGCTCTTTCATTTCGCTTCTTTGTTGTCTTATGAAGCGCCATAGTTGTAAGAACCCCTAGGAAAAAATCCTCCGGACGCTAATGAACATAAGCGGGAAATGTGGTAAGCATTTGGGGTACAGAAATATCAAATGGACCGACATCAGGTGTCGCATCTGTATAATCTGTGCCTGTGTAGTCATTATTTTTGCTAGAGCTGTTTCGTGCTTGTTTTTAACGATGGCAAGCTTCAGTGAGCAACGTGCACCTGTGAAATTTTGCTTTATAATTGGTAAAAATACTGCGGAAACTGTTTTAATGTTGAAAATAGCTTACAAAGATGATGCTATGGGGTTAACTGAGGTGTACTAGTGGTTTGCCCGATTTAAAAATGGCGACATGTCGATTACTGACAAACCTCGCTCTGGACGTCCATCAACTGCCCAAATCGACGAAAATGTTGAGAAAATGCAAGGGCTTGTGCTATTTGGACGTTTTAAGACAATTGCGAAACAGTGTTTAGCAAAAAAGACGCGATTTGTGGCAGTCAAGAGACTGGTTCTTCCACCACGATAATGCACCTGCGCACACAGCCATCTCTGTTCGACAGTTTCTGGCTAAAAATGGCATAGTTCCGCTGCCTCACGCACCTTATTCACCTGACCTGGCTCCGTGCGACATTTTCTTATTTCCACGGATGAAAAGGGGCATGAAAGGTCGTCGCTTTGACGACATTGTAGAGGTCACGAAAAAAACGAGTTAGTAGCTGTCAGACATTTCTAAGGGAGACTTCAAAAAATGTTTCGAGCAGTGGAAACACCGGTGGAACAAGTGTGCTAGTTGTAGTGGACAATATTTTGAAGAAGATAGGGTTACTTTGTGAAAAAGTTAAAAATAAATAGATTTTAACATAATTACGTTTTTTTGGGTGCCCCCCTCGTATATTATATATTATTCATTATAATATATATTATATATTATTATAAATACAAACCATTATGTGTGGACGTAATATTACTCATAAACAAATACATTTTGGGAAAATCTATTTATGACATGTTATACATGACATTTGAGGGCATTATTTATAAAATATTGGTAATTATACAGGGTATTTTTCTGCAACCTTAATAGAACTTCCAACTGATTCGCCTCATTGGTGACACTTGGATTATTTATACATTTTTTACTATATTTCACTGCCCCACTTGATTCAAAACGTTCTCGTAGTATGGAAAATGTTTCCGGCCTTGGATGTCGTATAGGGTACCGTTGCTTATAAATGCGAGAAGCTAGGAAACTATTTCTTTGGACTTCGCCCAAAACGAACACCATATTCACCATTTCTTCTTTAGAAAAATTCATTTTCAAACACGTTCTTATCATAATGCTGACAAAGCTAATTTTGACAGTTTGTAACTAATCAACAATTTATTTGTTTCCAAGGATGATGCGATACTTTAGGGAATTAAGCCGTTCCATAGAAGATGTGCTAATAACCGAATAAATAGCCGTAAAAACTCCTATGTGTCTAGTATCAAAAAAAAGCTTATAAAAAATTGAATCCAAACTTGCACAAATTTATAGGGTGATGCATTTGAAATTTTTGAGAAAAACTACAATTTGCGTTATTGACCAAAAATTAAAATTCGAAAAAGTAACAAATAAGATAAAAGCTGAGGTGTGTAAGTTTTTTTTTTGATACAAAATTCGGCACTCCAAATTTCAAAATAGCGGACTGAGGGGTTGCCGAAGCGGGGGGTTTTTCTAGACAAAACACCTTATATATCAGCAGCTAATTGCCAACACCCCATAGTATGTATCAATCTTCTTCTTTTCAATTGGTTTATCCAAATATGCAATAAAATTTGGGACATTCTATTTGAAAAATCACATAGATAGATAGATTTTCCAAAATGTATTTGTTTGTGAGTAATATTCCGTCCACACATGGACATATACTTTGAAGTTGAGTCATTAATTTTCAGATAATGATTGTAGAAGGAAGATAAACCAAAATATGTGTGTAAAAATAAAAAAAAATTTTTTACCTTGTTTTATAAAGTATCCTCCCGACAAGTATTTCAGTGCGGACCTGTATTTGATCGTGAGGTCCCCTGTGAGGTCTTAAGTCACCTGATTCACGATCCCGTTGTACTACATTAACAAAGGCACGAGGGGTTGGTTGCACTCGATTGGGAAACCGATCCGCATAAACATGTGCCATTTTTTATTTCGTTTGAGCCACGCAACAGATACCACTATCCACTGACACTGACTGTATACAAATGAATGAAATACATAATTGTAAAAACATCGTTCCAAATTCTTTCGCTTTTTTGTTTCCGATGCGATGAACCGATACGGCGGATTATATCCGTTGTCGCCAAACACGAGCACATTATATTATTATTGAGACAGGGCGGTACTCAAACTTCCAAAGGGCTATAACTTTGTTACTTTAATTTTACCAGAAAAATGGTAAAGGAAAAAACATTTCTTTTGATCAGATCTACTCACTGTTAAAATAAATGACTCAACTTCGAAGTCACCCTGTACATATAGGGTGGCGCATCGAAAACGAAACAGACGCATTTACTGGCAGCTCAGTTTTTTTTAAAAACGCTCAGATCCGTCAATTTTGTTTTCGAGGGGGACACACGTTTGGCAAAAAATCACGTTAGCACGTGCAGCCCCCTAAGCGGGGGTGACACCACCCCCAGAATCTTAAATGGAAAGGGGGGTCCCTTTATAATGATATAAAATGAATGTACTTCAGTTTAGTAGTTTTGAAGATTTATTGATTTAAAGCTTAAATAAAACTAATACATCATCATTAGTGGAGATCAATACATTTGGCAGCAAAGTAATTTAAAAATGAAGAATGGACTGACCCGTTAGGCAAGTAAATGTTGAAAATGGCCACCATGACTCTCCATGCAAAAATAAAGATTTTGCTCAAAACGTTGCCGCACATTTTGCAATATTTGAGGAGTAATTTGAAGGCACTCATTCACAATTCTTTGTCGCAGGTCTTCTAATGATGTTGGCTGAGTAGCATAGATTTTGATTTTTAAATGACCTCACATAATGAAACCCAAAGGTGATAAATCTGGCGATCCTGGGGGCCATTCAATGGCACCTCTTCTACCAATCCATCGATATGGAAACGTCTGATCTAAATATTGTCGAACACGTAATGCGTAATGTGGTGGGGCAGCATGCTGTTGGAACATCAACCTATTCGCAATGTACCGCCGATCATTCTGATTTTCAATTATGACTGGTAGTGCAGGATCTATGGCGTCTTCCAGTAATTCCAAATACATTTCACCGGTCAAATTTCCAGGTAAGAAAAAAGGACCAACTAAATGATCGCCAAAAATACCAGCCCAAACATATAATTTTTGTGGCTGCTGTGTATGAACCTCATGATAAATTCTGGTATTAGAATCGGACCAATATCGGCTGTTATGACAATTTACTACGCCATTTAAGAAAAAGGAACATTCGTCGGAAAAGCAAGTGTTGAATAGAAAATATTCATCGTTTATAATTAGCTCACTCATATCTTCACAAAATTGTAATCGCCGATCAAAATCGTCTTCATTAAGTTCTTGTACCAGGTGAATTTTATACGGATGAAATCTATGGGCCTTCAGAATCCCTTGGACAGTACGTTGACTAACACCACACACAGTCTCCAATTTGAGGGTACTTAACGTAGGATCTACATAAACTTGCCCTAAAACCCCCACTTCTATTGCTTCGTTCCTTATGGGATTTTCAATCTTGCGTTCTTTATTGGCGACTGACCCAGTTTCCCCATATTTAGCTATAAGTTCTAGAACATATTTTCGATGCACGTTACTGTTCTCATGTCGCTCATTAAATATTTCTGCTGTTCTATTAGCGCACTGATTATTTCCGAAAAATATTTCGATAATTTCAACTCTTTCTGCTGTGGAATATACCATGGTTAATTTATGTAATAAAGCGTTACAAGTTATTTTAGCAACAAAGTTTGGTCAAATCAATGGCAAACTATGTACTAAATTCCTATTTAAAATAAGTACGAGATATTTCCTTATCTTTCTTCAAGAAATAACTTTTTTGGCACAAAAAACGCTCCAATAGCGATTTTCAACAACAAAATGATAAGCAAACCATGGGCGTAGTGAAGAAAAGCATTTACTTACTAAGTAAATTCTTTTAGTCAAATTTCTTCTGAAATTAGTACAAACTAATCTGATTTATTAAAGTCTACTTTAAGCTTTAAATCAATATATCTTCAAAACTACTGAACTGATACATTAATTTTATATCATTATAAAGGGAATTGAAAGACCTTTAAAATAAGGTATCGCTCGACCCCCTTTCCATTTAAGATATTAGGGTTCGTGTCACCCCCGCTCACTGGGCTGCACGTGTTAATGTGATTTTTTGCCAAACTTGTGTCCCCTCGAAAACAAAATCGACGGGTCTGAGCGTTTTTCCAAAAGAAAAAAACTGAGCTGCCAGTTAATGCGACTGTTTCGTTTTCGATGCGCCACCCTGTATATGTAGACAAGTATGGCAGGTCGATACGCAGTCTTAGAGAGGTGACAGGGCAGACAATTTAGAATCTTTTAAGCCAAAAATACCTCAGTTCAAAGTCTTACGGTTTTCGAGTTAATCGAGATTCTCGATTTTTATTGAAAAAAAAATCTCTTGTTCTTGTTATCACTGAAAGAACATCAGGCTATGTGAACTAGTTTTTAAATACCTGACAGTGTGTTTTTTCTCCGAAAGTAGACAAAAAAAGCAAATTGACTGTAAACAAATAATAAATACATGTTTTCCTATTTTTGTGATATTGGTAAAGCCGGTTTTCCACCAAACCAACAAAACATCAACAAAACAGCAACTCAAGTTGGAGTTGCCGAATTTGGAAACATTCCGGCAACATTGTGTTGCTGGCGACTGTTTCTGGCAATTGTTGAAAGTCCCGTCTCGGAGCGGAAAGATCAAAAGGTTTTCTTGTTGGGTTGCAGGTTTTAGCAACACAATTCGTTTAGTGCAAACATACAAGAGACTCGTATTCCGGTATTTTTGTTGTTTTAATTTTTTAATAAGTCACGCGATTTTACTCTTCGTGCATTTACAATGAACAAGAAAACGTGGACAATAGAAGAAGTGACTAATTTAATTGAGGTATATCGAGAACGGCCTAACTTATGGAATCCAAAAAATGTTGATTATAAAAACAGATATAAAAAATACGATTCACTAAAGGAAATAGCGGAAATATTTGGAACAACCAAGGATGAAATTGAACGAAAATTAAAAAACATAAATACACAGTACCAAAGAGAAAGAAGAAATTATAAGAAGTGCCAAAAGTCGGGTGCTGGAAATGAATTTAAAGCTAAATGGTTTGGATATACAGCAATGGCATTCTTGCAAGACAGAAATAAGCCAAAAAAAGGGCCACCAAGCGGGGATTGAATATGACGTAAGTTAATCACAAATCTTTTAAATTTAAAAAATAGTGCGGAGGTATATTTTATGGAATACATACTTTGTTTACAATGATATTATTTATTATATAAGTATATCAACTATTAAAGAAAATGTAAACTACTTCCTAAAGCTAACTACAGTACACCTGTATTTTAATACATAACTAATAAAAAGATTTTAATTTTTTCTCGTACATAACACAAGAATATTAAATTTCAAATTCAACTAAAACAAGGAAATTCATAAAAGGCTTTTGTAATTTATGATTGAAAAGAGAAGCCCTTAAGTGAAAGTTAAATTAATTATATTTTGATTGCCAAGGTACTTGTCCAATTTCCGACACAAAGTATTCACTAAATTCGTCTCGAATTTCTTTAGCTATATATGAGGATTTTCTTGCCACTTTTTTTATAGGCGAAAATGATTGAAGCACTTCCGAATCTTTTCTCCAGGCCCCTTCAGTTAGTGTCCCAAGTTCTAAATCTTCTGCATCAAATGATCCTGGTGGAGTACAGAGATCTTTTGCTTGTGCATTTCTTCTTAAAAAATTGTGCAAAGTAACGCAAGCCATTGTAATTTTTTCAACTTTCTCTGGTTCTAAAAGAATAGGTTTTAGAAGACATCTAAAAACTGATGCTAAAATGCCAAATGCGTGTTCTACAACTCGCCTTGCCCTACTAAGACGGTAATTAAATATCCGCTGCCTTGACCCACGATCCTGATTCCCCGCAAAAGGCTTAAGTATGTTTTCAGACAGAGGAAATGCATCGTCTGCCACCAAAACGTATGGAACAGGTTTTTGTCGGCCAGGTAATATAGTTGGTTGTGGGAAATTAAGCATTGATTTATCTAGTGCTTTTGCAAATCCACTATTTTTAAAAACTCCACCATCTGAGATGCGACCTTGACAGCCTATATAAACATATATAAAATTGTAATTGGCATCGACTATAGCGAACAAAACAATACTGAAAGTTCCCTTATAGTTTATATATTCACTTCCGCTGAACTTCGGGGATTGAATTATTATATGTTTGCCATCCATACTGCCAAGACACATCAGAAAATTCCATAAATTATTGTAGTAATTAGCAATTTTTTTCCATCCATTGGGAACAGTTGGAACCAGAAAGGAAAAATACATTTATTTAAATATATCAGAATGCTTAATAGTGATATTTTGATATTTATTGATACTATTTATTTTAGGATAGTGATTCAACAGACGGTAGCGATAATGAAAGCCTTTTAGAAGACAGAGTAGTGCAATCACAAGCCGAAACCCAGGAAAACATAGAAGATTTTGAAGTTGTCCGCCTTGAGGACCGGCAATCCGTACAGGCAGGTAACCAAGTACCTCACCAAGAACAGTTGAACGATATGCCAAGTACGCCAAAAAGAAATACATCGGAAGGAGAGCAGTTCCTTGTACCTCCAAAATCGAGTCGCAAAAAAAAGGGTAAACCTACTTCAACAACTGAAAACGAGAATATTACTCAAGAGGCTTTCCAAATGATGAAGGCTGCATTTCATAGGTCAAACGGCGGTACACAAGTGCGGGACGAGTATAACATTTATGGAGAATTAGTAGGGCACCAAATACGTTCTCTGTCGACCAAATTTGCAAAAGTTACCGCTCAAAAATTAATTAACGACATATTATTCAACGCCAAACTAGGAAAATATGACTATCCTTCATACCCACAACGTAATCACAAACAGGATCACGAACTCCTTTTGCTTCCAATTCAGGATCACAAACTCATTTTGCTTCCAATTCCGAAGCATCATCATCTGCAATGGACGCTACATTGGGAGCCACTAATATTATTAGTAGTGATGCTGACGTTTTGCACTGGGCCATAAATTCGTTCGGAGTACCAGAAGTACAAGAAGCAAACAATAATTAATGTTCAGTATTTTCTTTAGGTGAAAGAGTGTTTTTTAAGAAAATGTTCAGTATTAAGTTCAGTATTAAATAACTTTGCATTTGTGTTTACTGTTTTTAAAAAATATAATTAAAAATACCTTATGTGTCTGCTAGAAATTTTACTCACCTGTATGAAATGACATAGTTCTTCGAATAGAACACTGCATACTTCCGGCACAATTCTTGAAATTGTGGTAGTGGATACTTTGAATAAATACATTAAGCTTTGAAAACTATCCCCTGTTGCCAAAAATCGTAATGTAATTGCCAAGCGATCTGTTACGGAAATAGCATCTCTATAGTTGGTGTTTTGCTTAAAAATTTTCGGACCCACTAGTTGTATTAAATACTCAAAGTCAGCACTTGATATTCTTACGAAGTTTTTAAATGAAGACCTCAGTTCACCATTTATTCCCAAATCATCTTTTCGTAGGTTATTAATCATTTCGTGTATGCCATACTTATTCCGTTCCTTTAAAAATGGCCTTACCCAATATCTTGGTTTTCTTTTTTTTTGTTTTTCTTTAATTGATTGAATAACGAAAAACCCACATGCAATCACAAATAAATCATCGCTCTTAGTCGACATTTTCAAACTGTTTCCTGTCTCTTTAGTAGAAACAGATGAAAACAAACCGAAAACAAAAATATCTATTGATGTTGCTTTGGTGGACACATAGTTGAATTTTTGTTTCCAAAGACAGCAACTAGTTTTTGTTGCTCTTTTTGGAAACAAAACCCAGTTGCTTTGGTGGAAAACCGGCTTAAGGAGGAACGTGTTTGCGTGCATGATAAAACAAACACACATTTTTGCTTTATTCCTTTCCAAACAAGTCGATAGTAATTCATGAATTTCAGTTTAAAAACCCTGAATTAATTAGTTTGTAAAATAGCCGCTTTTACTATCGAAGTCTACGCAGATATCGATAACATATATGGCAGAGCGAATGGTAATGGACTAGAAGCACGACGGTTGTTCCGAGAGCGATTTCCTGGGAGAATATTGCCTAATGTCAGAGTGTTTTATAATACTTACCGACGTCTTTACGAGACTGAAAGTGTAACACGTAATGAACCTGGTCGATATCCTCCTGAAACCGAAGATCTAATCCTCCAAGCGTTTGAAGATAATCCCACTACAAGTACTAGGAAAGTTGCTGCTGATCTTGGTTTGTCGCCATGGAAGGTTTGGAGTATCATGCACCGTGAAAGAAAATGTCATTTTCATGGTATCGGCGTACAAGGACTTACAGGTGGTGATCCTCTTACATAGTGACATTGAGAATGAACGGTTCCTGGAAAGCATTCTATGGACAGGCGAATCCAATTTTCCAAATGAGGGCATTACAAATTTTCACAATTTGTATCAACGGGCTGATAGGCAGGAAAATCCACACTGAAAAAACTGATGTCTTTCCAGTACAAATTTTCCGTTAATGCATGGGCCGCCGTAATGGGACAAAGATTAATCAGTCCTCACCTTTTGCATAAATCATTAAACGGTCACAGTTATCTACACTTTTTGCAAAATGATCTTCCCGACTTACTTGTAGGACTAGAAATTCCAGATGACATGCAAATTGTTTTCCAGCACGACGGATATCCGGCTCATTTCCGATTAGACGTAAGACAATATTTGGACGATAATTTTCCAAATAGCTGGATAGGCAGAGGTGGACCAATTCCATGACCCGCTAGATCCCAGGACTTGACACCATTCGATTTCTATGTCTGGAGGGGGCCAAACAGTTAGTTCACACTGAATAAATCGTATCAAGAGACCAGTTAATAAGAAAAATTCGATAAGCTTTTTATTTAATGTAGCAAGACAGGTTATTGAATACAACAACTACCGAAGTAACACGTAGAGCTCGAGCATGTATTAGAAACAATGGATCTCACTTTGAACACAAGTAAAGCATGTTTCAATAGTTTATTTTGTTTCGTTTACTAATTTATGATTTAAATTTGAAAATCCGAATATCTCGAAAACCGTGAGACTTTATGCTGAGGTATGTTTGGCTTAAAATACTCTAAATGGTCTACCCTATCCCCTCCCCAAGACCTTGTATCGACCTCCAAACACCCTGTACATATATATTAACAAGTGATGTCAATATAAAACTTGTTAATTAATTAATCCTCACACATTTATATTACTGTAAAGCAGTTTATTATCCTTTTCTCACTGAGGTAATGAAACCGTTACACGAAATTTTGTTTCAATGAGATTAGCAGTCCCAAACAGATCACTGTATATTATGTAAGAGAAAATGCTTTAAAACTCAAGGTTCTGAAGTATAAATCTGCGAGATATCTTTTTTGACAGAGAATCTTCGCTTCAACAGCTTTTCCTTCATAATGACTATCGCTACCAGCCCACACTCCTTCAAAATTTAAAATTAATGATTCTGTTACATAGCACCTAGTATACTAAATAAATACTCAAAGTTCTTCGAACTAACATAAAAAGAGAATTCACAACAATCCTGGTACAGTTACAATTAACTTAATCTACAAATGGTCAAGTAGTTAGTTATTGTCGTTTTAAGTCGTGTGGATATTATAGTTCTCGGTTAAATGTTCTCATATGTATATGATTTTTTCTACTGAGATACAATGTTGCACTTTGTGAATAATTTCTCATACTTGTATAATCTATTAACCCTCCAATAAATAATACTATTGAAATTATTATTAATAGTAGTGACGCGTTAACGATCATAAAATCTCTAAGATATTTATCTGAAAGTAGAAAATTTTTCAATACAATGCTTATGTGTGGGAGGGAAGAAGGAATTCATTTGCATCTAATGTTAAAAAGCAATTAACGAGATTCTGGTGAACATTCCAGCAACCCTTTTAAATGTCGGGCACAAGCAGGGCAAACGAAGTCCATGAATTAATGAGGTATCCAGAAATGAAAACGCATGTATTAAATGGCTGGCACCTTTTTGCGGTGCACTGTAGTTACATTACGTTACAGTGGCGTAGCATACTCTTAATTAGATATTACAATAATTGTGTACGATACGAAGAGAGAAATGATAATAATAGAATAGAATATAATGATAAACGTGAAAACCACAAACCCATCTTAGAAGGTTCCGAAGTACCACCCTGTACCATTTCATTTTTACTACAAAGGTAGTACGTAAACAATTCGATATGGGCAAAAATGTCAGGATAATATTAAAGCCATTTACTTGGTGACGGAACGGCAACGAGTTATCCTCCTTTGTCAAGCGATAAGGGCGGTAGGATCGGATTGTCGGTGCCAATATCTATTTTTAGAAAAATGACTTGATTACCTCCCATTTTTAACCGATTCATAACATACACTACCTTAGGATTACATGAGTTATCCGCAGTGGTACCAATTCATCATTATTTATTTATGATTTGTCATATACTGGTCCGCAGACCCTAAGAGCGGGGGCACACAGCCCCCTGGGACACACAGTCCCTCAAGGACACACAGTCCTACACTTTTTATTTTTTTAATTTTTAAGCACACAGAAGCCTATGTGATCAACGTAGTTTTAAGCACACAGCAACCTATGTTCATACCCATGCGTATAGACAGATATGCTGAGTTTGATTGTTACGAAAAGCTGTCCAGGATCCAGGATATCACGTTGGCCAACGGCCGTTGTGTCAATATCCAAAGGTTCCGACATTACCTCTTAATCAGAGATAACCGAGCAAGCTGACAATCTTTAGAATAACAATCCCCACATCCTGCCATCAGATACATTCAGACGCTAGCGATTACCAAGAGAGGATGGTTAAGCGGTCATTCAGACCTAGGACAACCCCCAGAGACTGGAAGCGTCACACCTGTATGAGCGAGTTAATTTAATTAATAGAAATATGGATATTTGATCCAAGCATCTTTATAAATATGGATATATGATGAAAGCACCTTCATAAATAGGAATATATTATGCTCAAAGGACAAAGCCTCTTTATAAATCGGGCTATACGATCAAAACTTCTTTATAAATATGGCTTACTACATTCATGATCATGAATATAAAAAGAATAAAGGAAATACTCAGTGATTGCTCACCTTTCAGAGAACCAAAACACTACACCCAGTAGCATATCAACACTGTAATTCTGCCGTGCTTAGCGATAACACCGCATCTACAAAAAATAAAGCATGGAGGAAAACATGTTTTTTCTTTTTTTCAGAGCCGTAAGAGAGTTCAAATACTTTCGCTGCCTTCTATTGTCATAACCCAGTATATTCAATTGAGAAAACATATTTTCACAAAAATGTAGAAAAAAAATGACTGGTTTTATTTTCAAGCCAGAAACTGCATTTCTCTTAAGCAAGAAGTATAATGAAAGTCACATGTTGCTTGAGATTATTGCGGTACTGCGTTTTTGCTAAGTGTTTCTGCTAATTACTTTCCAATAATTTGTGACAGATAGAATTATACTCTCGATATATTTAAAAACAGACTTTTTGTTTTGATTCTCTGACAAACTAAAAACAAAAATACAAATATTCATAATGATATGCGCTAAATACCAAAGAACAACACTAATTGGAATCAGCTCTAGCAGGTATATTTCGCCAAAAATCTTTTCTGTTTTCAGGCATTATTGTATTCAACACTTTTAAAATGTTTTCCTTTTTTTCTGAATTAAAACCGCGAGGCTTATGTAACGGCTCCGGCAATTTCATACCATTGGGCTTGGTTGCTTTAAACTGTAGAAAATCTAAACAATTATTCGGCTCCAATTCCGAATGTGAGGTTTTGAAAAGAAGATAATATTGCCCTCTGCGAGCGGTAATCTGAACAATGTCTTTGAGATAAATTCGATTCATTTGTTTCTTTAATTTTTGTTGTGAAACGAAAGATTTGAAAGAATAGAAATCTGAAAAAGACATGTTTTTGATTTCTACTGTTCCCTTATTTGTTTGGGATACAGCATTAACAAAATCTGGAAAATCATACGCTTTTCCTTGTTTCTTTAAGGACAGCTCCTCTTGATGATAAAAATGGTCTGCTGACATATATGTATGCCCTGGTTCAAAATAATTAATGACAATTTCTTCAGCACTTATTTCACTTGAATTTATAATGAAAACAAGGAAACTTAATAAGCACCAATTTTTGTTTTAGCTTGAGCAGTTATCAAGCCTAACAGTGTTTTTTTCTAAGTCTCCTTGTTTTTTAAAAAATGCATAAAATGCACTTGTAACATCATCTTGGTCTCTTCCGCTTATACCTTCATGCCACAGTACTGCAAAAGGTTTTGCCAGACTCTTTTTCCCCAGTGGAACGAAGCTCTCATTATAAACTGAAAGCCTTTGGATAAATAAGACCCTTTTAAATGTCTCTAATCTTGGCAACATTATCACTTTCTTTAAGTTAGCAGAAAAATAGGAGTTACTTTTTTCATTATCATGCGCTTGTTGTCGGTACTTTTCTCGTGACTCTTTAGCCATATCAATGTGATATTTCCAAATCGTGCAGGTTTCACATCCAGGTTGAAGACTATCTTCATTATGCTCATAAAGCTTCATACTCACACAATTTCACATTCTTCATTGCCAAGTCTAGCAAAAGATATATTTTTCTTTTCAACCTGACATCTATATATATTATACGACACCTTAATATTAGGAAATGTTTCTAAAAAATCAGCATGCATGCTTCTGACAGTTATATCGCTGGGAAGATATCGAACATTTGGTGCATGTGCACGTCTGTAATGTGAACTAACTGGATTATAAGACTCAATATGTGCATCTAACTCATTTTTTGAATAAAGTTTGCTGAACGACTTTTCCCTCGTTGGTCTTCTAACGGTACTATGATTCCTTTTGGCGTTTTTGATAGAACTTCATAAATGAATCGATCATTCGTTGGGTTGTATCCGAGAATGGTCAAATAAAAGTGTTTACACACATGTTTTCTTACCCCAGGCTGTCTTTGAAGGTGTATTTGAAAACATTATGTCTAACATGTGATTCAGCATTATTTTCTGTTGTTCGACGCTTAATTTCCAAACGTTCGCAAGAGCTTAAAACAAATGATCTTCTTTCTGCATGAGATAGTTCCCAAAACTGGTTATGGATTTCACGTCTGTGATCCTCAGAAAAAAGTACTGAACATCTAATTTTACATTTTTCTTTATTACACGAAGGACCGACAGCGCTTTTATTAATTCGGCTTTTTTCTTTTTCCTACTTAACAAACTCTCGGTGATTTTTTTCTTTTGCGTTTAGTTCCAGCTTTTGTAAGATTAGCATCCTTAGCAATCTAAAAATCATAAAAATTGAGTTTTTATGTCAAATAGAATGGTTTGTGTAGGTAACTCAGAAATACCAGCTGGAGCTTGGTATGTAGCACCCATGGCTAGATCCAAAATTAGTTTCGTTCTTTTGGACATAATAAAACAACCCTCAACAAAACACTGCAATCCGCACGGACCAAAACAAACAACTGACCACGTTTTTAATGCATCATCATAATAATTAATAACAGTCAAGACACGACTTGTACTTGGGAGGAACGCGGCAATTCACATGTACTTAGCAAAAACGCAGAATCTGACCGGAAGATGTTGCATTTATGCTAAATAATGTTAGATACGGCAGTTTTAATGAGCATGCAACCAAATTTTTGTTAGTTACTGCAAAATAGTTATGTTGTTTTATGGTTAAGGTGCTTCAAACGGCATTTTTGCTAAGTTCTATATATAGAAAACATGAATTCAAGCAAGAATATGTAAAAAACTCATTTTTCAATTTTTTTGTATATACGGCGTTTCTGCTAAGCACGGCAGAATTAGGTCCACAATACGCACTACTTGGTCGGAGAAGCGATGACTTCCACGCACTATTTGAACTGTGATGCGAGCCATGCCTGCGTTTTTAAGAAGGTTTGTCCTGGGAACAAGTACCCAGAGAAGGAATGGAATGTATAACGTAAACAGGCTTAAGGGCGTGCGGAGTGGCACTAGCCAGACTTGTGAACCCTCTGGAAAGATTTCGTGTGCTACAGGGTTGAACTCGCATGCAAAAATGTGGTTGAGATATTTCGTAAGCTTACAACTGTATCTAAGAATGTAATTAACTAGATTGACTCAGCACTGTACTAAAAACATTTTCTCTCCTAGGTTTCCTGCTTATTATCAAAAATATCATATAGTCTAATCATATTAGACGAAAATACCCCTGGTTTGCGAAATAATTGTAAAGTCTGGTTTTATTGCTGCAAGCTATTCAAGGGGTATTTAAAACATGGACGCATAAGATGGGTACACCAATTTGTGTGGGAAAAATTTTTATTCGACAACAAAAAATATGAAAACGTCTTTTTTGGAATTCAATCGAAAATGTTGGCAGGTACGGCAAAACTCTTCATATAAGATTTTTAGGTATTTATGAGACCTACAAAATGAGACCACAGGTAAAAAGATCCGACTAATAGCAAAGAAGTTATGGTCGACAACCGAGGCAAGCTGCAGGTTTTAGCACTTGTTGGTAATGCAACGATGGTTTCTCGCAGATACTTGAAATTCTTTAAATTCGTAGGATTCGTACTTCTAAATAACCACAACAAAATTGAAGTAGATTGGTCAAATAGTTTTTGAGAATTTCTAATTGTTTATCCCAAAACACCTGTTTTCCGGCCATCACTACTAGTTTATTGAGCGAGACACAGAGTTAGTTCAAAAGGCGTTTCATAGCTAAATACACTAGTTTACCTTGCTGATATGAATCGTAAACCATTCCGGAAGATAATTTTTTTTTATGCAAAAAAGGATGGGTTACGTTTTTTCTTCTAAACAAATTCAAACATTTTGTATCTGTGAGTAATTCGCAACAAAGGATGAGAGACACATCCACTTTGTTTCAAAATGTGTATAGTAACGTATGTTTTTCGGAAATCATAGCGCATTTGTTCAGTTACTCACAAATACGAAATGTTTCAATTTGTTTAGAAGAAAAAAGTATCCTTTGTTTTTCGCATAAAAATAACATTTATCTTTCGGAAAGGTTCATTAATATCAGCAAGGTAAACGCGTGAATTTTGCTATTAAATGCTTTTTGAACGAAGCCTGTATATTGCTCAATAAACTAGTAGTGATGGCCGGAGAACAAGTGTTTTGGGATAAACAATTAGAAATTCTCAAAAACTACTCAACCAATATACTCCAATTTTGTTGTTGTTATTTAGAAGTATGAATCCTACAGATTTGAAGAATTTCAAGTAGTTGCGTGAAATTATCGTCGCATTACCAACAAGTGCCAAAACCTGCATATTTCCTCGTTTTTCAACCATAACATTTTTGCTATTAGTCGGATCTTTTTACGTGTGGTCTCATCTTGTAGGCATCATAAATACCTAAAAATCTTATATAAGAAGGTTTTCCGTTCCTGTTAAAACTTTCGGTTGAATCCCTAAAAACACGTTTTCTCATTCTTTGTTGTCAAATAAAAAGTTTTAACTACAAAAATTGTGTACCCATTTTATGCGTCCAATTTTTTAATATCCCTTTCATCAACTTGCACCAATAAAACCAGGCTTTACAATTATTTCGGGGAAAGTTGCTAATATGATTAGACTAATACATTAGGCAACTGTAGCACGTACTTCTTTTCATTGGTTTTCAGCGTTCAGCAAAAAAGAAGACTGGCATTATGTAGTAATATAATGCCAGTTTTCTTTTAAATTATAATGCTTACAAACATATCGGAACCAGACATGTTTTCGCTTAGGTGCACAGAACTTGAGGCAATGAAACATGCCATTTCATCTTTAAGCAGCGTATAATTAAAGCAAATGGTATAAGCAAATATCAAGCCTCAATATACCAATAACGCAGGTGAATTAGGCACAAAATAATCAAAAAATAAATAACAGAAGGCGCATAAATAAATTGTTATATCCAGTGTTTAAAATTTTTCAACATTAAAATTCTGATTATCACACCTTGCATAGGGGAAAAAGTGGCAATCGAATATGCAAACTATTTTGAAACTGCTCCTCAAACAAAGGCATGGAAAAGTAAAAACAAATTTTGGAAAATTCGTTTCTTGTTTTCACCTATTCCGGAAATACTCTGAATTGCGAAGCCTTCTAAGTGAAATTTTCTTAGTTACCTGAACGTACAACTTTTTGTCCTTTTGACCGACTTCGTATCTTTTACCGGTTCCAGATCGCGGTGGTGAGAATCTAAATTGAAATTAGCTGGCAGCACCAAGAAGAAGATACTATATCAGAAAAAAAAGGAAATTTAATGTGTTCTAAACATTAGCCAGTAATCAACTTATCAATTGTTAAGCTATGTTCAAAAATTAATTGTGACATTCAAAATTCTCGTGATCACAAATCATTTCGTTCTTCTATGTCAGTGGTCTCCAATCTTTTCAGTGTGTTGAGCTACTTTGATAATTTTGGAATAAACCGTGAACTACCTAGTCGTGAGTAATGTAAGCCAACTTAAATGAAATTATACACAGTTGTATGCGACATACATGTGTTTATTTTACTAATACTAAAACAATAAAATTATCTAATAACTATACGTAATACCACATAACTACATCCATTCCTACCAATCGTAGGTGTTTGAAAAATAAAGAAAAATTTTCGTCAGCTACAATGGCATGTCACATACGATTTAATAACGATAACTAAAAATAAAAAAAGCATCGCACTATTTTAAACAAAAACATGTCCAGATAAAAAATGCGTGTTCACAGAGAAGCCTGAAATGAAACTCAGACTCACTGACAATTTTTTTAATGTTTGGAGTATAATTTGATACTGCCATTCGGATACAATTATCCAAATGTTCATCTGTAAGTCGATTACGGTATTTGTTTTTAATAAACTTCATATTTGAAAAAGAAGATTCACACAAATAGGTTGAACTATATAACGCTTTCACTTTCAAGGCAACACGACATAAATCTGAATATTTATCTTTTCTTACTGAAGGAATACATTTTGTATTTGAGACTAATGATTTTAAAGCTAAATCGTTTTGGGACGCAATCACCTCCATTTCTGTCGCAGCGATGTCTTCGCTAAAATTCTGCGTAACAGAAGTTGCAAACTGATGGATATTAATTTCCATGAAGGGTGAAACAACAAATTGCGCCACTATAGCAATTTTGTTGCAATCCTTGAAACGATTTTTGAAGTTATCCTGCAAGTTAGAGACTATTTGTAGATGATATTTATAATGTGATATGCTTCTAATGGACTTTAAGATATCTTTTGGAATTGTTTGTGATTTATGTCGGCAAGGTAAACTCATGTATTTTGTTATAAAATGTCCTTTGAACGAACCCTATATATTGCTCAGTAAACTAGTAGTGATGGCCGAAAGACAGGTGTTTTGGGATAAACAATTAGAAATTCTCAAAGACTAGTTGACTAATCAACTCCAATTTTGTTGTGGTTACTTAGAAGTATGAAGCCTGCATTTTGCCTTAGTCGGATCTGTTTACGTGTGATCTCATACTGTAGGTCTCATAAATACCTAAGAATCTTATTCGAAGAGTTTTTTGGTTCCTGCCAACACTTTCGTTTGAATCTCAAAAAACACGTTTTCTCATTCTTTGTTGTCGAATAAAGAGTTTTCCCACAAAAATCGGTGTACCCATTTCAATTTCAATTTCAATTTCAATTTCAATTCTTTATTTGTGTTAAGTACACCAGCGTGTTTACACAAGTCAAAAGAAAAACAAAATTAATACAAAAAAGCAGTCTGACAAAAGACTGATGTTTAAATTACACAGAAAAACATCAACTTATGACATTATGATCCAATAAAAACAGATACAGTCCATAAAAGTTGTAAAAACAGGAGGACATATGTATATACGTACATAGATACACGCATATTCATTTAACCACAATATGTTTACTTCTACACACACACACGCACACATACATATATACACACATACACACATATACGTTAAAATGGTAAGACATATGAAATGTTGATATAAAAATTTACCAGATGACATAGTAGAAAGTTCAAGGAGCCTAGAGGATCCCAGGTGTAGGAACACTGTTGTATTTGCTAACAATCCGACAAGTCTGAAAAATTGTTGCTCAAATACTCGTTGATCGAGTAAAATGCTTTAGTAGTCAGATAAGCATTAACTTTATTTTTAAAAACTTTCGCATCCAGTTTCTTTATACGGTCTGGCAACAGGTTATAAAAAACTAGCCCATAATAGTTTGTGCCGTTCCTGGTGGTTTGGAGACGGCTATGAGGTACTAAGATTTTATCCATATTTCTGGTTCTATAACTGTGGACATCACTGTGGGTAGTATATTGGCTCAGGTTAGTCTTTATATACATCAGACATGTGAAGATGTAAAGAGAAGGTACTGTCATGATTTTCAATTCTATAAAAGCTTCCTTGCAAGGTTCCGTGTATTTGAGGCCAGCAATGTACCGCAAGCAACGTCGTTGTAATCTAAAAACTTTTGACGAACGGGCCGAGTGACCCCAGTTTAACAATGCGTATGAAATTCTTGATTGAAAGTAGGAATAATATGTTAGAAGAAGAACTGACTGAGAGACATTTTGTTTCAAGTTCCTTATCAAATATATATATTTTGCTAGTGCATTTAGAACATGGATTACGTGAGTTTCCCACGACAAGTGTTCATCAAGGTAGACTCCTAGTAACTTCACGGACTTTAGTGTATTAGTGTCGTGCTGCCTCAAGCTAAGAATAATCATCTGAGACTTGGTTTCATTGATGGTCAACTTATTAGCGGTTAACCAGTTTGCTAGTTTTCTTTTATGAGCTTCAGAGTCGAATATCAATGAGGCTAAAGAGGCATTGCTATTCATCAAGGTAGTGTCATCAGCGAATAGGATTAAGTTATTATTCACATTATATTTAGTCATTTCATTGACGTAAATTAAAAATAAAATAGGTCCCAATACCGAGCCTTGCGGTACCCCGTGAGCAGCGACTAACTGTGAGGATGATGAACCTTTAAAGAATACAAATTGGCGTCGATTACTCAAGTAAGATTTAATCATAGCAGTGGATGTTTCATGAAAGTTATAAAAAGGGAGCTTTTCCAACAGGATGTCGTGTTGAACACAATCAAATGCTTTGGACAAGTCCAACAAACATGCTGCGCCATATAGGTTGTTTTCAAAAGTCTCGTTCACAAACTGAATAAAACTGTTAATAGCTGATGTTGTGGAACAATTTTTCCTAAAACCAAACTGTGTTGAGCAACATAGATTATTAGCCTCAAAGTATTCATTAATTTGATCTTTCAACAATAATTCCAAAATTTTCGCAAAAATAGGTATTAAGGAAATGGGCCTGTAGTTGCATAACTCTTCAGTATCCCCTTGTTTGAAAATGGGTATAATTTTAGATAGTTTGAAAAAATCCGGAAAAGTATTACTTTCTATACACTGATTGAATAACTTGGTTAGAGGATATATGATGAGATTTTGCAAGGTTTTGACAATCCTGACAGTAAAGCCATATGGGTCAGTACTCTTTGAGTTTTTTAGTTTATTTATGGCAGTTCTCACATCATGATATGAAACTTCCCTGAATCGAAAGTGTGAACTATGAGTAGGATGATTCATATAATGCGATGGAGAAACATCGGATGGGGTAATTTTATTTAAAAGTTTTTGTGCGATATGGGTAAAAAAGTCGTTGAATTGATGTGCTGTGAGAGATGTTGAGGAGTCCTGGTTGTGCACGTTCGGTTTAACATTCTTTATGATATTCCAAGCAGCATGTTGTCTGTTGTTGGATTTATTAATGTAGTCATCATTGGCTTTAATCTTAGCTTTGGCAATTTCTTGTCTGTAACTGTATTTAAATTGTTTCAAGCAGTCCGTACTAACTAAAGTAACATCGTCTTTATGAAGCTCTGTTAGGAAAGTCAAAGTCTCTCTCATATTTCTTATATGATCATTGAACCAATACACATTACAGGAGCTTTTATTATCATTAACAAGTCGCGATTTTATAGGAAGATGTTGATTGACCGAAATTCTGACAATGGATATGAATTTTTCAATTTTATATTCGATTGTCGTACTTTTTTCATTAACAAATTCGAAAGATGTTGATTCCATATCATTGTAAAGTTTGAAAAGGCCGCTGTTTGTTATAGGTCTATAATAGTTTCCTACGTACTTTCGGTGCATGTGATAAATTAAAAGTATAGTCAAGCGCTAAATGATCTGAATAATGAGTATCAAAAACATTGACGCTAATTTCTGAGTCTACGTAGTTTATGAAGATGTTATCTAGACAACTTGAGTTTCTTGTATTTTGACTAACTATTAGCATGAAACCATAACAACTAAATAAGTTCACAAGCTCCTGAGCTTGGTGTTGTAACGTATTAAATCTAACATTAAAATCTCCTGTTATCACAATTTGCTTGCGGTAATCGAGTCCATCCAATAAACGACAAAGTTTCATAATAAAGTATTCAAAATTACCATCAGGAGATCGATACACTGAGATTAACTGAAGATCATTCACATTTACTCCGGCCGCCTCAAAGTGTAGTTCTTCTGACAGATTCAGAAGGTTATCTGATAGAGGTACGGCATTAACATGATTTGCTATATAAATGCGTCCATGTTTTAAATACCCCCTTGAACAGCTTGCATTAATGAAACCAGGCTTTACAATTATTTCGAGGAAATCTCCTAATATGATTAGACTAAACGGGAATATAAAGCAGACGCCACTTGTGAAGAATTTATTATTAACATTGGGGATGATAACAGCGATAGTGACAGTGGCAGTAATGTGGAAGATAGCGAGTCCTAACCGTCCTAAAGAAATGTAGCATGCGTTAACAAGCAGGATAATGAGTTACATCTTATATTTTGCAGTTTTAAGGTGAATATCCTATTAGATATATCCATGTTTCGGATATATTCAGGTAATTCTTTCAAACTGTCCGAACCTTTTTTGATCTTCTTATATTAAGCTGCGAACTTCTGTAAATGGTTTTTTGATTGATTGGTATTGATTATGTTTAGGGTATTCGCCACAGCACTACTTTGTATTGATGTATCTAATAATAATAATATACATGCAAAAGTATAAGTGATAAATATAGCGGATATAAGTGTTTCATTATCGACCTGAGCGCAAACAAAACTAATGCTTTTTTAAATTAAACAGACGGTTCACTTTGCTTGAAGATACTTTCTCTAATTCATATGACCAATGTAAAAAATTTCAAAGCACGTCACTGCCAAGTGAAACAATAACATGACATTAAGTACAACCCTCCACCATCTCAAGCGTTCCTATTGGCTTTCACTTTCAGGGTTAGACGATATGCCTGAGCCTGATGTAAGGTGCCGGCAACTGACATTATACGATTATATTCTCTTTTAAGGCGTTTTTATAAATGAACTGGGAGTAAATATTTGTAATGTCGAAAATTTCAAAAAGATGCAAGTATGTTTTTTGGATGTCGGTCATTTCCATCGGTACATGCCTGTTTGCTAATTCGTGGCCTGTCTGTAACTTGAAATGTGCAGCTCGGGTTTTGATAAAATTTGAAAAAACACAGGCGCTTCTGCATGGGTGACTGTCATGACGGGCAAGTGGCAAGCTTAGTCATAGCAACGTTAGTAGATAGCCGGCACTGTCGGTAGGACAGGAGAAGAAGGACAAACTTGTCAAATGTGTGGGGACTATGGGCTGACAATTATGTGATTACTGTATGGGCCTGTTTGCTTGACATGAATCCATTAAATTTTTCTCTGTTACATATTTCTAGCTAACCTTTCTCTCAGGGGGGCGAACTTGTATCGAATACTGTGAACTGACGACAGCATTGCGTGGCATGTGCAGAGTCAACCTACTTGATGCCATTTTTTCTAAAACCCTCCCATCGCTGTATCGATTTCCAAAAGCTTCCACATCATGTTTCGTCAATTATTCTACCTTACATTGATACTGGTGATAACTAACATTGCGTCAGTAATTTTTTGATATGTTGACATGATCTGTCAACCCTAATTACTAATAAATAACAAGAAATCCATTTCATTATCCGCTGCGCCGATGCCATAATGTATCCGGGAAATAATATCAATGGAGCATAAAATGAAAATTCCCCAGCTGCTATCGCCCTCGCATGCCTCTCTGAATTTAAATCGAGGCAAGGCCTAGACACAACACGGCGTCCCAGCTTGCGGCGAAATATACGGCTTTCAGTGAATAACGATCTGCACCATAGAATAAAAAGCTGCATCAACGAAAATATGGCTAATAATGCCTTTAATGCAACTTTTGACTTTTATGCGCTTTTCTCTTTATTACTGCGGAAGACCGAAGCAAGCAGGTTCTAGTTTAAGATAAGGACCTGGGTCAACCTTCATACATTTGATAAATATCCAAATGAGAAGTACTTGACCCTAAATGGCGAGATTCCGTGAGTTCTATAAAAAAAAACTTGCAGATACATTGTTGATGTAGTTTTGAAACCGCCTAGGCTTAGTAAGACTCTATAGATTGTTGTACAGCTCCAACACCCTATTTGCCTGGAGTGAAGTGCGTATTGGGGTAACTCAATCTCTATCGCGAGATCTGTTTCATGTGGGATTAGCTTGGCAATGATGCAAATATTCCTCTGCCATTCAAGCGCGAATTATAGGTTTCAAATTCGAATTGCTCCTAACCTCAAATCGACCGAATGTCTGTTATTTCCATCAATATCCATTTATTTGTTTTTTCATGCTTTGTTATTTCTGTTTGAATGGATATGAAGATGTCATACCGACCAGTTCGCAACATACAGAATCAGACATAGGTCGCATTCAGGAGACGACAGCGATAACGTACTTTGCGTGTATGTCAGCGGACGTTTGAATCATCTTGTAACAAAAACACCGTTTTACTGTTCCACGACTAATGTGTCACTACTACAGTACTTTATAATACTTGCTGGACTATTATCCCATGCCCGGATTATCGTCACTGGCTGTAATGTGATACATAAAACATGATGTAAAATAATGAAATATGTATTATGGTGAATTCGTCAGCATACTAACGTATCATACTTTCACCACATTTAGTAAATGAACCAAGACCAAAGACCAGTGGAATATTCAAACAAAAAAGCACTTTTTCCGTACACCGTCCACTCCGTATTATGAGGCTGTTTCGGGAACATATTTTTAGGAGGTGCTAACATTGAATTTTTTGATGGAGCTAAAAATTTCGAAATAGTACAAATGGGTGATTCAAATTGAGTTTCCACATTACAAATAATTTTTTTTTGAAACGCCACTGAATTTGTCAACGACAACGTGCCATTTCTATCGTCAAAATATAAACAAAACGGTCGTGAACCAATATGCGACCGAACAAATTGTTAAAATTATCCAAGCCTGTAATGAAAACGGCCGATCAAGGAAGAATACATTTCGTGCTTTACGTGAATTTTTTGGCGCACAAAATCGGCATTGTGAGTGGACAGTTTGGAATTTGGTGCAAAAATTCGAGCAAACTGGATCCTTCGCACCAAAACCCCTAGGCGTGCTCGTAGAGGTCGGTCGGATTACAATATTGCTATTGTTGTCGAAAGTGTGGCCGAAAATCCAAGAACCTCGAGTCGCCATCGATCGCAGCAACTGGACATTTGATTTGAAATTACACCCATACAGAGTCCAAATAACACAGGAATTGAAGCCTAGGTCACACATCAGGAGAAACGATACAATTACTGCGCGGCAAGTTTCCAGGTCGCGTTATTTCACGTAACGGCGATATCAATTGGCCGTCGCGAACCTGTGATTTAACTCCCTTAGATTATTTTCTTTGGGGTATTTCAAGAGCAAAGTCTACAAGAATAACCTGAACACAAGTTCGGAGCTGAAACAGGAGACCAGACGCGAAATTACCAACATAGGACCTGATTTGTGCCACGGAGTAGTCGAAAATTTCTCGAAACGGGTTACGTCATGCCACATGAGCCGCGGCGGTCATTTACTTGATATCATCTTTCAAGCATAATTGTAATGAACTGCCCTGAAAGGACAAATAGGTATTTGTACTTTTTTATAATTTTCAATTTCTTCTTTTTTTTAAATACTTTTAATGTGGAAACCCAATTTGAATCACCCTATAGATAAATAATTTTGTTTTGAAAGTCATATTATGAATAAGCTCAGAATATGTTATTATAAATACAAATTTTATGGAGATATAAATATATATATTAACAAGTGATATCAAGCCAAAACTTCATAATTCATTGATCCTTACTGTAGTGCAGTTTATTACCCTTTTCTCGCCGAAGAAAAACAAAAAATTCAAGTCTTGAGGCGCGTTCTCACGAGTCAAGTTTAGTTGACCAATTTCAGTTGATCAATAAAAGTTGAATACATCTTGAATTTTATTTTGTTGACATATTTCAATGAAAACTGAATCAGCGGTTCAATGTAAAAATGGCGTAGAATGCGATTGTGCGTGAATGTGTACAAAGTATTGCTGTTTTGTAAAAAGGAGAACTGAAAATAATTATTAATAATATGAGCAAGAGTCGTAAGAAAAGTCGTTTTTGGGTGAGAAAAAATAGATCGGGAGCATCATAAACGTTGTTGAATGAGCTAGCATTAGGGGACGAGTAAGGGTATAGAAATCACTTAAGAATGTCTGAAGAAAAATTTGAAGAGCTTCTGTCAAAAGTGCAAGATAATAATGTAGGATACGAACGAGATATGATAGTAATGGAATATAACGATAAACGTGAAAACCACAATTCCACCTTACAAGTGTTCGAAGTCCTTCCTATCCTGTACCTTTTCACTCCTATTACGAGAGTACTACATACACAACTTAACAAGTGCTTCAATGTCAGGATAATTTTCAATCCACTTATTTGGTGACGTAACGATACGGTCGATAGAGCTGGGTTGTCGGGGTCAAGCCTATTTTTGGGAAAAACCTTTAAAGTACTTTCCATATTCTACCTACTCATGACATGCACAACTCTACTGTATATTTATCATGTGAATTAGCTGTCCTGATGCTGATCCCAAAACAGTATAATAATGGCCATGACATTCCTCAATTATATCATTATAAATTACAATACATTGTATGGAGGAACGGTAACATGGAAGTCACACACATGTCCATAACCAGGGGAACGGTAGCTTTCTACCGCATGAAAGTCACGCCTGATATGGAAATATAATACCTCGCACGGGGGAATGGTAGCTTCCTACTGCATTGAAGTCACGCCCGATATGGATACCTTAATAATCTGGTGGTTAGACAGATATGCCAAGTATTTGATTGTTACGAAAACCAGCCCAGAAACCAGGATATCACGTTGCCGTGTCAATACCCAAAAGCTCCGACGTTACCTCTCATTGAGAGATAACCGAGTAGCGTGACAGTTTTAAGTATCAATCCCTATACACATCTTGCCATGAGATACTTTCAGATTTCTGTGATTGCCTCGAGAAGAACCTAGACGGTCACACAGACCTAGGATACCCCGCCGGCCAACGACCGTTGTGTCAATTTCCAATACGCTTTGGTATTTCCCCTGACAGAGAAAACCGAGCAGTAATTTCCCCGATGGCAACCCGGCTCTGTAGGTCTCATAACAGCCTCCAGGATATGGAGGCGTCAGACCTCCGTAGATGTTTAACTTTATCTTACCTGTTGATAAACATATCTCATCTGGCTAGTTTTGACAATTATTATCATGATTATAAGGGTACCATGGTTAGAATTTACACATGACATGCAGTACAGCAAAACAATAAAAAATACTCAGTGAAAACGCTCACCGTTTGATCGAACCTTGACCTGAACATCATATGGGCACTATTCACAAAATCTCAGACTTTCATCAAAAAGTGGGTCGCTAGAAGTCTCTCTAGCACAATTAGTGGCCGAATGCAAAATATTGTCATCCATAAGGTTGTGGAATTGAATTGTCCTAACGAAAAAGCGATTCCTAATATTTAACAGGGAGGCATTGCTGGATGAAGAGCAGAGCCTGTCCATTGCGATTAACTTTAATGTTTGGAAATAAAGACGACCGTCCATCAACAAATCCTTTCTGGCTGTAAGACAAAAGCATGCCACAGCTGACGGAGAACATTAATCATATGATAAGGAGTGGGTGGCCTTTACAAGCTCCGGCTCGCTAGCTTACGAGCAGATAGCCTAACCCATATCCGCTGATGAGTATGCATAATCAGTAACGGTGTATCCTTATCAGCAGTAGTTAGGCTGACAGATAAGGGCATTCAAGCTCTGATGGCAGACCCCCTCAGTGGGTCAACTCTTGCCATTCTTTTCTGTGCGGAGACCAGATGTGCTCTATAGTGCAACTAAAGTGGGTACCTTTTTTATATGTTTATATTGAATAGCTTCCTTGTGAGTACTTGCGAACCTTTAACAGTACCAATCAAGAGTGCCCTGCTAGGAGCCTGTCCCCTACTCACAATCGTGACTCGTGATAAGAGCAATGACGCGAGACCAAGCCCGAGCCTCGGCAAATTGAGTGAAGGAGTCTGTAGTTCCACGCAACATGTGTTTTTATCCTAAAAAGTTCATATCGCTCAGACCAAACCGAAACTTTCTTATCGCATCACAATCAACTGTTCAATGTATGTATCAACAATAGTTTCCTCAGTTCTGTGAATTAATTAGTTTGAACTTTCAACTTTTGGTTCTTTTTCCTTTCGGCTTGAAATAGTTGTGTAAAAAAGCACGTGTTCAATACATCAAACTTGCTCCACGACATGAGCCGCGCCATGTACTAGCGCATGTGTCATAAATGGCAACGGTTTGCAACATGTTGCGGGACAAACGCCGTGAATAAAAAGGTGACTGCAGCGTGCAGTATGAGGCGTGACATGTGCTGCAAACTGCACTAACGGAACTTCACTGTCCGGGATGACGATCTGCAAGATGCTCACAGCACATGTGCCCAGACATGTACATGTTCATTTGAACAAGCTGTGAGCACATGTAATTCAACAAGCGACTGATACATCTACTTGCAACTTGCTTAAGTGTAAGCCTATCTCACAAAATACCTTGACAGCCCTGATCTCGGTCAACACATTCTAATATTTATAGCTCTCTCTTCCCAAAGGCGACAAGAAGTGCTTACCTTGATTGCATAGCTTAATTATACAATTCCAGCGATTGTCTGGTGGGAAAATCCCGTCCAAAGACCCTATTTTACAAGGATTTCATGTCTGGAAAGGACAATCCTTTCAAATTGCATTAGAAACCGAAGCGAAGGACGTTTCTTCGAAGAGGTTTATGCCGCCTCTCCGTGGTGACAATACCGTCTTATCTACTTGTAGAGAACTCATTTGCCTGGAGGTCAAGCATCAAGCTGAGCGCAATGGAACTTTCTCATGATTAGATAACGACTTCGTAGATTGCAGCGTGACTGTTAAATTGAGTTAAAAGGAATTGTAACTTTAAAAACAAAAGAATTAGGCTTGACCAGTACCAAAACTTCCAACAGCCCTATATAGTTTGTGTACGACCTAGAACTGCTGGGATCTTTTAAAGACGAGAAGGCAAATACACCGAAAAACAGTTTATAATTATGCAAATGACTATTAAGACATTGATATTTAATAAAGTTTTGATTTTAAGCAATATATCGAAGTATAGTAAGTAGAAAAATGGAAATTCAGAGTGAGAAAGGGGAGCAGGGAATATGGTTTTTATGATACCTGAGACAGTAAATCACTTTTACGGTTCCTCTTAAATGGAGCTACCGAGAGAGAAAAATATTTAATTTTGAATTTATTTACTAAAAAGGCAATTTGATATGAGAATGATTGCTTAAATGATTCTTTATTGTGTGATGGTATTGTAATAAAATTCAATCCTCTACTGTTCAGATTATGTACATCAGTCCAGTAACTAATTTTTAAATGAAGATAAGTGGGTCTTTTATATTTTTTAATCTTGTAAAAAAAGGAAGTAGGGTGCAAGATATGCCTCTGAGCCATATTCAACCATCCCAGTTCAGGTAGTTTGTGGGATACTCTTTGTCTACCCCTTATGTCAAATATCAGTCTCTGACAAGAATTCTGAGCTTGACTGCATGATGGACTGTACAACCTTGCATCTTGTGGACGGTCGAAGCCTAACTCAGGATTAATGGCAACATTCGAAATGAAGAAGGTGAGAATGCACAACATTGAAAAAATATCTGCCTCCGTCGTGCTGTGCCGAGTGCCCGAACCAAAAAAGAGTCAGTCCGATACTGCACGCATGCGCGTATCGTGCGCTGGCTCTATCTCTCTTACTCCCCTACAGAGGATCTATAAAAGAAGTCCTAATAAGGATAATGGAAAACTGTTATCAAATTATTGCTCAAAGTTTCCGTTACATATATACATACATACACGCCAAGCGTGTTAAAAAAATTAAAAAAAAAGGTATACCATAATCTGCCTCCTGTGTTCATTGAACTCACGAGCCCTGGTTTACAAGACCAGTGTTCTACCACTGAGTTACAGAGGCTTGCAGATTGACCATTCGTTAAGCGGCATTTGAAATTCGTGGGTTCTTATTTACATATCTGCTTTTTACAGAATTTTATTATTTTTATGTGGAAAAATAATGCCACTAATCCCCTGTATCTCCACCACTGGTGCACATTAATATTATGTAAAGACTTTTGAATGTGGACAATACTAAGGTAAGTCCACATGCCGAATTTTAATTCATTCCAGTTGACTGGTTTGAAGATATTAAAAAGAATGATTTTTATTTTTAAACTTCAACACACCGTATCATTTTTATGAAGCCCTCGAGGAAAAAGTGTTACGTAGAAGACTCTTCTCAAAATGCGGTTCTATGTATGATGTTTAGTTTTTGGTCACGCCTCGTGAATCACCCTGTATATCTGCTGAAGCCCCTAGATCCTGATTGTTCTTTTGTCCATTTTATAATGAAATTCCTGCTTATATTTGTACGTGTGCACAATTAACAGACTGAATATCATAGGTCCCAAGATATTGCAAATCGCAATAAAAGATCACACCTCTAAATGAGCAGACCACAAACCAACGTCACCGTCTATAATGATTATGATACGTGATTTATGTAATATTAAAGGTAACGTACTGTATAAGCTTGAGTAATGTGTTAAGTCTATAGCCATGCATAGACAAATACAGTAGCAACAGTAACCCTCCTATCCCGAAAATATCTTATACAGATGCCTGCAGAACTAAATAAGCAAAACTAAACAGAAACATTACATCAATTCTAGTTCATACTGATTAGTGGACCATGCACATTCTGAGATATAAAGATCTTAATATGTCAAGTTCATATAGGCCACCGGAAATTAGTGACATGGTACGTAACATCAAAAAAGTCTCTCATCTCATTTTTGAAATTTTTGAAAGTGAAATTGCTGAATTTTTGGCATTGTTTTATAAATGGAATGTTCGATATTCTATTAAATATACGTAGGTACTTCCAAGGTGAGATTTGTATAACATACGATGGCCTGATGATGACTGGCTGTTGAGATTACGAACGACTCGATGTACAAAACCACCCCGCTTGAACAGCCTGCGAATCAGCGATTGTCAAAGACAATGATCTTATACTCGGAGGTAATAATAGTTATTTATTATACAAGGGAGAAAAGTGGAAAAAGTGCTAGACTAGAATCTAGTATTTTTCCCGTGTATAACACATAATTTTTTTTGTGACGTGAAAAACTACGATTTAATATTGAAAAATTATATTATTACAATATCTAAATCAGAAAATTATCGATGTGAAATTTGAATTTTGAAATTATTTGGCTATATTGTACTTATAGCGACAATTAGACCAGCGTTGCTAATAGTCTAATCATATTAGAAAATTTCCCCGAAATAATTGTACAGTCAGGTTTTATTGGTGCAAGTTGTTTAAAGAGGTATTTAAAACATGGACGCATAAAATAGGTACACCAATTTTTGTGAGAAAACTTTTTATTTGACAACAAAGAATGAGAAAACGTGTTTTTTTATTATTTAATTGAAAGTGTTGACTGGAACGAAAAAACTTTTTATATGAGATTTTTAGGTATTTATGAGACCTACAAAATGAGTCCATACGTAAAAAGATCCGACTAATAGCAAAAATGTTATGGCCGCAAAACGAGGCAAAATGAAGGCTTTGGCACTTGGTAATGCGACAATAATTTCACGCAACTACTTGAAATTCTTCAAATTCGTAGGATTCATACTTCTAAGTAGCAACGATAAAATTGGATTTTATTAGTCAAGTAGTTTTTTGAGAATTTCTAATTGTTTATACCGAAACACCTGTTTTCCTGCCATCATTACTAGTTTATGGAGCACACAGGGTTAGACAAAGGACATTTTATAGCAAAATATACTAGTTTACCTTGCCGATATGAATTACAAACCATTTCGAAAGATAAATGTTATTATGTTCATGCGAACAACAAAGGTTACGTTTTTTCCTTCTGACAAATTCAAACATTTCGTATTTGCTAGTAATTGAACAAATGCGCTGTGATATTCGAAAAACATACGTTACTATGCACATTTTAAAACAAAGCGGATGTGTCTATCATCTTTTGTTGTGAATTACTCACAAATACGAAATGCTTTAATTTGTTTAGAAGAAAAAACATAACCCATCTTTCTTTGCATAAAAATAACATTTATCTTCCGGAATGGGTTGTGATTCATATCGGCAACGTAAACTAGTGTATTTTGCTATAAAATACCTAACGAACTAACTATTGCTCAATAAACTAGTAGTGATGGCCGGAAAACAGGTGTTTTGAGATAAACAATTAGAAATTCTCAAAAACTATTTGACCAATCCACTCCAATTGTGTTGGAGTTATTTAGAAGTACGAATTCAACAAATCTGAAGAATTTAAAATGTCTGCGAGAAACTACCGTCGCATTACCAACAAGTGCCGCAACCGCAGTTTGCCTCGGTTTCCGGCCATAACTTGCTATTAGTCGGATCTTTTAACGTGTGGTCTCGTTTTGTAGGTTCCTGCCAACACAAAATTTTTGTACCCATCTCATGTGTTCATGTTTTGAATACCCACTTGAACAACTTGCAGTAATGAAACCAGACTTTACAATTATTTCGCAAACGAGGGATATTTTCGTCTAATATGATTAGACTATAAGGAAACTTTTAAAGTAATTAAATATCTGCCAATTTGATTTTGTGATTTGATTTAAAAAATTGTGAGCTTAGTGGTTGTTTAGAAGTTAGTTTTAATACTATAAAGTGAAAAATGTCTGATTCCGAGTTTTCTTTGACTCTACCGGAATTAGTAGAGGTAGCCAAAGGTTGCTCTTGTATTTGGGAATGCAGGAGCATGTCGAATTTGTGAAATCAGCCAGGTAACATTAGATGATATTGAAGATTCGGGAACGTCATTAATTGTGAAACTTAAGGAAACAAAGAATGATGTAAGCAGAAGATTTGTAGTTACTGAAAAATATATTAAATTTTACCTGCTGTACATAGCCCTTCGTCCAGTAGCAGCAAAGGATCGCCGCCTGTTTGGCGGTTGGAAGTCATCAACGGTCGCTGAAGTGTATTTGATGAATCGGTAGCACACATGACAGAAATAGCTAACAAAGTGTTTAGAACGTGTGGTAGTGCTGAAGTAACACCGGATTTGCGACCAAGTACATCAACGAAAAACATAAATATAATTTCAACACAAGAAAATTCGACTGTTGTACCGTAATAGTTTAAGGAACCTGTCACTCATGCAATGCACATTTAATAATAATTGTACTTTTGATATAAAGGAAATTTAACTTTATTGTATTTCGTATAATGAAATATTGTAAAATTAAATATCAACCTTTGCTTATGTGTTTATATAATATCCGGAAAAAAAGTAATTTAATAAAAAGTGACATTTTGTTACCTGTCATCAGAAATAGAATGTCAAACTTCTTTGCTGTCAGAGAAAAAGTGCTTAAGGCCCGTATCGTCAGTCGTCCCTACAATTGTAGGGCGCGTTTATGGCCTCCTTGATTGTCATACTCCTTTCCCTCCTTCAAAAATTTCTAGATTACACTTATCCCGTGTCAGCGTCAGCGCTCTCCTATTCTGAAGATATGTTTTCTTTTTAAATTGTAGGAAATTTCAGGCTGATAAAACATGATATAACTCAAAAGCAAGCACAATTTGATGCAAATAGATGTTTGTGAGATAACCTCAAAATAGAGCGCTGACACTATGACAATCAAGGAGCCCATAAAGGCGCCCTACAATTGTAGGGACGACTGACGATATGGGCCTTAAAATGAGGCAACAGGTGATCCTCTGTTCCAATTAAAAAAGGCTCTACGAGGGCGCTCAGTCCCCATCTAGAAGTTCTCAACTGCCACATTTACGCTAAAATACTCGTATAGCATTTATAAGAAAATTTCATTACCCTGAATTTCAACTTGCTAACTTCACCCACTCAAAAAATAAGTAAGGAAGAATTTCATTGAAAAAACTGTACGCGTAAAGTACTAGGCACTTCTGGAACGGAGTTAAATGAACTGTAAAATTTTCTGGAGTTTGTAGCAAATCCTAGCAACTCCGGCAGCGTCTCGCTATCTATAGCAAGACCGCATTTCCTATTTCTCGCGTTGGTATTCGAAGGAAGTTGCTATTGATTTTAGCTTTTCTCAGATCCTTCATGCATTATATAGAAGTATCTTTGTAAAACCATAGATAATTAACTGTCCCTTGGGTGCAGTAACTGCAAGAGAATGTCGATGGCGTGTTCGATGAAAAGGAAAATCACTGTCCTGGACTGCTTATATGCTTGTAAATTTAAATTCACTTGACTGTCTTCATTAACTCGATTTATGAAAACTATGGACATATATTTTGAATGGGGTATACGAGTAAAGCTATAAAACGATTATCCTTCAAGATTTTTCAAGTCGGCTTTCTCAGTAATCTTAAATATTTAAGGGAAAATTTCATGAAGGGAGGTTCAAGTGCACAATTTAGAGACCTAAGGATAGAAGATTTTTTCACCGGTTTGCAGATGGCGACTCTTGCATAGCGGCTGAGACGTCTTGGCTGAATCGTAGAGGAAAAAACCGGTAACGATTTTTTCTTTGTCTGAAGATCTTGCTGCTATTCGTTCAATTTTCCAGATATTAATGAGGAACTTATATATGGAAGACAGGTTCCTAGAGAGACAAACGTTTTGCATTATTTCCAAATATTTTTGAAAAAGTGTAACATGCCATACTATATTTATATAACTTACTTATTGGAAATTAAACATAAAGGAAAAAGGACAAAGGACCATTTTTCAAACATTAAAGAACAATATAAAAAAATATCAATTTTTTAACAGTTGAAGATCATCGACCTTACAGCAATATTTTTTTAGCAGACTGTCTCAGAAGGAGAGTTACGTTTTTCACGCATGATTTGGGGTGAATAGAAACTCTTTTGAACCTTTTGGTGCTTGTATCTCAAAAACGAGGCTCTTTAAAAATAAATTAAAAATGGAATGGAAGGTGTGTCGCTCTTAATGGATTCAACCCACGCAATTTATTTTATTTGAGGTATAAAAACCTCTTTTGTTTAAAAATATGATCGGTTTCTATTCACCTGGCAGTCGGGGTGAAAAGAAATACCCACCCCTCTCTTTTTCACGTTATTGGCCATTATACCACTCCAAAGGTGAATAGAACCAGTTTATATTTTTTTTAAATATTGTTCATCATTTCAATGAATTTTTGGGTAATGAAAACCACTACAACAGCTTAAACGGCTTCATAAATTTTGACAAATCGTCTCTAGATTTATCTTAATAATGTGAGTGACACTGGGAATGCTGTAATCATATACCACCCAACTAACAATTATCACTCCTATTAGAGTTGCAAGAACGATTATACAGTCTTCCTTACACAGCATTGTATGCTGTAAGAACATTAGCAAAACGCTCTTAGAACAGCTATACAAGCGAAATGGGCACACCTAATAGGACACTTCAGTCATTTAAGTGGTTGTATAAGTGCTGCAGGTAAAAGTTATACCACAAAAGTGTAAACTTCTTGAAGCCGCTAAAGAACATTTGCGTCGGCGCAAGATTCTGTTTTTGTCAACTATACAACTATTCAGTTACATGATTCTACTTTAATGCAACCAAACTATATCTTATATATTGTATAGGCGATAACTAGCACATTACAGTCATCTTGTTTACTTACCTATCGGCCATTGTGAATTTCATACACAGGTATATGATGAACTTCTATACTGTGATATAGGGCTATTGAATTACTTGCGCACCAAATTTTATTGTGATTATCGTGCAAAGTAGTTACACAATTTGTACGGGCTTGGTATTTGATTCATATTTTAATAATGATCAAAAGTATGTTTAGATTTTTAAGTTGAAAAACTGAACTTATCTGCGTTAAATCTTCCACAAATCCTATATTTAGACACAATTACACTAGTGTTTATCACTTTATATCTGTAATGTCGAACTGAAACATAATTAATTAATTTTCAATACAGGAATATATTTTTGCCCAATATGGCGGGTATGTATAATCATGGCATCGTCCATGTTGTCTTTGGTTTATTAGAATATTTTGGTGTTGTCTGAAAGTGTTATACAACAATTTGACAAATCTCTAAAATGAAATACGGACAGAGTCATTTCATCATCAAACCTTTTAAACCAATATGCATGTCTTAAAATATTGGTTATGGCAAAAAGGTGACAGCAAAAAGTTAGGTTATGGTGGTTGTATGTTACCAGCATATTTAGCAATAAATGTCTGCCGATCACAGCTATAAAAGTTGTAATATTGTTGCAGATGTACAGCCTTTAACAGTTACTAAACGACAGTTGTATAAGTGCCTCCGTCGGGAGAAATTTGTTGGCTAAAGTAGTAAATACAACAAGGCTCAGGTTTGTTGTATAAACGTTACCATGGATGCAAGAACACAACTATTTTCACTACGGCGCAAATATGCCGTATAAAATAGTTGTATAAACGTTTATGGAACCGTTCAAAATTTGTCCTATAAAGTGTTGTATAACTATGCTATAAGAATATTTTAAACACCTCATTTTAGAGCAAATATGCTGCAGAAAGCAAATTTGCATTCCTCACAACATTAAGCCAGCATTTTGGTGTTCAGGCAACAACAATAGAGAGCTTTTACGGCTGAACAGTTCTTTTACCAAAAGCTTATAGCACTACTTTGCTAGTTGGGCATGAAAGCGGAAAATTTTCAAAATTCCTATTTCACGGGCTGTAGACCAATCTTGAAGAATTTTGACGTTGGATAGCACATTAAAGCTTTATTCTTTTTAGTTACTGTAGTTTCGTTTTTGTATTTTTCAAAAATGATGTCTATCAACGAGGATGGTATGAGAGACACATGTCTCAGATAGGTTTAAAAACCCTGATTGTCTCGGTTGCCCAATTATTTACATCATACCAATGATTCCTAACAAGGATAAAATTTCTCCGTATTCCGTATACACAAACAAGGGTAAACAACACCCTAGCTATATTGGACTGCTACCGCTAGATGGATACGAAGTAAACAGTTGACTTTTTGTATAAAACTTGACGCCAACTACAATCTCCAGGAGACGTTTTGTTTGCCCTTCTCGAATGTACACTCAGGGGAAAAATAAACGCAACAACAAAATCGGAAAATTGTAGTAAAAATTCGAAACGTCATAAGTGTTTTATTTATCAACTTCATCTGGATGATTTATTCTGCAGGCAACACATACACTCATTGGCTTTAATTTGCGTATTTAATCTCTTGATGATGGCCACCGTTTGGCTTGTTGGACAGGATAAACCAAAATGATGTTTCATTTCCCCAACTTAGAATCACTCGGTGGTGTGACTTCATTAACCAATCAGGTCGCGATGTTCTCCCTATCAAGAACCATAGTTTCTCTATAAATTTATTATTTATTCACGTCAATGTGTGCAGCGGTTGATGTTCGAAGTCAAATAAACTTGTAACCACCAATTTGCATTCCTCCTTTTTTTTTTTAAATTGTTCATGAAATTCATAACTTTTCCATATTACGCCCAAGTTAACCTTATATCATCGTTCCGTTTTCATACTGAGTGCTTTATTTTTGAGTTCAAATCAGTTTTACAGAAGATTATTCTTTTGAAGCAGAATGAATCTAACCCAAATATTAGTCGGTATTATACTCTTTAGTCACTTTTGTTTGAACTCATATGGTAATTGGAGAAATGGCGTCATGTAGGTTTTTCCCGCACTTCGATCGAGAAAGCGTCATCAGTTAATCAAGGATTTTGTTCAGCACAAGTTAGAAAAAAAAAATTCAGTTTCGAACACGTACATTACAGAAATCAAATGGAGCAAGTCGGTCAAACAAGACAATAGATTTAGTCTATAGACATCCTTTCTCTGCCCTACTGGTAGTACCGTACATCTGGTAACGTCGCCCCTCCCGCAGAGACGCCTATCGAAAACCTATATCATTCTGTTTTAAGGGGAAATTTACGTGGAAATATGTGGAGTGTGAAATATTTCCAGTAGGTACATTACCGAGGTTTGGAGCATACACATACACTTACAAGAAATTGAGATATACCCTCTCCTACCCCTTACAATCCCAATTTTTGATCTATACATTTTTTCTGAAAGTGATCAGGAGCTTTTGAAGCATCAAAGAACCAAGTCTGAGCGACAATAATTTTTTTAATGGTTTTTTGCCACCAGCATCAAAATCCGAGTGGTACTTTCCAGACAGACGGACCGTCAGAAATGAGTGACATGGTTTTTCGTAATGTACATGAATAACATTCAAAAAGATAATATCTCATTTTCGATTTTTTCGCGATTACAATACATCCTCGCTACCAGGCGTGGGAAGTAAACTTATGAAGGGAAGAAAGCAAATAACAGATTATAGAGAAAATACGGTCTTGATAGCGCAAAGAATTGCGCTCTGATTGGATAATGAAGTCACGGCAAAGGATGATTCAAAGTTGGGGTAATTTAAATATAATTTTGACTTACCCTGTACAACAAATCAAACGGTGGCCATCGTCAATAAATTTAAATATGAAAATCAAAGTCCAATGATTGTACTAATTGTCTGCCCTAAAAATCCATCATGATCATAATGGGGTTTCGAATTAATAAGATATGACTTTCCGAATTTGGCCAACATTTTGCGTGTTGCGTTTATTTTGCTCCTGAGTCTATATTAAAGCAGCGTGCCTTTCTAGAACTCACGCTGGGTAACCATTTCACGCTCTGAAAACTGAATACTTTAGTTCCATATGTCTGTATTGTATAAAGCACCATTATTCCAAAAACTCCGTACTGCCGTAAAATGACAATCAAGGAGCTTATTGTTATTTCATGTAAAATAAAAATAAAACCACAATGTAGAGTTTAAATTAACCGTCATTCCATCAATGCTGTTTCTAAAGGAGATTAGCCGCAGGTAAAAAAATACTCAACGGAAAAAATTAATTGAGACGTAATTAAAGTACCAGAGACTGGCAAACGCCCCCCCCCCCCCAACATTTTTTACTGTGCCTTTCTCTTTACACCATTTCGTACTCATCACATTTCGTATTAGTGAAATGATACCCTCATTATAATTATTGTCAGCCTAGTATTCGAGCTGCTTGGAGTCTAAAGCATTGAGGATGAAAACTACGACGTAAAATTAAGCTGACGGTTCAAGAAATGAATTTTTCGAAACCAAACTAATAAACACAAGTGCGTCCACTGATCGGCACGGGTGTTACGTATCTTGAAAAAAGACATGTTGTCGTTTTTTTTAACATTTGGTAGGATTTTTTATGCAAGATGTTAACTTAGCACAAGCTGTTGTGCACTTGAAGCTGTCGTTTTGCAGCTGTACGTGTTGCCTAAGCGTCAGCGAACAGCGATCATAGCGATCAAACGTGAAATGAACTATTTGTACACTAAAAACTACTTAGTCTGCAAGATGACATTTTGTTGGTTCTTTTTTACGTTTTTTTATATAATATCCCTGCGGCATGTATGACACCATCAGCGATCCGAATAGGATTATTGAAACAATCACCTCACTAATTAACTTCTGATGGTGCGTGCATTCAAAACTGAAATGCGTCAAACTTTATGGCAAAAAAATTAAGGATACAACAAACGAATCCTACACTGGTGACCACGGAGACACTAAAGGAAAAGAGGAAGACCACGGATGAGATGGATGAACGACCTTAACAGGATGATAGGAAATAGAGACCAATGGAATATAGCAAGAACAACTTATCCAAGAATGGATGTTGAACATTGATGCAATAGATAGATCGTTCACTGTTTGACATCAGTTTTTCAGTACCATTCGGATTATCGTCTAAAATTCGCGCAACTGCACTGAAAAGCGTGGTCATTTAAACAGTTTTTCTGATAAATTTTCAATACCTGTCATGAATTTTTAAATTATTCTAAGTAACTAAATTATTCGATTCAATGAAAATGAATTTCTGGAACCAGTTTAATTGAGAGTAATATACTATTAAACTAATTTTCTTGAAAACAACAAACCATGCACACCATTATGGAACAGTTTAATCAGCTTAGGTAATTTAGTTTATGTAGAAAAGGAACACCACAAACAATAAACATTTTAATAAAACCAGCTGAACTGTAATTTAGGTTTGTCGGGCTGTTGAGCCATAGTCGGGTTAGATTTGGTCCAGAGCTTTCGTCTACATCTGCGGTAGCCATGTTCAGTGGCGCTGTCGGCGAGAGCGAAGTGCTCGGCTTGGCGGGTCGACTGAAACTGATCGGTTAACTGTAGATTTCAATTGCTTCTCTGAACATTCGGGCTGAGTAGTGCGCGGATGTTCATAAGACTTCAGTTTGGTCGAACAGAACATTGTGGCCGTCTTGGATTGCGTGTTTGGCCACCGCTGATTTATCAGTTTGTCCCAGTCGACAGTTTCTTTCATGCTCCTTGATGCGTGTTTGGAAGCTACGTTTAGTGGTGCCTACTTTACCACAGAAACACGGTATTCTGTATAGTTTCGAGTAAGTACAACATAATTGATATTATAGGTGTCCGAGAAAAAAGAGGAACATTATGATGATCGTAAACTACTTTTACATATTACAAATAATAAGTCCTTCATTAAAGTGTATCATTCACAAGTTTCTTCTACGTGGACATACACACATGGAAGCTGATCATATCCATACACTTATACAGACATATTCCAAGAGGACTACCAGATGGTGAAGATGAATAGATCCTCTAGAAAACCGATAGGGTTACCACTAGAACTATGTTCTCTGCGTCAAACCCCAAAAGGACTTAGCAAGAAAAAGCACGATCATCTTCTCATGTTTCTGCAATGGATACCAGAAGCATTACATGATTTTTATAAAAATATTCCTGTGCTGGGTCAACAAGGAGATGATGCCGACGACGACGATTGAATATATATTCTCCAGATGTCATTTTTTGTAATAATAAAATGGATTTTATTATCATAGTAAATAGTCGTAACTCACAAAATAATCTGAATATCAAATTCTAAAATCATTAGCATGAAGCATTACTGTTCTGTGTACCATATAATATGTTTCCCCAAGAAACTATATTCGTATATTAACAGTAACATGAACAAAAAGCCATTCTGCTACTAACTCAATCTTTAATTTGCTTGTTCTCTGAATTGCATTATATGGAGTTACAACTATATACCTCCAAGGCACAGATATATAGGTATATTTATTTATTTATAGCTTTTATTGCCCAACAGATAATACTCCATTTATAGGCCAAAATTTTAATTAGAAATATTACAAAAGGATAACTTATAAAACTATCTAAGGCGCTTCCGCAAAACACATTTCAGCTCCGAAATAGAACATAAGAATATGTCACAAAACTTACAAATACCATTATAATTCAAACACATAACCCTTTCAGGTGATTTCAAAATCAAGTTTGTGTTAGCACGACTGCAAAAGAAAGTAACATTACATCTTGAAACGGATCTTGGCGTTAAAAACTGTAGTTGTGATAACAATTCCGAAGAAACTATAGTTCCATGCAACAGTTTAAGCACAAAAATAACAGAACTGTGCTTCCTTCTCACATTCAAAGACGTCATTTTAAATCTGTCTAACAGAATTTGATAGTCCGACCCACGTTGAGGGTAAACTCTATCGCACTTAAAACCTAGATATTTAAGAAACTTTTTTTGAACATAATCTATCCTATTTATATAACAGTTATAGTAGGGATTCTATATTAGAGATGTATACTCTAACTTGGATCTTGTATAAGCATAATACAAGGTTTTTAGTACTGTCAAATTATTGATTAGCTTACAGTTTCTGATGAGAAAACCTAAGACCCGATTAGCATTATTCACAATATTATCTATATGACAGTCAAAACTAAGCCTAGTGTCAAACATAACACCCAAATCACGAATAGTGTCAACTCGAGTGACCTCAATTCCTCCAATACTGTATGCATATTCTATTTTACGTAGCTTCTGGGATAAAGTAAGTACCTTGCATTTAGCAATACTCAAATACAACCTATTGCGTTTGTAAATACTCACAATCCCTTTCACTATTAATATTAACATACAGTGTCAAATCATCAGCAAATAACAGTTTACCACAATCAATATAATCACATACATCATTCACAAAGATCAAAAGTAATAAGGGGCCCAGGTTAGAACCTTGTGGCACCCCAGATGAGGAATTGTATCGAAACGATTCGAAACCATTGTAAGAAATGTACAGCTGGCGATTCCACAAGTAAGACATTAATAACAATATTGATTTGTCAGTAAAACCAAATGAACCTAGCTTAGCAATGAGCACCCCATGTTCAACCTTATCGAAGGCTTTAGAAAAGTCAGTGTAAACTGCATCCAACTGTCCCTGATTATCTAGGACATTCGAGGCTAACTGAGTGAATACTGTCAGATTGGTGACAGTTGACTTGCCACACATGAACCCATACTGGAACTCAGATATTTGACTATAGGTGGAAAGGTAGATCCGGTTGTAAAGAATTCTATGATGAGGTCACAATCTTTGAAAATCAAAAATGCCCAATTTTTTAGGAGACAAAAATCGGATTTTTCATTTTGATTGGAAAACATAATTTCCATCAGACGTGTAACGATAGTATGGATCATTCAGTGAAATACAATCTCTTTTTTAACACTTATATCGAAACATTTTTGCATTCAAATAAAATTATTGATTACAACTAGGTAAATAGTTTACTTGTACACGTATTTAATAGGTACAACTGAACAGTATACTAGCAGCAGGTTACCTCATTTTGATAGTTATTTGATCCAAAATAAAGTAAGTAAATATTATAATATATTTACTTAGACGGTTTTGATTTAAATTTAATTAAACTAGTTTATTTATATATAGTGAATCATTTCTTAGTGGACCAGTGTCACAGATTCATTTCAACTGTTTTAGACATCAGAGTTTAATTACTACTATTTAAACTTGTTAACTGTTAGCTAGTTGGTTTTATTCTTCAATTGGTTTAATTAAATTTTGTATTTGTTTTGTTTGGAACTAATGCGGTGCCTATCGCATTCTTAAAACTAGCGCTTTTTTGTATTCATTTCCCGTTCAGCAGAACTATCTTGATGGCTGAATATTCATTTACTAAAACGTTGTAGAAATATTATCCATATAGATGGCCAATATATTACTAATTGGATAAATGTTTGTCAGTAGGATGCCTTGGTTACTTTATACCTCTACATAAATCAGCAGAACTGTTCCTCCAACCCAATAATAGTACTGGGCATTTGTAAATCTTTGCTTAACAGCTTAATTGGAAAGATGCTTTTAGTTACTGTTTCTACAAATACATTTGTTTATGAAGTCCGCAGAAAGCTTTACTTCATTTGTTTACCCGCTTCTTGATTCCAATTTCACAGTAGACGATGTGGACATTAAGCAAGGACACAAGTTTGCCGGTTGAGTAAAGACATTTTTCTGCCAGTCGGACGCTTACTGTTTAAATCAATCTGACGCAAAAAGACAAAGGAGAGTTGCGGATAGAATTACGTGTACGAAATTTCCAGGATACAGCGTAGTTATCCAGCTTCCGGATACATTTATTCATTCGATTTCATTGTTCAATAGCTGGAGGCTGTGTTTTTATTTTAAAAGAAGCTCTCTTTATCTGTCCAATCTACGGTGCTATGTGTTTATATGAGACAAGGGAAATATAAACTGGTCATTCCCGTTATCATTTCTGGCTTTAGGTGGGGATATTGTATCTTGATTAGATCTTCGACTCTATCATTCTGTAAATTTAACTTCAAAAGTTATATAAAAAGCTGTTAGTGAATAGTGTTTTTTATATGTTATCCTCAAATGTTTTGATGAACATCAGATACTTGGCACTGTGTACAAAAGCGGAGCTCAGGGTTAGTAATTATTATATTATAAAATTTCATCTTTAGAAAATAAGAGTAAATCATTCATTACTGATGGATAATGGATCCGAAATTTGAGTACCAAAAAGATATAATAAGTTCCAAATGTGATCTTGTTGACTAGATAGATAGTAGTGCGCAAATCTGAAATCTCAATTTACAAATGGAATTGCAATCTGTCAGTTGCCGTTGCAATTACATAACAAAATGTGGCGAGTCATCAACTGTTGCAACTTGACAGTAACAATTTGACTAGAATGCAAAGGGTAACTTTATGATAGACGTTGATACATTCTCGACGTTCGAAATTATGATAACTAATTATAATATCGACAGGCACATATGAATGGCTGATGCTGCATTACTTTGTGTCTAATGAAATGCCCTTTGTTCCAGCCCATCGGAGGATGAAGACAGTTACCAATTACTTCCTAGTCAATTTGAGCATGGCAGACTTGCTCCTAACTACACTCAACTGCATGTTCAATTTCATCTATATGATACAAAGGTAAGGGGGTGTTGTGTTATGCTACGAATATCGATGCAGCAAACTGTTAGTCGCTCTTTGTTCCATGTACAGTCTGCTAAAACCAAATATTCACTAAGTTTCGCCTAATAGACAAGTTTAAACTTTAATTCAGCTGCTTGGCGACCAGTGATGGGCGTTTACGCGTATACATTAATTGTCTACGTCTCGATGTATACAAAGGATACAATGTATACATTGCGTATACAATGAATACAATGTATACAATGATGAAGACAATGTATAGAATAACATAAGTGAGGTTAGGTTTATTCGCAAACGTCAGAAATTTGGGAAACAGTGAATCGACAACTTTAAAAAAATTTTGGTTGGACGCTCCAAGAACAAAGAAATCGATGAACTATAGTTCATTTGTTGTTCTTAATTTATTTGAAACTGTATCTTTGTATACGTATATAAATGAATATTAGATATATATTTTTTCATTATTTATAAACTGCTTCCACAGTCAAACCAATAATGCAATGCTGCAGAATTTGTATCTATCCTGACCTTCCAGTTCCACCTAAAATTGGAGAACCATTAGGATCAATCTGGAATTGATCTCAAACAGATTCGACAGAAATGTGTATTTGAGCGTAGAAAACAATGCGTTGCAGCAAGTTACAGTTGTGTCTTTTGGCCCTCTTGACTGTTGTGCCAGGCAACGTGGTGTGTGGCGCACTCTTTCCACACAAGTGGTGCCCGCTTGTCCCCTCTCTCTCTCTTCCTCGTACACATGGAAGTCTAAAAGGGAAAGGGACTTTCGCCAGCACTATATGCAAGTAGTTGACCTATGCTTTGCTATTGTATACATTATATACATTTTATACTTTGTGTAGGTGAATATCGAGACGTATATATTCTCCATTGTATACGCATATACAATGGTGTATTATACATGGTGTATACAATGCGCTCATCACCGTTGGCGTCCTCAAAAATTATAATTTTTAGGCGAGTCCTTAAACATTGAATATACCCATTTTTAGGTCCTTTCACGCATTAAATCGAAAACGGATAGCTTTAGAGAAAAGTTAATGGTAACATTTTTTTCTTGGGATGACAAAAAGACAAAATAAAACAGTCCAGTCAAAAAAATTGTAATTTATTTGAAAAAATGTATAAACGTTATTGATCTGGTTTTTATCGTGTGGATGTACTTAATGCTTGAATACTCGATTGAAAATTATAGTATTTTAGGACGTCAAGTGACTAAATTAGAGTTAAAACCTTGCTCTACAAGATCCTGAAGAGTATTTTGAGAGTAATTCATGTTAAGGCAATTTCAACCTTGTCTTCCAGGCCAAAATTGACGAACTTTTAGTTCTCGCAGACTGTATAGGCTAGTTCTAAAAGTACCAATGATACTGCTATTGATACAGTACGAACAGTTCTTGTAAATATTAGTTTTAAGAGATACCCTGAGAGGATAGGCGAAAACGTAAATAACTTATATTTAACTGATTTGTTTCTCCAATATCTTCAAAATGAATTGAAGTACATAGATCAATTTATTTCATCCTAATATTTTATTGGCAGTTTGAAGTTATTTATAACAAATGGTATCAAATTAAGTCCCGCTGCTGTTTGCTGCATAAGCCCATGATACTTATTGATTATGTTTTCCATAACTTTTTGATTGATTTCTCGACAAATATTTTTAATATCTTTCCGTATATTGTTCTATAGCTACTCTACGTGGCTTGATTTGTTCGGCATAAAACTTATAACATATGTATATATCGGAGACCCCCCCACATGGGGCCAGATGACATTGTCCAACGGATACGTTAGTTGAACCTTAAAAATACTGTTCTTAAACATTTCTCTAGCTTTGTGAAACGTTGCCTCGTCCTGCTGGAGCTACATTTAATATGAATTGTTATAGAAAATTAGGAGATTCAACGTTTTGGCACACATAGCGATAACTATCACTAGTGACATAATTTCTTGTCTTAGAACTCAACTTTTTTTAATACGCTGCAGGTATTTTCCTTGGTTTCCCTGGCGACCATCGTCGCTGTATGAGGTACAACTTTATGGCTCTTAAAATTCGACAACTCAATCTGCAAAAGCAACGTGTCGCACGGATAGGGAAACGATGAGTGTTTCATGAAGAATTGTTGGGAAACGTAGTTTCGAAGACTCAGGCTTCCAGAGGTGGACATTTATGTGCCATCATTTTTCATACAACTCCCAACGTTCAATAAAAGATTAACATCAAAAAATTGGATAAATCACGTTACTTATAGTGGTTTGCTTTTCTGATACGAAAATAACTATAGATCGACTGGTACCGATATATCAGAAGCCCACTTTTGCTTCCGCTCACACTCGAGTCTATTTTCGCTCGGGTGAGCCCCAAAGAAGACTATTGCGGTTACACACAACGTATAGTTGTAACGTAGCGTTTTATTAGATTGGTGTGCAACAAGACATGAAGGGCACGAAACTATACACTTGACAAGTATACTTAAACAAGCTGTCGGTGAGTTTAATTAGCGGTACAAACGGATTTGAACAGTAAAACCTCAAAGCAGAATTACTTAAGCGAACATGTTCTCATTGGTCTGCTTTCACTTTGATTCTCACCCAGTGGCGTAGGAAGTAACAAAGATAAAGAAGATCCAACATCTGGTGAAGACAGTGACAAACTAAAGATTCTAAATACAAAAATATATTTGCAAAGAAATTACTATATAAGCAGTTGTGCCAGCCCGGCTTGTAAAAGCGACTAGATTCAAACATAAAACGAACAAATGTTCCTACACCCCTCCATGTGAGCAAGCAAGCAATACTTGATCTCTTCCGATTACATCCTATTTAATGCTGTACGAATATGCTAAAAAAAGTGATCTAGTCTGGAAACACTTTGACTAAATTGCTGATCAAGAGACTGATGAAGTCTATAGTGGAATTTTAGACCTACACAAAGGAATTATTTCTTTGGGAAAAAGCAGCTATCAAATAATATGGACTATCTTTTTTTCCAAAATACTGCCACTCAGGCGAGTGTGCCAGAATGCACCCACTAAATGATTCAGGTAAATCTCATAACTCAAAATGGCTGTTTGGTTTCGTTTTATTGTACCAACACGTAAAAAAATGTGTTTGTCTTCAACTTATCATATCGGCCGGCCTACATCGGCATATGGGCAGTTATATCAGCCGATTCATATATCCGCAAATTGGACCGATATTTTTTTTTGTGGTCAGTGAAATCTTTCATACCTACTATCAAGCAGAAAATCTCGACAGTATTGCCCTGTCGGCCTTTCCTGTCCGAAACGAGAGATAATCCAGAAATGTGATATACTCACTAAGACCTCTCTATCGTTCGCTACACATTCCACCAAGGAACTCTATAAGCATTGCGTTTCCACGTGAACATATATAGTATAATATTTTTAATATTGCCCTCACTCACTTGCCTGGCAAAATTGTCAGTAGTGAGCCCTCTCGCCGAGCGTCAATTCCAGAGGTCTTTGGTAGTCAACCTACACTCACGTAGATTTTCAGGAGTATCCCATTCTTCGTTGCAATATACGCATTTCGCGTACTCTCTTTCACATTCCCCATTCAAGCCGCTAAGTCTTAATATCTGGAAGCAATTAGGCTTCTAGTCCATGCACCATGATCAATCAGATTCTGCCGGTCCTGTCATCTAGCAGAAAACGCCTATCTTGCATCGCCTCTATTTATAAATTGGGCCGATACTGACAATATAAATATCGGTATTGGTAAATCGCTAAAAATAGCTCAAAAATCTACTATAAAACGTAGATCCTGAAATGTCCCACCACCAAGATTCACTGATAGGGAATGGAACATCAATGTTCACAAAAAAATGTACCTTCCTAATATACTTAAACAGTTTTCAGTGTCCGACTCCATCAACTGAGGCATTTCTTAGAAGCAATAATGTAATGTCTCGGATACTCAAACCAGTTTTATTCCAAAGAGGTGGTCTGAGAAATTTTTCACGAGAAACAATTTCTGTACATATTCAATGATATGATAGAAATTTCAAAAAAATGTCCCTAGTTTCTACGCGATTTATGAGGTTATACGAGCCCCTTCCCACTTCAAGATTTGTACCAAAATATGCCTTTATAAACTAAACATGACGAAACTTTTTACTTCTAAAACAATTTATTTTCTTAAATACATTTTAGATACACTCTAGTCGTAAAAAATACATATTTGAAATCACTTAGACCAATAACTAATAGAACATCTGAACAAATAAACAATGTGCGAATAAATGTGCGAAGTTAACAAAGCAACAATTGAAAGATTACCATTAGGTAACATCATTTTTATTCTTTATTACGGCTGAAATTCTTTGGGGCATAGTGTTAACCAAGTTTTGGCAAAAATTTGGTGTAAAACAATCCAATATTTCTTGAAGTTTTTGTCACAGTTCGGTGATTGTACGAGCAGAATGTTGTCGTAGAACCTTTTTCATCTCGTGCCACAAAGTTTCAATAGGTGACAGATCTGGACTGCTAGAAACCCATTTCAAAAGTGGTACATTATTTTCTTCCATTTTATAGCCTTTTTTGAGGTATGGCACGCTGCACCATCTTGCTGAAACACAAAATCTTGGCCGGATGTCAAACATTCTTCCATCACTGGTAAAAGCGATTCTTCTAAAATTGCCGAATATTTGTTTGTATCCACATTTCCATCAATAAAATGGAGTTTTCCTACTCCTTTTGATGACATACTGCCCCAGACCATAATGGATGCTGGAAATTTCACTTTTCTCTTCAGACAGTCAACATGGAATGCTTCATTTTTTTGCGAATAACTCCATTGTATTGCACACCACTGTTGAGGTGTCCATTGTCTATGTTCTTTAGCCCATCTAAGCCGATTTTTCTTTTGCAGTGGAGTTAATAGTGGCTTTTTGTGGCCTATAAACAAGTTGTGCAACTTCAGGGTTTTACTTCACTTTTTTTTATAAGAAAACTTACCCTGCAAGTGCTAAATCCCAGTTTGTGGGCCTCTCTATGAGTTGTGGACCTCGAAATTCTCCTTCCAACAGCGTCACTCCACAGAGCACTTAATTGTTAATAATTGGCACGCCTGTTTTTCACGATTATTCTTCTTAATGCTCTTCGGTCGGCATTTGTGATATTAATATTACTTTTTTTCACATATCGTGGCTTAATATTAACTGAACCAGTTACGTTATATCTTCTCACAATATTTCTCACACTGTACCGCGATAAGTCTAACAAAGTTGCAATTTCTGAGTTTGATTTCCCAGAATTTAAAAATTTAATTATCAGTAACCAAATTTTCTCACTAATAACCTTTCCTCTACCCAGTTTGAAAACCTTAACTACCCAAAACTATTTTAAACGTATTCTGACAGCTGTGATTAATAAAAATAATTGTCATGGCTTTCATTTTTCTCAGCCATCTATGCGTTATAGACTTATTTTGCATTGAAATGAAAATAGGTTGATAATGTGTAATGTGTTATTTTTATGCTGCAAATTTGATTAGGGAGTGATAAAGTTGGTGTCTTCTACTATATACAGGGTGGTCCATAAGTCCTTTGAAATTTCAAATTTGAATAAAATTTAACGGGTGAGCGTGAGCGGCGCGGGCGAGGTGGGGGCAGTATCTTCAGTGTGTGGGAATTCAGTCGCCATGGAGTGTTTCACTGGAGCGGATCGTGCTTTTTGTGTGCGCGCGTTTTATCAAAATAATGATTCGGCAACCATTGCGCGGCGTAAATATCGAGAATACCACAATTTACACAATTTTACAAAGTGTCCAACAGCTCAAACGATTAAGAACTGGGTTGCTAAGTTCGAAGAGACTGGTTCGACGTTAGATAAACAGCGGTGGGGTCGACCAATGACAACTCGTATTGAAGAAAACATCAACATTGTGGCACAGTCTGTTCGTCAAAATCCTACCCAGTCTACTCGTAAGCGTTCCAGTGCACTAAACGTAGATACCCAGAACATCTTTACAGCGGATTTTAAGGAAAGATTTACGTCTGCACGCTTACAAAATTCAGTTAGTGCAGGAATTAAAAGATAATGACGCTATTCAGAGACTAAACTTTGCGAATGAAATGTTGAATCGATTTTCTTCGCTCAATAATGTGTTGTTCTCGGACGAGGCTCACTTCCATTTAAACGGGCATGTAAATAAACAAAATTGCCGTTATTGGAGCCCCGAAAATCCAAGGCGTAAGCATCAGAAGCCCTTACACAGCCCTAAAGTTACAGTTTGGGCTGCTATGTCAGCGCATGGCATCGTAGGCCCTTATTTTTTTGAGGACGACAGAGGTCGCGCATTAACTGTTACTTCGGAGCGGTATGTAGCAATGATAGAAGAGTTTTTGACACCAGCGTTGCAGAATTTTCCAGGCTATAATACGCAGACCTGGTTTCAACAGGACGGAGCAACTGCCCACACCTCCAACACTTCTATGCCCGTCGTCTGTCAACTTTTTCCCAGCAAAGTAATTTCTCGAAGAGGAGACATTTCCTGCCCACCACGTAGTCCAGATTTGACCCCAATGGACTTCTTTTTATGGGGCTACCTCAAGAGTAAAGTGTACGACACCACTCCGCGATCAGTTGATGTCCTGAAAGAAAATATCCGAAGAGAAATGGCAAGCATTACAGTGTTGACTTGCCGCGCAGTCATCGACAATTTTAGACGTCGTTTATATGAGTGCCGTGATCGTAATGGATTGCATTTAGACGATGTGATTTTTAAAACATAATTCCCATTCAATAAAGATGATAACAAAATATAATAATTCTTCATAATGTAACTAGTTTGGTTTTATTCCTTTTTTTCCAGCTCAATGGACTTATGGGCCACCCTGTATTATCAAAATATTCATTGTTAATATTTTAAACCTATAACACCCTGCTACTTTTTTATTATTTTGTGTTTGATAGGAAAAAAACTAAGTTTTCAATAGTTGGGCCAACTGATGTGGGAAGGGGCTCATAGACATAAGCATTTCGTGAGCTCTACGCCAAAATGTATCAAGACACATGTCACGTCATTCTTTTGATAGGTTAAAATTAAAATGCCACGGCAAAACATCACACTTCTATCTAATCATGCCCAAGTGGGCAATAATCCTGTAATATTCAGTCAAACATAATAGTAACCATACTGAGCACAAAATTGCTATATTTCACCCTTGGTATGTGCTTTAACGATATGCTGTGGCTTTTGATAGCTAATCCGTGCATGGTATATCGCAGATACATTATCGATCGCTATATGAAACTATGAAACATGTTCAGAGATTTAGCTGTATTAAGTTTTTCTGTGATAACCTGCAGAGTTTATCATCGGGATGCTTAACATGTTGGTAACCTATGCATGGTTTATATTATAAAAATGTTAGCGGTCTTCAAGAAGTATGTTTATACAGGATCATTGAGGTGACGGAATTATGAGCAAAAACCTAGAAAGCAAAAATCACAGAATTTTCGTTCTTCGTTATAGTGTAGTAGTAGTAGGATCCTGATCATTTTTATTTAGATGAGGCATGACATGTTTTTTTCATACCGAAGCATCCGCGTAGGTAGAAGCCTAAATGCCAGGGCACCTCGGCTGCTATGAGGAACTTAAATAAATGTCTTAATTCGATTTTTGAACTGCCTAAGGTTGGTAGAACTGAGCCAAGCCTCCTGATGTAGATTTTTCTACAATCTTGATAGCATAGGGACAAAGAAACGGTGGATTCGGCCAGATCAATGTTAGGATGGGAGGCTTAAGTCAAGCGGGTCTGTCTGGCAGGCACATCGCGCGGCGGCGTCATGTAGGGGAGCTCTGAGAAGCAAAGCCCGTTGCCGTAGCAGTAGAAGAGAACCAGATTCAGGGTCCCGAGACAGCCCGTCGGAAAAGAGCCATCGATCAGTCAGATAGCCCTTCTATGAACAACACCGAGCATGGATATTGTAGTCGGGGCAGCAGCACTCCAAAAATGTGAGCAGTACTCGAGTCTAGGTCTTATCTGGGCCTTATACATAATTACAAGACTCGCCCCTTATTTTCCTTGATATGAAGTTTGTGTATTGCCTGTACTGAAATCTTTGGCCCCTCTATAACTGAAAAAATACTGTTTGAGATTGTTGAATCTTTGACGCAATATTCTTAAAAGCTTTGTTGTATTAAAATTTTATCCAGTGGCAGTAGAGGTGTCAGAAAACAATAAGTGAGTGTTTTCAAACCTAATTTTTCGGTCTTTATCGATCTTATCAATGTAAGGTGTACTCTAATAGTTCTTGTGGGGGGTAACAGTTTCTGAAAAACTAGAACCTTGTTCTCACGTTTTTCAACTCTCTGGTTACTTTAGGGCAGTGGCCGCTAACCTTTTCAGTGAGCTACTTTGAGAATTTTGGAATAAACAGTGAGCTACCTAGTCGTGAGCAATGTAAGCCAATTTGAATTGAAATTATACACAGTTGTATGCGACATACATGTGTTTATTTTACTAATACATAATATATACTAATGCATAAAACTGAGTAATATTTATCTTTACTTATTGAAGGCCAGATAGATTTTGTATTTGAGACTAATGATTTTAAAGCTAAATCATTTTGGAACGCAATCACTTCCATTTCTGTCGCAGCGATGTCTTCACTAAAACTCTGCGTAACAGTTGCAAGCTCGTGGATATCAATTTCCATGAAAGTTGAAACAACAAATTGCGCCACTATAGCACCTTCGTTGAAATCCTTGAAACGATTTTTGAAGTTAAAGTTATCCTTCAAGTTAGAGACTATTTCTACATGATATTTACTGTCATATGGCTCTAATGGACTTTGAGATATCTTTTCTGAAATAACAGAAAAATGTCTGGTCTCGCCATCAATTAAGTTTTGTTCCCCAGACTCAGGCTTTTTGCTAAACGCTTTTATATTAGAAATCATTTCTGCTAGTCCTTTGTCTCTCCCCTGAAGCTACAAATAAAGTTCCTTTAATTTTTCTGTAATATCCACAAGAAAACCAAAATCTCTAAGTAAGATTGAATTTTCCAGTTCCGGAATCGGTTCATCACGTTGTTTGAAAAATTGAACTATGATATCATGAAAACATTTCAGCACTCGTCCCCTACTAAATCATCGGACATCAGAGTGAAGAAGTAGTTCCCTGTATTGACAGTAAATTTCATCGTCAAGGTTTTGAATAATCTTCTTTGTACCGATTGAGCTCTAATCTTGTTCAAAATTTGTACTACCAATTTCATAACGTTGTTTAGTCTTCAAAAATGTCCACGTAATGGTTGCTGATGGATAATGCAGTGGTTGCGGAAAACTTACATCTTTACGGTATAACCCCACAAGACTCTTATTAGGACCCACCATAATTAGAGCGCCATCGCTTGTCAAGCCTACCATTTTCGATATTGGAAGTTTCTCATAAGCAATAATATTTTTAAAAGAAGAAAACAAGGCCTGTCCAGTAGTATTCTTTAATCTTAAAATCACTCAAAACCATCTTGACGAACACGGCCATCTGAGACGTGTCAACGTGTCAACTGCAGTGAAAAATAAGCACAGTTATCGGAGTCATTTCTCAACTGTAAAACTATATCATTGATCATTTCTTCTACTCGTCCCGTCACTGTATTAGCAGAGATTTGCTTAGATTTTATATCAGACACTATTTCGTCTTTATTTCTAAAGTTGGCAAATAATGAATCTGCAGCTCCTAAAAACGCCTGTTTTATCACTTTCCCACCTTCATAAGGTTTCTTCTTTTGTGTAATTATCTGAGAGACCCGGTATGATGCTTCAGTTACAGCTTTACTTTTGTCGATTGTTTTTAAAAACATTATATGTTGTCCAATTAACTGATTTTTTAATTGTTTCAATTTTTCCATTCTGGTTGCAAAACGTAATGGAAATGATTTTTCAAAATTCGAATCTACAGTTTAATAGTGTCTCTCGATATTCCCTTTTCTAGCAACGGAAACAGATGTATTACATAACTAACATACATTTTTACCTAGATCTTCTGTAAAGAAATATTGCTCTCCCCATTCCGAATGGAAATGGCATGTCTTCATCGTCTTACTACTGCTTATGTTTTTAATTGCAGACCAACTCTAACCCAACCGCTGGACTTTTGGCCGTTCAGCGTTCAGTTTTGAACTAAGCGTACTGTCGCCGTCGCCCCGACTTGCGTATTTATTCCCTTGAAAGTAATCGAGATCATTGTCGATCGCTCACCGCAGTGTCGCCGCTGCTTGCGTTTACTATGAGAATTTACAAAATTGACGGAAGCTTCTATGATTTTTACACCTTTTTGAAATATGTTGTGAGACACCAGAATTGCCTTTGCGAGCTACCTGTAGCTCGCGAACGATGGGCTGGCGACCACTGCTTTAGGGTGTAGTCTAAACAGAGGTTTAAACATTTTAGAGTGGTGCATCTCATAATTTATGACTTCACTTGTCGTTAATAACGCTTAGACGGTTCATATAGCTAAAATCTTAAAATCATTCATATCAGTGTATGGGAAGTACTGACACAATCTACAAAACTCCATTCTTGAGAGTTATATGGTTGAAATAAAAACTTAGAACTTTGAGTAATATACCAATCGCCAACACTGAACACTGGTGGCAGATACCTCAATAATGCCCTTTAGAATAACGAATAATTCTAGGTTTGCCAAGTAGTGAGAACCTCGTACTAAAAACAAACGCAGTGAGTGCTTTAGCAAAGTATTAATACGCGAATGTTTTCATGAACTTTTATCACTACTGGCGATTCTTTAAATGTGTATATCGAGGAAAAGATCATTTCACCACTTTGTATGTCCGCGTGTAGGTACATTAATCTTCGTTAAAACCTCTGGCCTTTCATAAGACCTGGTTAGCGCTGAATCGTCCAAGCTCACTGTTCTGAGATGCGCACAATGTTTTGGTTGGGGTGGGGGTCAACGAAGAGCGGCCAATGCTAGATTCACATTTCAGGGTAATTAAATGATGTTTAACATCTCGAAACAATAAATCCAGCAGAAATATGAGAAATACGCTTGGCTGCAGCTGAAGTATAAAGTAGATACATATGCGAGGCATGTTGTCATGATTAAAGTAGCTGTTTCTTTCTGTTTTCGCACAAGCCAGAGCTTTATTTGTACCATGGCGGAATCCCGCCAACACCCTACTTGAACATTAAGTAAGCGACATACATCTAGTAGATGAACGGTATGTAATGGACAACCCTAGTACTTAGATGCCCAAATACACAATTTGAGACTAGCTGATCTAACTTTGTTTACTTGAAAGACATTTGTAAGTTTTAGTCACGTTACAAAACTTGAATAGTGAGTGTGTTAGAAATGTATAGGCTTTTTCCTAATTGGGATATTTCACTCATTCTGGGTATTTCAGGACATTTTTCATTATCGTTTTGACATATGATAACAACATTCCACTTGCACTGGTTGTCTCGCCAACATATTTTTGCTCGACGTCTTCGTGGTGGGAAAACAAAAAGTAGCCAGCCGTTTTGTTTATAGACAATCGGACAACATATGTGTAATCAGTGACGTTAAAAAACCATTGTGTATGAAATATTGTTTACATCAAAAAGGACCTTGTATTTTAATCACGCTTTTGGACCATTTTAACCGATGTGCTCCACGGTCTAGGCTCGCCAGGCCTTGCCATTATTCCTCCTCATTACAAACTATTTTGCTCCTTTCTATGTCAAAATGTTAAAACTGTAGAGCAATCTAACTCAAGAGATTTTTCCTAGTTCTGAAAACCTTAAGCAACAATCATATCAATAACCTTAACCTCTTAGTCAGTAAAGCTTTCGTAGCTGGTTCAATCCAGAAAATAGTATTATCATGCTCTTTATTTCAGCTATGTCGGTATGAGCATCCTGCCTCCGAACAATGCAATGGCTCGTGACACTACTATTGTGTAGATGCGGAGCAAATCAACTGAAGCTAACTAATAATGTTGAACGATGCGTCTTTCCCTTCGTGAGCCTTAAAGTCATGTAAAAGTTATTTATAAACATAACTCCATTGCCTTGTTTTGATCATAGCTTTGCTATTTCACCAAAGTTTATACCGTTCAGTTATCGCCTATAAACTCCACTTATATATAATTTCGCTTGAGAACTTTGGAACTATCGTCATTTCAAACAATTTCGTGGGTACCTAGCAGAAGGTCCTTGAGAGCGATTATCGCTGAAACTTTTGCGGGCATGTGTTCTGCAGTTACGAAGTTACTAGAGATGACCTTAGCAGCGACTTCCTAGAAACCTTAAAGCCGCCGGCACTTTTAGCAGCAATTTAGCTTTGCTGGCTGAAATGTGGCGCCTCGTTAACATAAGGTATACTGAAATAGGTACACTCGATCCCCACTTCTTTTAGGTTTTCCGTGCCTGCTCAGGCATTTTTTAGACGGCTAGCAAACAGGAGGTCGCCATTTCAAACATCGCGGTCTGTTTTTTTTTTCACGTTAAAAAGATGGCAGTAGAGATAATAATTGAGACCGTAAGAGAACACAAAAAGCTTTACGACCCAAAGCATCCTAACAACATGAAGTTTAATAATAACAGTGGCTTCGTTCCTGTTTCAGACATTTTCCAATGTGACTAGAGATCCTGACAAACTGCGTCTCAATATGCGGATCCCGTCGCAGCACGTGTGGCACGTACGGATCGTGTCTCGCGCATCACGTCACCTCACACGTGCTATACGTGTCTCAATTTGCGCCTTGCCTAAACGTCGCCGCGTGCCAGTACAAATATATCGCCCATCTCTACCAAGTTCGTATAAATTCCTTCCTGACTATAATCAAATAGCCAGACGTATAGCGATATAATTTTCTGGATTACATTTGATAATGCTTAGAAACGTGTACTATATTGTGGGTCTCGCACACTTCTAACGAGGAACGGCAACTTTTGAAACATTATAGCTGGAGGAGAAGGAAAACTGTATTTCGAAAACATGATTATAAATAATGAAAGGACTACTCTCACACTTAGCCTCATTGTGAGAGAAAGAGTAACAAATATTAATACAACACACAAAGGAAAAGCGACTTTAAAGTAAAATAAAATCTAACAACGCCGCAATGCCAGACGCAAATTACGACGGAACGCAGTGTAAATAAAGATTGAGTTTGTTGTTTTTGGCTCTTAGGTATTATTTCATTATTTGATAATGTACTAGTAAAATGCAAACAATTAAAAAAAACGGACTTACCACTAACTGTCTCAGCGCTTTACTTGGTGTGTGAAAGTTTATAGAACGTATCTATTAAAAAAATCCACTTATAAATAGGGAACACAATTTTGATACATACATTGTTTTTCTTTTAAAAACCCACACTGCACTTTTTTGTATTTGAAGAAGGTGTTCAAAATGTCGTCCTCCACTTTCCACACAAGCTTCATTATGACCTTCACGAATGGTATGAGGATTTTCTTGAACTTACGTGTGAGTATTATGGAAATGTGATATCCTGTCTCGCGTAAAAGAACATTCATCCGTCGCTAGAATGTATTTAAAAAAATCCGGATTTTCAACGTTTTTGTGCAAACACCACTGACAGAATGTTAGTTTGCGAGAATAGTCTTCTGGTAACAAGGCCTGCACTCGTTGTACATGGTAGGGATAAAGCAAATTTTTCCGCGTAGGACTATGGTATGCGATAGTCCTACGCGGCGGTCTAATTCCCGAATGCTGATTTCTGCATTGATTTCCACGATATTTAAAATTTGTTCCTCCTGCTTTACAGTAACCTGTCTTTCTCGAGTGCGAATATTAGTGGGCTAAGCACTTCCTGTATCTCGAAGTCTTTGCACAAATGTCCTTCTGTCTGGGTGTACCCGTTGGCCAAATCTGTCGCAATAAATTTGATCTACAAGATTTGAATTCTGTAAATCAAGACGACGACGTACGCGAACAAAAACAAAACAACATACTAACCACTGTTACCGTTTGCGATACTGTCTACAAATTTTGGCTCAACTTAAAAAAACTTAATGCCATTTATTTGTTAATTACCCAATTTAAAAACGTTTTAGATTAGATTATAAAAATTAATAAGATTGTGGTGATTGTGGTCGATATAAAGCACTTAAGGTTGTAAGCTATAAAGCCATTTAGACAAAAATCTATTGACTTTTGGACCATGGGTCATATGAACTTTTTGACTTGTTTTGACCCCCCTATTACCCACTTCAATAATGACTACCATAACGTTTACACGCTGTATAATAACTACCAGTATGTGCCATCAGCATAAGTTTTCATATAGCAAAATTCTACCAATGAGCACAAATGAATCGTATAAATTAAATATAACACAGGCTCAGGAACTCACCCTTCCGGAACACTAGATGAACCCATGAGATGAGACGCATCTCACTGTTTTAATAAATTGCTATCTATTAGCCAAGTAACTATTGAAAAACTTTAGTAAATTATCAGAGAGACCAATGTACTTCAGCTTGCCCAACACGATTTTGTGATTAACTGAATCAAAGGTTCTTGAAAAATAGATCATGAATACAGTATTGAGGTACTTAACTAAGCTTCCTACGATGTTGTCGGTCGAATGGAGCAGAGCTGAAGAAGTAGTATGATCAGCATGATATTCAGTTTGAAGGAAAGGGAATCTGTAGGTAAGTAGTTTTGCTCTAAATATATGCTGCCTTCTCTAGTACTTTTGAACAAAAGCACAATGAAGTAACAGGCCCTTAGTGGGTGGTTGGAGCCTCTATCTTGGCTAAAGGGCTGATGCTTGCTTCTTTCCAAGCTTTGGAAGAAGTTGGCGTTTTCTTGTTGATCATATGTAGGTATGTGCTAATTACAATAACGTCTCAGGTAAGCAGTAACTTGACATGTTAAGATTCAATCCATCACTCCTTGTAGCAGTTGACTTGATAGAGGTAGCTATATTAAATATTTCTTCTAGGGTGATTATTCTAAATGAGAAAGAAGTCACCTCATGTGTGTAAGAGCTGCTCTCATAAATTCTACGGTACGGTCAATCAAGGGAGAGCTTGTACATCATTTTGAGAATTTAACATAAAGTGGCTTCGTTGGGCTCTAACAGATCATAGAGTATTTCGATGCTTTTTTGTAGACAAATGTTCACTACTGTCTGCTGATCCCAAGCTTTTCGATAGTTCAGACTACCGAAGCAAGACAAACATGCTTTTTCTGACGTCAGATTAGGATAACTGCATGATTTCATAGCTCTATGTAAGCTGTCCAATTTTCATACGATGGGCTGTGACCAAATTCAATTAAAACCCCCGTCCCTCGTCTTACAAATGTCCTAAAGTGCAAAAGCCAATCATGGAGCAGCTATTTTGATGACACGAGCTGTCCAGAGGTAAGTTCAAAATTATTTGTAATAATATACTCGTAAACTAAAAAAAATCAAGAAAACTGCTGAGTGCATGCAAGTATCCACAATATTAACATTGATGTATCCCAACCAGATTGTTAATGCGACTTATGCAAACAATGATATAACTGTTACTACGCCTCGTAATACATCTAGGAAAAATGGACCTCAAATATGTGTTTGATTAAAATAGCTGTTCTGGTCGCATAATCCGATGTTGGTGTGGTTTTACAGTTAAATAACTTACAAGTCGCAGTCGAGGGGTATGACGTATGATTAGAAGAAAATTGAATATCAAACAATTCTCTTTCTAAACTGAACTGTATCGTGTTATCTTCCGTGTGGGATCTTCAGAGCTGAACGTCTAAGCTACAAGCTCATAAGTTCTATGAATACCTTCTGTTTTTATAAAGTTATCAGTCACACTATTCGCGGGTGACATAACTCCATGAAGTTGTTCGTAAAACTTGTAAGTCCTCTAGCTGATGAACTTTCAGGGCCCTACGCGGACATTACACAATAATTAAGCTTAGTATAGAAAGGAAATTGGCAGCGTAAAATTCAAATTACTCCTAAATCTAAATAAATGTCATAACCCTGCGAAATCCGTGCAGCAGCGATTAAAGATTCGAATAAATTATTATAACCATGATAATAGCCACTGTCTGAACACAACACAGCACAACTAGTCACGGATTAATGATCATTGTGGATGGCGGGTTGATGCAGTGAGAGCAGGCTAAACTCTGCGCGGAAACTATAAACACTCATCTCATAAAAAAATTAAACACAATTTCAGGATATCCCAATTTCAACCAACTTGTCAAAGTTTATTTTTTCTTTAAAAAGGTAGGTTTGATATAACGTTTCATTTGAACAACACCAGAGTTCGACCGCCTATACATCTGCATTCTATACAGGGTCGCTAAAAATGCAAAACGTACGTTTTCTCAAAGAAGTTAAATGAAACACCCTATATAATTTCACATGTTTGCATTCCACTGCTATAAGTTTTTCCCTCATACAGAACCCAGTGGTATTTATAGCCATCAGTTGGTATTATCTTGACAGTTGGTAACACTTCCATGCTCAACATATTGACAGATATATTGTGTCAAACGGCCGCTGTGAGAAATGGATCGTTTTAATCTTGAACAAAGGTGGGAAATATTGAAAAAATGTTTTCAAAGTGAGTGCTGTATTGCAGAAACTTTGCGAAAATTGAGAAGACTATTTGGTCGGAATGAAGCTCCGTCCGCGAATGGTCAACGAAAATTCGTGAAGAAGGTCTGAGAAACTGGCCTGCTTGTGGATGACAGAAGGTATGAGCGTGTGACCCGTACGTACAGTCGGAAACATTGCTGCTGTTGCCCAGAGTGTGCCTGAAAACGAAAGAATGTCAACTCGTCCCAGAGCACAACAAGTGGGTATCAGTTGCACATCTGTGTGGAGAATATTGCATAACGACCTGGGATTATTTCCTTACAAGGTGCAACTTGTACAAGAGTTGAAACAAAATGACCATCCGCTTCGATATTGTTTCTCTGCGTATGCTCCAAATCAATTGGAAACGGACGTCAATTTTGGTCGCCAAATCATTTTTTTGGACGAAGCCCATTTCCATCTGAGAGGTTACGTTAACAAGCAGAACTGTAGGATCTGGGGTTCTGAAAATCCACATGTAATAATAATAATAATAATAATAATAATAATAATAATAATAATGTTTATTGGAGTATTAATACATAATAGAATCAAAATACGAGCAAATAATATAACACAAAAAAAATAATACTCCAAATGGCTGGGGATTGGCATAGCCATTTTTAAAAATGCAAAACGTACGTTTTCTCAAAGAAGTTAAATGAAACACCCTATATAATTTAACATGTTTGCATTCCACTGCATATAAGTGATGGAGTAACCAATGCATCCAGAAAGAGTAACTGTTTGGTGTGGCTTTTGGGGTGGTGGGATTATTGCTCCCTACTTTTTCCAAGATGAACGTGGTAACAGCGCGACGGTAAACGGGGAACACTATAGAGACATGTTGAGGAGTTTTTTGTGGCCACTATTAGACGACATGCACCATGCACTTGCACAATCTCTGGTTCCAGCAGGATGGCGCAACATGCCACACCAGCCGTGAAACAATCGATCTTTTACACACTAAGTTCGGTCATCGCGTTATCAGCCGTTTCGGAGACGTTCATTGGCCAGCTCGCAGCTGTGATTTGAAGCCCATGGATTACTTCCTATGGGGTACTCTTGCGTACCGCTTTTACACTAAAGATCCCCAAACAATTGTTGTTCTTAAGGAAAATATCCGTCGAGCTATTGATAAAGTAGACCAACAAACTATCGAAAATGTTTTTCAAAATTGGGTTAAGGGAATGAACTACTGCCAGGCCAGCCGCGGCAGCCATTTAACTGAAATTGTTTTTCATAAATAATCGGAAGGTGTATTATTTTGAATAAAGTATCGAGTGTTACATATTATTGCATTGTAATTTTAATTCCAATTTAAAAAAGAAACCAACGGATGGCCCATCCTTTATATTGTTTTTGAGCTTTTTTTAAATTTTTTCGTAAATTGCAACAAAATTGCATTATTTATGAAAACAAAATATAAATAGTAGATTTATAATCAGAACTAAAACCTCCATGTTCGTTAAAACTACAAATGTTCCATGGAATCAAAAGATTTAGCCATTTACCATTTTTGAGGGAAGTAATGTGCTAACATTAGTTGACCGTGTTCTCTTTCTCTTCGCAGTTGTACAATATTATAATGAGTTATTTCTCACTTGTATCCAAATTAATATTTAGAAATATAATGTTTAGTTGTGAAACTGACATAATGAAGCTAGCAGGGTACAATTTAAATGACATGGCCTACCTAGGTAAAGAAAGCTACTTCTCAATACAGCATTGCGGCATAAATGGCGATATCTCGGACTATTATAATAATATGTTACAACAAAAAGCTCTCGTTCTGAAGATATCAATAATTCGAGCAATTATCAATGTCATCCCCTATCAAAAAATCTCGTACATTATACAGGGTATTCGTTAAAGATATGCGAATCTCCTGTATCCCCCTATAGTCCCACGGTACCCAATGGGTGTTTAGGCCTTAGGCCTTCGTGGTAGTTGGAGTATAAAAAAAAGAATGCTTACGGGTGTGAATCTACATGAAAAATTGATGTTAGTTTGCTTCATAAACTATGGTCCAAAAATGTTTCCTTACAAAAACTCGGGGTGTTGAAGTTTTAGGAAAAAAATGAAAATTGATTAATATTCTCAGAACTGCTTCAGATATATCAATGATGTTTAGTACGTAGTGAAAGTAAATAAAGTTGCATATTTTTCAATGCAAAAATAATTTTTAGCTTTAACAGTGGCGCGCGTACGGGTATTACCTATGATATTTTTTAAGAAAAAAATGGTATGCCAATGATTTTTTGCCAAATAAAAATTATTTTTGAATTTCCCGTTCAATTTAAAATAAATGATCTTTCTTGAGTCATTTTCCTTTCATGCGCCATTTGTGAGTAAAAAAATAAAAACAGTTCTATTGTCCAACTTGCTAAATTATTATTAATTTAATTGGAAAAATTAAACACATTATGGGTAATGAACAACAACAACTGACAACATAAACATAACATTAAAACTAACAAAATGATTACAAAAATTGTTGGAACTGGAACTGCGCACTTGTTGAAATACCCCTGGAGTGTTCTTTATTCCATGACAAGCTGCAACTAGTCTTTCTCTTAATTCCTCTACAGTGTTAATGGGACTTGTCTTAAGATAGCCCCATAAAAAGAAATCTAAACTGTTGAGGTCCGGGGACCTTGGTGGCCATTCTTAGGTCCCAATCCAACGATTTGGGTAAACAGTTTGTAAATAATTACGAACCGCTACACTGAAATGCGCTGGTGCACCATCATGCATGTACCACGTATTGTTTCTTATTACTAACGGAACATCATCAAGCAACAAAGGTAACTGTTGTTGAAGGAAAATGAGGTAAGTCTGTCTGTCAAGTCGTCCCGGCAGGAAGAATGGGCCAGTAAAGTGGTTGCCAATAATTCCTGCCCATACGTTAACCGAAAATTGGTGTTGGAATTGGGCTTCGGTTACGGCATAGAGATGTTCTCCTGCCCACAAATGATTATTGTGGAAATTCTGAATGGCATTTCGAGAAAAATTAGCTTCATCCGTGAACAGACTTATTAATTCAAATTGCGGATTTTGTGTAATTTTTTGCAGATACCACTGACAAAAGGTCACACGCCTTGCAAAATCAATGGGAAGTAATGCTTATACTCTTGAAATATGGTAAGGATATAACAAAAAATCCACTAAAATTCTCCAAACAATTTGATGGCAAATATTTAAGTATCTAGCGATCTTCCTCGTAATCGTTTCAGGATGTTGTTCGACTTCGTGAAGCACTGCATCCTCAATTTCAGGTGTTCTCACACCTAGAGGCCTACCTTCAAGTGCTCCTTTTAGAACAGAACCAGTTTCAACAAGACGACGATGAATATTAGAAAAGGTTGGACTATCTGGCAAAGCACGATCGGTATATATCTGGTGATAAATCTGTCTGGCTTGCTCACCATTACTGTCGACAAGGCCATATACGTAATGCATTTCTGCATTTGAGTAATTTACCATTATTAACAAGATAGTAAAAACTAAATGATGAAAAATATGTTACAGCAAACAGATTTGAATAGCAGAGACTTGTCACATGTCAAAATCCAGTGACATGTTCCAGAGCAACTAGATATTAATTGATAAATTGCATTCTTCAGTTATCATTAATTTTCTCGGACAATAGAACGGTTTTTTATTTTTTTCTCAAAAATGGCGCATCGAAGGAAAACAATTTAAGAAATATCATTGGTTTTAAATTGAACGGGAAATTCAAAAATAATTTTTATTTGGCAAAAAATTATTGGCGTACCACTTTTTTCTAAAAAAATATCGAAGTCAATACCCGTACGCACGTCACTGTTAAAACTAAAGATTATTTTTGCATTGAAAAATATGCAACTTTATTACAACAACAACAATTTTTGTAATCATTTCGTTGGTTTTAATGTTATTTTTATGTTGTCAGTTGTTGTTGTTCATTACCCACAATGTGTTTAATTTTTCCAATTGAATTAATAATAATTTTGCAAGTTAGACAATAGAACGGTTTTTATTTTTTACTCAAAAATGGCGCATCTAATGAAAGAAACTCAGAAAAACTTATTTGTTTTAAATTGAACGGGGAATTCAAAATTTTATTTGGCAAAAAACCATTGGCGTACCAGTTTCTTCTTAAAAAATATCGAAGTCAATACCCCTACGCACGCTACTGTTAAAACTAAAAATTATTTTTGCATTAAAAAATATGCAACATTATTAACTTTCACTACGTACTATATATCAGTGAAATATCTGAAGCGGTTCTGAAAATATAAGTTCCATCTTTTTCCTAAAACTGTAAGGAAACATTTTTGGACCATAATTCATAAATCAAACTAACATGTTTCATGTAGATTCACACCCTTAAATATTCGCATATCATTAAGGAATACCCTGTATATCCAAAAATCCTGCTGTGACAGACAAAATATCCGTGAACGTTTTGCTCAATACATGTGGATTCAACTATAGCTAGAGAAAACACGATGGAGCATGAATTCTATTTCGCCCCTGTGATAAATGTAGAAATATTACCAGAGTTCTTTGCAGAAACTAAAAACATAACATTTTTCATACGCCACGTTATTTTTGTGCCTTCCACGTTATATGTTAGTTAGACGCTTCGGTGTCATAGTATAGATCACATCAGTCATTTAGATCACTATAAATACCTGAATATCTCACACAAGACTTGAAGATATTTTAAAGCAGTAGCATTCACTTGGATATCGGAAAGAATCGCGTCCGCGGAACTGTTGGTGGTGTACTCTGAAGCCGCAGAGTGGTTTTTAACCATTTTGACCCATATATTCTGTGACATTTGTGTCAGAAATTGTAAAAGTCGCACGAGTTAGTATCCGCAGGCCGCTAAAAACAAAGCAGTAGGATATAACTAGGCTGAAGACAAGGAAAAGAACATTATAGAAGAAAAAACAGTACCGCATTTGATATGAGTCAAGGTGTAAGAAAGAGAAATAAAAATCAAAATCATTCAGAAGGAGAGGAAGAAAAGGAAAAAGATGGAAAAGCAATACAATGTAACAGTAATAAGGAGGAGGTATTATTAAATGAAATCATAAAAGCAAAAGAATAAATCATCCTATCCAAAGATGAAATAATTCTGGCAAGAAAAAATTGCAACAATCAGTTGCAGAACCAGTGGTAAGATAGAAGGAAACACCGATCAAGATATTTGTATCAACAGAACAGAAGCTTTGAAACCGTCATATAGTTCAGTGGTGAAAAAGGGAAATACAAGTTCTAACAGCATTATTATAAAACCAAAAGAAGTACAATAAGTCATGCAAACAAGAAAAGATATTCAGAAAGTTTTAAAATTCGATCACTTATTCCTAGCTTTGACATGTTTTCAGACGTTATGCTAGAGCAGACCCTTCATATTATAGCACTAACAGAGACTTGGCTTACACATGATTTTCCTTCGGATTTAATTACTCTGCCAAATTACCAGCTGATTAGAAATGACAGAGAAGAAAGAGGAGGTGGAGTATGTTTTTACATCCAGACCAACATAAAATTTAAAGTCATAGATTGTAACAACATTTCTTCAAATGGCATTGAACAAATGTGGTTATCACTAAAACTAAATAATAAGACCATTGCGATAGGTGTTATCTATTGCATTAAGTCGACTTTCTAGCCTTGAGAATAAACTTGCTTCTATATACATTACCCATGATGCATGATGAAGGTATACTGATGGGCGATGTGAATATTGACCTCACCGATAAGTCTTCCAATCCCAGTAAAAAAAATTTTCACACCATGGCATTATTCAATCTCGTTCAGGTTATTAATGAACCCACAAGAATTACCAAGAATTCAGCTACAATGGTTGATGTAATTTTTGTATCAAATACATTGCATGTGCGCAAGAGTAGCACTATAGGCATGGGAGATATAACTGATCACAGGTTATGCTTCTGTGAATTGACGATTGAAATTCCAGAATACACTCCTGCAACATTTTATTGTAGTGACTTTGCCAATCATTCAATCTGATGAGTTATTTCTTAACACTTTACCTGGGCAGAAAAAGTCACTCGTAACTAAAATTTCGTTCCATCTAGTTACATCTGATGATATTGAAAAGAAACTGAGAGAAGTGAGATCAGATGCGGCTGGTATAGATGGTATTACCACAAGCATGCTGAAAAATTTATTTTCTTTTTGCAAAAGTGAATTAACGGAAATCATAAATCAATCCCTGAACACAGGAGAAGTACCAACATTATGGAAGAAATCAGTTGTAACGCCACTAGCAAAAGTCAATAACGCTATACAGATGAAGGATTTGAGACCAGTAAGCACCTTACCTGTGATGTCGAAGCTTGCAGAGAAAGTGGTAGCTGACCAACTTCGTGACCATCTAGAAGTAAATGAAGTCCTTCCTGATACACAGTCGGGATTCAGAAAACTACACAACACATCCACAGCGCTTATACAAGTAACTAGCGATATAATCAAGTTCATGGATGATGGTATGGTGACCTTATTGGTGATGTTAGATTACAGTAAGGCATTTGACATGGTCAACCATGAAGTATTATGTAAAAAGCTACAATATTATGGTTTGTCTAGTAATGCCTTACTGTGGTTCAACAACTACCTGACCCAATGCACAAAGATATTTAACAAAATGTCCACTTTACAAAATGTAATTTCTGGTGTTCCGCAAGGAAGTGTATTAGATCCATTACTATTTACATTCTATACATCTGATTTATTAAATTTTATATCACATGATTGGAATATACATATATATGCTGATGATGTACAAATGTATAAAGCTTGCAAGCCAAATGAAGTTAATTTATTGATTAAAGAGTTACATGTAAATCTAGAAATGATTGCAAACTATTCCAAAAATTATTGTTTGAAACTGAATCCCACAAAAACTAAAGCTTGCTGCATTGGTTCTAGGTTAAATATTTCAAAATTTAAAGGATTGATGAGTACAGCCATTGTTTTAGGTGATACATCTGTTGAAATTGTAGAGGAGACTAAGAATTTAAACATTGGACACAAATTTAAGTTTTGAGAACCATGTCATTAATAAACTTCGAGTATGCTATTGTAAATACAAGTCAGTTTGGAGATACAAACATGTTTTAACCAGCGATATAAAATTAAGGCTTACCAATGCACTAATCCTCACTCACAAAGAATATGGCGCTACAGTATATTATAATTTTCTGATGGAGGAAATGAAGCAGAAGATTCAAGTATTACAAAACTGCTGCATGAAATTCTGTTTCAAAGATATACATATACAAGAACATATTACTGGATATTATGTGACAGAAAATCTTTTAAAATTCAAGTATTGTGTATTACTTCAGTATGGAACTCTACTATATAAAGTTTTAAAATATAAATTACCCAGATATCTGTTTATTGCTTTGGAGAAGAGATGTTCACTCCGCCAAGTTTCCTTACGCAACAATGAATACTTCAATATTCCAGTTCATACAACATCTAAATTCAAAAAATGTTTTACTTACAGGGCACCATATCTACTAAACAACCATTTAGAACTTTTTGAAGCACCTTCCATCCAAAACTTCAGAAATGAGATGAAAAAGGTGCTACTACAGCTGCAGATTTGAATCCACAAATTAAATTTATGGCGCTTGCTACTCTACCCTCCATTAACACTCAGACTATATCGTATTATATACTGTGTTGTGCATAATATTTGTTGTGAATACTAATCATTCTGTTGATGTTAAAAAACGCTCGTGAAATTAACTTTTTAGGGGGAGGTGAAAAATGGCCCTGCCAATCCTCTTTCCTTTTGGAATGTTGTCGTTTTTATATTTTTATGTACAAACATTCCAATAAAATTTATTATCATTATTATTATTATTATTATATGAATGTAAGAGATACGGAACAGTAAATAAGTTATTTCATTACTGGGTGGGCCTTTACGAATAAAGCATCAGGTCCAACATTGACGTTCAAGGGGAAGCGACTTCTTTTTATTATTCTTGTTCAAAGCTATTGAAAGTTTGAAGTGTAGCAAAATGGCTACATACAGAAATACATTTCATATGAGTCGGAGACACGAAGTGAAAGTTGTGGTCTTGTGTATGGATATGGCACAAGGATAAAGCAAACGATGGATAAAGAAGTGGCGTCAAGTTGATTATATAGTTCCCACGCAATCAACTGTTTAAAAAAATACAACAGCAATTGCATGACTTACATAATTCTTTTTCTTTTTTTACATAACGTGAATAAAGGTGTAGCAACTACTGAAACGAAAGTGCGACAAATGGAATCTTCTTAGAAAAAACTTACATGCCCACGTAGAACTAAGAAATGGTCAAATCTTCCCAAAACACCCGAATGAAATTGAGACCTGACTAGTTATGTTTATTTAGGTAAAACTCTTCAGTTCTACATCTCACATGATAAGAAATCTACCTATCATACTTGTGTTTCAATGGTAAATATACAGACAATAGTGTGAATGTTAAGTTCCCTGATCAATTTGAAATAAAATGGCAAAGAGTTTACCTCTAATTGGTAGACGCCGCACTGTGCCACACAAAATGTATGTAAAGTTCTCTAATTCTTTCATTTGATTGCAAACATCGATTTCCTAGTTCTAATTCTGTAGTGTTCCAAATAAGTACTAAAAACCACTTGAGACTGTGCAATTTCAACATCCACTTACATTTTCTGTTGACGCATTCTTTTTCTTTATTCCAACCGTTTGCTACGCATTTGTCAAATGTAAGCAAAATATACGCATGCAAATACTTCCGGAAACATCTCACGGTCACGAAGAAGCTTTATTGCCCAGAACTCCCGAAACAAGGCTACCTACCCCTCCTTTTACAATGCACACCCTAACATTTAGACTATATCGTAAAAAGGAACAAAGCGAGCTTAATATCTTTAGTCTTACACAATTTAAACCCCTTTAGGTAAGATAAGAAAAGCAGATAATCAGAAAGGACTGAAGACAAAACATCAACAAGATGGCCTATGATATTCGGCATGTGGGCATCTCATTCTTTTTTTACTTTTCTAGGCGTCCTCTTAAGAAGAGCGGCTAAATATAGTAATAATTTTCATTTTGACTGGATTAAATGTGAAACTGATGGAGTCAAGATCGTATTGAATTACTTAAATAATTATCTGTCAAATTGTTACTGTTCCAGTATACTATGTTGGTACCTAGGCTAGTTTTGAATGGCTTGTCTCTTTAGTGAATGACAAACGTACGACAATATTTCTGATCATCAAAAATGAAAAGAAGCACGGGCGATCATGGTAGCCCTTATATCAATATTCAGGTGGGGCAGGTTACGCTTACAGGCCCGCACGGGTTTTACGTATCTTGGAAAGTGACATTTTGTCGGTTTTTTACATTTCGTAAGTTTTTTGTGACATAACTTAGGTTCTTCTACAAGAATTTAACCTAGCACAAACTGTTGTACACGTGTTGTAAACTCGTTTTGTAGCTGTACGTGAAATGGACTATTTGTACACTTCGAACTACCTTTTTCGTCGTTTTTTTTTTGTTTTAGGTTTTTTACATAATACCCCTGCCTGTCAACCAGTTTGAAGCAGGGCTGCTAGCTGTTCGAAGCGTTGGTAGGAAAAACGGTTTCTATGTAGGGCTGTTTTAAGGAGTAATAAAAATACACGCCACTCGTCAAAAAAATAATTTACTCCTCAAGCGCAAGCCAGCGCGAACATATACCCCCTTTGTCCCCCCTAATGGGCACCCATGTGAGCGGCGCTTATTCGGAACATTTATTTCTGTCAGGAAGTTTTACTTATTTTGATGTCAACTTTTGTGTTCTGACTGCTATTTGATGCAAACTGATGAAACTATAGGCCTTTTTTTACGATAACATTATACAAGTTGTGATTGAGCACCAGGGTGCAGTAAAAGATGAGTAAATGGGGAATTTATTCGTTGAATGTTGAAAAGCTAAAGACTTAGGGAAGCGTATATGCCTGAACAGAATATCTGAACATGAATACCTTTATCACAAATGGAGAGACAGAGAGAGACAGAGAGAGAGAAGGAGGGAGGGGAAGCAATACACCAATTATCGATTATTCGATCTATTGGAACACCAACGTCTAGGCGGCGCTCACTGCACTGTGAAAAATCCTAAAACAATGCGAAAAATGAGTATTACAGGAAAAAATTAATAGGAATGGTTGCTGGAAAAATGTATAGGTAAGAAAGACTATCAGAAAAATACTGAGTAAAAAAGAGTAAAATGAGTTCGTTGACATCCTGCTGAGCCCCATCCAGCACTTTTTCTGCATACGCCACTGTACCAGACTGTAATGAACGGTGCTTACCAAAAAGTCCCTCCACTGATTTTTATTTATTATGTTTTAGCGTATAAATGGTATCAGAAAATTTTAAGTCGGTGTCTAGGCGCGATCTTAAAACATTTTTCTAAATGGAATATGATACCCCATTTTAAGCGCATTTTGAGCACTCCTTAGCTCTAGAATATAAAATAGCTATCTTCCAAAATGTGAAATGGCAGACTATCAAAGTTAAGTTTTTTAATTGAATCATTCATAACTCAAATACCAATCATACAGACGATATATTGCTATATGCTCATATATAGTTGGCTACATCTCCATCTATGAGACACTAACGTTTTCAAAGTAGATTTTTATTACGGCGGAAAGGAGAAAGATAGCTGCGACAAATTGTTATAGATAATGCAACGGTATCTCGTTTTATCTCGTATAATATTTCGGACGCGCGAATATAGTTTTGCTATCTTCGAGTAGAAAGTCATTGACCAACAAATGAACTTGACTCGCGAAGCACCCTATACCCTTAATACACGAATCACAAGTGGAGAAACATGCAAATGTGAGATTTGTGGACAATTTAAGACCTTAATTCTTATGCCACAACCATCCCATCGATTCGACAAAATAAAACAACATGACCTGATATTACACCGATCCCCAAATTTCGTCGGTGTACATATTTACGAGATTGTGGTGGCAGACAAGTACTACTAACAAAGAAACCTACAGACAGACCGACAAAAATGAGTGACGTAGACTTCGTTGCTGTGGACATAGCAGACATTTAAGAACACAACAGGAAAGTGGTTAAAAAAATCGCTACGGACAGCCAAATGACTCGAGCGAGTTCTCATGTTTCCTGTCTCCCTTTTAAGCCCGCCGCCTCCAGTGTTGCCAATCTCATCACTTAATTTGCAGACCTCTTATGGTAATGTCTATTTTCATGAGCAACTGCGACACACAGAAGTTGGATTGTGGCAAATTTAACTCTTTCCTAATCATTCTGACTGTCAACCGACGATCTAAACGCACAAGATCCCGGATTCTGTCAATATTTGCATCGGTTCTTGAAGATGAAGGCCTTCCGCTTCGTGTTTATTCTCAATCTACTCTTTCCCTTCTGAAAATGCCTTAAACCACCGAAAAACCTGGGCCCTTGACAAATCACTATTTCTGTAGGCCTGTTATAGCAAGAGTATGTGTTGCACTGTGCTCAGCAAAACCGTTGCTTGAAATTGATGTCACTCATTTTCAGAACACAATAGAAAAGAACTGTTTCACAAAAAATCCTACGGACAACCAAATGACTCGAGCGTGTTCAAACTTATGCTGAAGGCGGATCACATGGTCCCCTGTCTCTCCTCCAAGCCCAACGCTTCCAGTGTTGCTAAATCGAATGCTATGTTGCCAGTCTCATTACTTAATTCACAGGCCTCGTTATACTAAGATAACGTTTTTACCAAGCATGTATGTAATTTTTCATGAACTGCAGCCCTAGGGACTGACATCACTTTCTATGCTCTATATCTGATTCTTTCCTTTCAGCGAACAGACTTGTTCGACACCCTGTTTCACGTGACCAGGTCAGGTAACGTACGGTTTGGTGAAGAATTGATCGCGGCCTATATGAGTACAAGTCCATATTTATAAATATTACAAAAAGTTTACCCAGCTAACCTAGTTATTCTATCGGTAAAATTTTCTTGAAGGTGATGAACTCAAAGAAATCACGTTCCGAATCCTTTGTATTCGAGTCTGCCAGTGCGTGTTTAGTTGGACTTGAATCACACGGTAGCGACACATGTTTTTGGCAATTTTGCTGTGGACGGACGAAGTAAATACATGGTAAATAAAAGTTTGCATATTGGTTTCTTAATTTAGGTATACAAGAACTCTTTTTATTATTTGATATTTAGTCTATAATGTAGTGGGATAATGAACACATACATGAGGCTGGCATAAGAGTATTCTGTGGCTTAAAAGCGTAAGGTAATTGCCAATCTAATTTCAGGAGGAACACAGTCTACAGTTTGTACCACACTTGGATATTTCTGAGGTTATTTTTGAAATCAGAAAATCAGAATCATCTTGTGAATTCGAGTAAAGTTTTCAAACAAACTATTTTTATCATTTGTTTTTATATCACAAACTACATTCACTGAACCTCTTGTTTCTAGGAAATTGAACACTCAAAATTTGCAATTTTTATTTTTTATTGCGACTTTTCTGTTCTATTAACTCGTACAGTATAACGAAAGGTGCAGCACATACGGCAGATTTGTTTTTTATTTTGAAAGAAGGCATTTTTGACATAATTTAGTTTTTCGCCTGACACACCCTCGGAACGCCTACAAACACATTCAAATCGCGTGGGAAGCAACTGTCTCTTGAATATGTTGATTTGAGAGAAGAACAAGGAAAAATAATATAGGTGATGTTCATACCCACTACTTCCACAAAATTATTTTTGCGTCATCTGTCATTTTGAACCACGTCCCCGTGTATGAAGTCTCAGAGGGGTCATGTGTGAACCGCGAATCTACACTTTGAATATTGGCAAACAGATCTTCAGGAAGTCTAGAAATAAAACAAAAATGGCGTTAAGTAAATTGACTCCGCACTTCCTACGCAACAGTCATAAAGGAGTATATATGGCACAAGCTCAGTATCAACAACTGGATAAATTCAGAAAACAGAAGATACATTTACTCGCCACCTTGGCTTTTCTGTGCCGCTGCCGGGACATCAACATCGTTCCAGCTTTCCTTAGATAGAGACGAATTCTCCAATCAGCGAAAGCTAAGAACAACCTGCGCAAGAGAAATCGTCAGTCTACATCCAGCATCGGCAATGGAAAGACCTATGAAGAAGCTTGCCACTCGTGCTAGCGAAACGTTAGGAAGAAATTCCAACCGACGACGACCTTTAGACCCGACTCAAGACAGCAACACATCTTTTGTTCCCAAAAACGACAATCTTCCAAGCTTGCCGCAGGCTGGGTTTTACTGTCTAGGAAGGCTTATTATGGTGGCCGGAAAGCCTAAGATGAACAATAACTAGGATGGCGAATTTACGAAAAACCGGGAGAAATTGATCTGAATTCCGTACAGGACTTCATGAGAGTCATTCGAAGAAACTTGCGTCTGATAGAGCAGAATGGGCAACTCCACATAATTCGATAGTGTAGTTTAGTTAAGTATTGAGTCGTAATTTATTTCAACGAGTTAGTGTTTAAATAAATCAGTTCATTGAAAAGAATCCGATAAATATGTTGATCCATAACTTTCAGGACATACGTAATACGACAATTTTTTATAGATACCAAATGATAAAGGTGTTAATTCCCTGCAGAACTCTTTATATTACTTGTTCATGCCAATTTGAACTCAGAATCATTACGAAGCTACATACTGACAATACCGTTCAAAAAGATCTACTGTCGCTAACATTGTAGGATTTCTTCATACAAAATATTCCTATTTCTTGACCTAGTTCGTGGTAACGCTCACCATAAAATCCAAAATCGACTCACCTTCGACTTCGTTATTTTTCGCCTTAGGCAACATGTTAGCAGTTCAACAAACTCATAAACAACATGTGCGAGTTCGGCTTTGCAATAACGATATCGAAAATCAGTGAATATTTTGCGCCATCCATAAGGCTCTTCCTGTCGTATCATTATTTGGTTTATTCTTACAGGCCTTGATGGTATCAGGGTGCCAACCTTCGAATGAAGTTATGCACAACGAATATTCTTGTAAGGTCCCTTCAAATTCAAGTTTTTGTTTGTGTTTCTGTTCGGCAAAGTGAAGAATGTTTTTCCTAGAAGTTACGAAATTAACGTTTCTTAGGATTAAGCCACAAAACAAATAACAGAATAGTGTCGACATTATGGCCGCCGGCCTCTTAACAAGGACAAAGTAACACTAGCATCTCAGATAATGGTTTGAAAATCTTCCTGGAATATTGAAACAAAAATCAAAATGAATTCGAAAAATGTTGCGTACTTTAAAATCAAACAATTGCACAATTCCACGGTGTATGTGTGTACCTGTTTAAAAACAGTGACATACTGACTATATAGTGAAATTACTTATTCAGGATGAGCATCGCAGAGAAAGAGCCTTGAAATTGTGCTTTCAAAATCTATAAAAAGTAAACAAAAGTGTAACATAAGAAACGCACAGGTCATTTCCGGTTTAAACTACATCTTCAGCTTAAATTCCGTGTACGTTACCGTGCCACTACTGTAATTGTTATGAAAGAGTAAAAGTGATTTGCAAAATTCTAATTTTTTTCTCCATCGCAAAGCAATTCATAACTGAATTACAATTTGTAGCTCCAATATTGCTGCATCTATATGGCTTTTTTACCAGAGAGTCGGATGTTTCATTAAGATTGTGGTCCTGGTATTCCAGTCAGATGGACTTCAGTGTAACCACCCATATTAAATGGGAAAGCGGAGGCGAAGAGGATAGATAAGCGGTTCAGGTTCAGCTTTACTATTTAAAAAGTTATTCGATTATTTTACCTGAAAATTCAGTAGCAAATTTAGCTGACTAATTGCTCAACTGTTTTCTTCCAATATAAAAATGAGCTTGCCATATTATTCAAGTTTATCCCGGACTATTCTATTCTACCTTGCACTAGGTCTGTCCATCCTTTGATAAGGTGGTCGATATGATTGCCCATTGTTCAGCATTAATCGTGTAGGCACTAGTAACGAAGGCGGCAGATATGATAAAATATGTGAAGTATTTTTGAATATTGGTTAATGATCCACAAACGTTCCAGATGAAACAATGTACCTTGATGAGACTTTATATGAAAATGTAGTTTAATACAGTTCACGATATCACTTTAATATATTATATTTATTGGAAACATTTGCTGGGACTGATGAGTTTGTTATTTATCCATTATAGTTATAATTCTGTGTTGTTTGGATATACACAATTATTATTCCAAACACATACGCAATATTCATGTAGAATTATTAAAAGCCCACTATGTCATTATAATTCAGTTCAGATCAGAATGTGGAACTTTAAGTGCTGAGGGTGTAACTATATCAAGCGGTATACTACTACAAAGCAACAAAAGAAGCACGTGTTGGTCTCTGAATAAACATAAAATGGAGTACATTCTGAACATCTTGCCAATAAATCAGAATATCTGTATATTTTTACAATAAAGTTGTAAACGACATATCTTCGACCCATACACCAGTTGTATCTACTCCTCCGAGCCTTTCTCTATGTTGATGGTGCTTTCTTTTTTTCAGTCCTGTTAGGCAGACCATTTCATGATTTGACAGTCACATATTATTCTAATATTCCCATGTTTTTGGCGCACTGTATTTTTCATAGTTTTTGGGACACTGCGGAGTGAGTAAAGGATCTAAATTCGAAAAACTGAGTTTTATTCTGGAAAATACATCTTCTCAATTACTGAGCAAAAGCTAATGTACGCCCTACTCCACAACGAAATATACAATCCTGTCAAAAAATTTGTAAGTTAACTCAAGAATAGTTGAGCTAAACATGATGTTATCGTCCGACCGACCAAAAGACAGCCAACCATCGACAGCTGTTTCGTGTTTGTCGTCTCTGGGACAACGAACGAAAGCATCACAACTATCCTCTGTTCAGAAGGTCCGGCTCGAAATAAGACAGCGCAAAAGGCCATCTACTACCAGTACCAACCACTGCGCTATGCGCTCCCACAGTGGTCGATGCTGGTGATAGATGGCGTTGTGCACTGTCTTATTCAAAGAATAATTATTAAATAGATTTTGTCTATATAAATTCAATCACCTGAATCTTACATGAAGAGGGAAGAGAGCCGCTCTGGTTTGACATCAAGACGCTTGATCATTTGCAATCCCAGTGGTGAAAGAAAAATGTCCTCAGTGAGTATCTCTGTAACAAAACAAGTTTTCCATGGTGGCAAACCGGGATATTTTACGGATTCTGTGCTCTCAGCAAATAAATGTTACTTGTTAAAAATCCGTTTCTTTGTCGTATACATAACATAGCGAAATACCTCTGAGATAAACCGTTTCTAACTCCCTCAAAAATCCTCTACTACTAATTTCTTTGGGTAGAAAGCAAAGTATTGCAAAAGCACACTCTTACAACTTAAACTCCAGCTTTCGATGGTCTATACAATCATCGTCTGGAGCTGGAAACAATTATTGAAAAATAGCAACAATAAACAATTAGGAGGAAAAAATATAACTACTTACTAAGTCGGCGAGATTGTTGCTGAAATTGTTCTTAAACGACAGTGAAGGGAACACATAGTCGACGAACAAAAACAGGACCGATGAGGTTCGATTAGGATGGAATTATTTTATTAATGAATGGTAAACCATAGCTATTTTTTTCTTTTTTTTTCTTTTAAACACTGATTGATTTGGAAGAACTTCATATGCCACTGTAGAATGTCAGTGTTGGATAATGTGGAGGTTATCAAGGGAAAAAATGAAATGTCGAAGTATTTTTCAATAGTTGATAGTTTCTCAAGTTCTGCCAAATCAATTAGTGTCTAAAAGAAAAAAAAAATCAAATAAAAAAACAGCTATGATTTGCCATTTATTAATAAAATAATTCCGTCGTAATCGAACCTCATCAGTCCAGTTTTTTGTTCGTCTACTATGTGTTCGCTTCACTGTCGTTTAAGAACAATTTTAGCAACAACCTCGCCGACTTAGTAAGTAATTATATTTTTTCCTCCTAATTGTTTATTGTTGCTATTTTTAAAAAATTGTTTCCAATTCCAGACGATGATGGCATAGACCATCGAAAGCTGGAGTTTAAGTTACAAGGGTGTGCTTATGCAATACTTTGCCTTCTACCCAAGGAAATTCAAGGATATATAAATATATATACGAGTTTTAAACTCGGAGTTGAAGATCCGACAATGATTTTGCATAGTATTTCCAAAGCCCCTCCCGACCGGACGCGCTCGGAGCGAAGACTTCAGCAACGCATTTTAACCCTCCATCAGTCTCGGTGTTAGAAAAAATCTAACAAAATATAATTCACTACAGAGTTCTTATTAAAAATTAGTATTATAGCCTTGAGACTCCTGGAATGCCTCATTGGTGTCGCTAGGCAACATCTATGCATAATTCGCGTGCAAATAAAGTAAATAGTCATCTTGAATTTGATAATTTTAGTATATATCTAACGCGCGACCGATCACGTTGTTCAAAAGTGTTAGCAAGAATCTTACGGTGCGACCTATCCCGTATGTGATTTTTTCGATAATCTTGGTAAGTTGAACTGTCACGTAACTAATACAAAAGGATAATTTTAAATATTGCTAAGGGCTCAAAGCTCATTTTTTTGTGGCGTTGCTTTGTCAAACTTTTTGATTTTACTGGTAATAAAGAATGATTATGATTTTGATATGTCTGTCATGTTTTCTCGTTTTCTATGAATTCCTTGACATAATTTTTATCATATTCTTGGTTAGATTTTATTTTGTCTTGTAAATAAATATACGGCAGGTCAAATTTCGTCAATAATTAGACTTATTATTGGTCTTCCCAGATATGATTTCACCAAGAACAGAAGCCAAATGGCAGCAATGGTACGAAGATGTTGAATCAGATGTAGGGTCTGAGTTAGACATAAATGACGCTGCCTCTGAACACAGTTTGCATGATACTAATACGGAGCAATCCTCGGACTCTGATGACGAGGATATTTGTTTACCTTTATCTCTATCTGCTTTGAAGAAAATACCGCATTTCACTGGAAAGGATGGCACACCATGGAAAAACTATACCAAGACGCGCATTCATTACATCTTTGGCAAAAGAGCTTATAAGACCACACATGATGAAACGAGCTCCCCTTACAAATATTTCTTTTCCTCTTGGACAAAAAATTCGATCGATTACTGGCATTCAAAAGAAAAATACACCCCCACAGAATCCAGAGCAGAAACCAAGGTGCGGATATTGCCAAAAATAGATTTACACAACATAAGTGTGACCGCTGTCAAACACCTATCTGTAAAGATCTTATCAACTATTTTTATTTGTAAAGAATGTAATGATGTTGGAGAAGAGAATTAGATTCTTATTTCCTCTGTTTATCATAACACATAAAAGTTAATTCTATAGTTAGATTCTTATTTTCTCTGTTTTTAATAAAATATATATATAATACCATTTAAAAAATATTGCTTTTATTCCGAAAATATAGAAAATTAACTTTTTAGAAAAAATCTAATTGCGCGCCTTATGTTAGATAACGTCTATACACGCGACCGATGACGTTGTTTGAGGCCGCGCGACCCCTGGAGGGTTAATAGTGTTTTGCCAGGATTGGGCTTGTCAGTCGCAACTTTCCTTTATCACTTGTATGCTAGTCGGAAACAAACTGCAACATTAATGACTGTCTGGATATTTTTATCACGATTCGAATTTCACAATACCTGTATTGAAAAATAATATTCTGAAAATGTTTAAGATGCATAGTACCAAAACGGTACACCTAATTTAGAGTTGACACCGTACGTCAAGAAGAGGGGAAGTGGAGAAAGCTGCTTAAAACATCACGCAATTAATGAATTGCAGCAAAGCCTATATAAATCCCTGGTTTCTGTTGTATTTAATTTCTGAGCATGTGCCCAACGATTTGCGAACAAGGCTGCGAGATAAAATGACGAAGTAATCCGTCATGTAGAACAGGCATAAAGCGATATCATTGGGGTTATCACATTACACTCACCAGGCTCCTCCGCGAATTTTCTTCAGAAAAAGGTTATCTGTCATACATCCAACCTTTCCTCTCAATTCATTAAGGATGACGTCATCCAACGTACTGCAGACCATTAAAGCACTTACCATTTCAGTTCACCGCTTCGATCCGGGTAATTTTAATGGATTTTTTTATACACACCTCCCTGCTTTTATAAAAAAAAAACTTTTTCCCATACAAAGCGCGTCAGCTTTTAACCCTCAATAATGATAACTCGAATCCTGTATCTTTATATCACAAAGGCTCAAATACCTGCTCATGTTTTCAAAAACTTGCTATGATCCGTCATATTGTTTCTGAACATTCATCAAAGTAATATAAAAAAAATTATAAACAATCATACGTATACCGCTGGTTTCCTAATTGCAAGCGTACGTTCTCTATGGCGTGCGAAAAACTGTTTGCAATAAAAGTACACATAATGTGAAAAAATATTAACTTCTCCAAATTAAAAAAAAATTACTAGCAAAAAAAGGAGCTTTGTGAACCTACGTTCTGCGGTTCAGCAATCGCCGTTCTTTGCCATTATGCTACGACGCTTCTTGGTTTACTGGATCTTTATACCACTACACACTGACAAATGTCAAGCGCACGTTGGAGACATATCAAATCTATTATAAACAATTAGAATAGTCTTGAAAACTGTGCGGGATACAATGCTGAAACTTTAAATAATGTTTTAGGGACTAATACCGAGCTTTTTGCCTGATTTTGAAAACGGTCAGTTCGCTGGTTGATACTTGTCTACTGTTTTTTCGTTTTCTCGATTTCATTATCGAACTCGCAGTCGTTTTAATCGTACGAGATTTCGAAAACAGACGTGTACTATATTAATACTTT